>JAMZAV010000061.1:0-600000 GCA_024449915.1 Sweltsa coloradensis
ATCGAATCAGCATCGAGGTAACACACGAATCAGATGATACTAAACTTGTGCGAAACGTCAAGAAGAAATATTTGGCTAGATAATATCATTATCGAATCTTTTAGAATAAATAAATAAAATAAATTAGAGTCTACCCACTCAGTTATATATAACTGATTTTCAGTGGGGGACTTTAAATCAAAGCGACTAAGCCAGCCCTGTAGGCCCCGACGCAATCGGCGAGTGAGCGATAACCAACCAAAGATCGATATTTTTAATAGGAAATATAGCAATCAGCAATGCTATCTTATCATAATTCGCTGAAAGCGTCGTCCTAAAAGTTCTGGATACAACCAACTTAAAAATTTGAAATTCCCGCATCAAGTCGATAGTAGGTCTATGGTCGATAGTCTTGACCTTGATCTCGATCCACCGTACTCTCGACCAGTCGATATTCATGAATCGCAAAGGATCCTAGGAGGGGGGCGTGTGTATATTTCAAGAAGATGGCAGGTATGAACCGCTATGAGTATCCTATTTATGAAAACGAACCGAAAATTGCCATTCAAGATACAAGATATGTAGATAAATTCGCAGGTGGCGAAATAATACAACCACCAGTTAATCAAAACATTCAATCTAGGATAGGCCTAAGAAGATCTCGTGAAGAGAAGGAACAGGAAGCAGGCAGTTCAGATGATGGTAGGTCTATAATCTTATCTAGGGCTAGGGCCTCCTAGGGACCCTAGCCCTAGTGCTTAACCTAAAAATAATGACATCTTATTGATTGATCAACCTTTGTATTCCAGATACAACTGTTAAGAAGTATGTTGGGATTGGAGTGAGCCTTGCTAGTCTCATCACTGAAAACTTATTAAGTCACCCATTTGTTGTCCTCAGAAGACAGTGTCAGGTAAAATAGGCTTAGTCCCTCCCTAGCCCTATTTATAATTTCAAACCAGTTCATTTAACCATGGGCTTCAGTTCTAACTCAACCTGGTAGGCCTACTTAGTTAAGTACCTAATGACAATGAAAGCGGACCAACCTAACCTAGCTCGGTTCAGTTGAACCAGCTGAGATCAATAGGCCTAGGCCTAGGCCCTAAGCCTAGTTATAGTGTGAAGTCCTCTGTTGGTTTCACTGTGTAGGCCTACGACAAATAGATGTCGTGTTCTCGAGTGAAATCAGCTTTACTTAGTCTGATGGTTGGGGTGTTGGTTGTTGACAAACAAAATGTCATAATTATCTCGGGTTTAATTATGTTAGGCCCTACGACTAATCATATGACCTTACTAATATCTTGACCTGTTGACCATGGGGGTTCATAGTTGTAAGCCTACACCACAACCCCAAGTAGTTGGTCCAATGGACATATGCCACAATAGGTCCTATTACGGCATGTCACCCCAACATGGCCGCGTTCACACTAATTGGTTTAGTTATAAGGGGATAGGACATACGTGTTAAATAGTTATTGTTTTAGTCTTAAGAAATTTGTTATAACAAAAACAAAATTCTTTGGACGGACCAATCGGACGTCAACAATCCTTGTGACGACCAATGAAAAAGAGTAACTTCATTGACAGGCCACTGAAACATTACTAACCATTCAAGATATCGGATTTCTTATAACAATAACAATTTCACTAAAACAAAGCTGTGTGAACGCGGCCATAATTAACTAAACGCTTCCCTACCTATTTGTTAGCCTATGTAGGGCCTATGGCATGCCTAGTGTTTTCTTAAATTCAAATCAACTAAACAAGTTGAAACTTTTCTTTTCTTTTCTTTGGAAGAGAGCGACAGATAGGTATGTGAAAGTAGGTCTGAAAGAGTGAAAGGCGCTAGGTATAGGGCTGGGTTAGCAAAGTAGCAAAGAAATAGTCACTTTACGTAGGAATTTTTGGTCAAGTAGTCAGTGGCGGCTCGTGAGGTTTAAAATAGGCAGGGCACAATATATTTCAATGGACTTGCGTGGGCTACAAGGGGTCTGGGGCGAAGCCCCAGCCGCCGGAGGCGAAAATTTTTGGCATATATTTAGCTCCAAGACAGCCTTTACAGCGATTTGAGCAAGGGAGAACTATACTCATAACACAAAAAATTTTCAATATTTTTTTAGGGCGAAACAAAGTTGCTCCCCTGGGCTAGAGCCTAGTTAGCCTAATGGTTAATACGGGCCTGGGCACAAATCAGTTATCATTTAAAACTGGTAATTTATCTATATTTTTCGACCTTGCTTAAAGTAAAAGAAGATAATAGCAGCACATGCAAATGAGCCTGTAAATAAGTTGTACTCTTCTTTCTTTGGACACGGCGAATTCCTCGATTACCCGCACAACGCAGCAGCGCGTAACATGTTCTCCTTACAACAGCTCTGGGCCGACTAAAATCATGCCCATCCTGCCGGAGTTCCAACGCTTATTGCGAGGCAACGATTCGGCTATTTCCGAATAAAACTGACTGCGCAGGCGCACCCTGGGCGCAACTTCGTCTAGCCCGTAGAAGGCTCACTCGAGTCAAGCGTTGTTCGCTGTTTCCTTACCGCGCGCGCGCTCACATTGAAAATACAAACTATTTGATTTTATGTAAATGTGTACCACGACGTCTTCAACTCGTATATGTGAGTGATTGTTGGCGGGAAGAGTAGGAGGGGCACATGCCCCAATGCCCTTATGGTAGAGCCGCCTCTGCAAGTAGTACCTACTAGTATTGTCAACAGGTTAAAACATGAAATCTAATACTTTGATTAGGCTCATTGATTATCGTGTGTAGGTCCTACATCCAAAGTTGAAGGGTTTAATTATCCCACCCCTAACATGGGTTCAGTAGGATAGTGATATCTTGACCATATTTTTATTTTTATTCAATGCCAAACATGAACTCCACATTATATTAGGCCTACATTATATTATGTAGCAGGTCAGCTTACTGACTGTCATGTAGACCTGTGCCAATCCATTCAAACCAAGTGTGCACATTTTTGGATGTCAAAAGAATATTTACCATTTATTTATTTTTAAGTACAATTAATATCATTTCAGATGACCTTGTACGTGTCAATACATATGATTGTATAATCTTATGTCACTTAAACCTAGAATCCAATCATTCGTCTCTTATTTCAGTAAAACATACAAACATATTACTATATACAAACTCCATTACTATACAGACAGTAAATATCCATTACATACTCACATTCATAGATATATACCTATTCTAAAGATTAGCACTTGTTTTTTAAAATACACACAGTTCAAAATTCCTCCACTGAGTATAGTACTTTGTTTATCAAGAATTCTTTCAACTTAACTTTAAAATTGTCCTTTCTGTTAGCTAAACTTTTTAGATTCTGGTAGTTTGTTCCACAATTTTGACCCTATATGCACTGGTGCTTGTTCATACATTTTTTTTATTATGATGGTGGCTGTAGAAGTTGCCGTTTTGACGTGTATTGTGTTTGTGTACTATGTTGCTTCTTTCTGCTATGTACTGACCATAGTTGTTAATATATATAATTACATTGTATATGTATAGGCCATAGAGTGTTAAAGTATTTAATTCTTTGAAGTATCTCCTACATGAATCCCTACGTTTCAGCTTACATATTACTCTTATTGCTCTCTTCTGTAACTTAAATATTCTGTTTGTGATGGTATGTGATGCGTTTCCCCAAGCTATAATACCATATGCTAGATGGGATTCAATTAGGGCATAATATGTTGTTAATAGTTCAGTGTTCTATTGCAGTAGTGGTTCATGGTTTTGAGCACATAAATCCCAGTTCCAAGCTTTTTGGCCAGTATTTCTGTGCGAGTCTTCCAGGAAAGTTAGTTTACGTTGTCTTGTTACCAGGTACACAATGATTCCCACAGTTACCATCTAGTGCCTGTGACACTTCTGCCCGTGATATTCCACCTCCATCAACGACAAGGCATCACCACATTATGGAAAGGTATCGGCAGTGTTTTGTTGGTACGAGGAATGTCATTAGCGGTTGAAGATCTCATCAGCAAAGTTACACCATGGCCCAAGTACGTATGATTCAAGCTGTGTTTAATATTATAATATTGATAAGTTGATTACAATTGATTTCATTGTCATTTGAATAAGGTAGAAGCATCTCCAACATGGAATTCAACTCAAAGTCAAGTGACTGCCTGTTAGCGTAGTACATATTCTCAACCCCAGTTTTTTTTAAGCTTTCATTAAACTTTAGAGAGTACAACACCAGTAACATATAACCAACATTACAGCATTAGTCTTGTTTAGATTAAACATTACCTTCACACAAAAAAACAATATGATAAAGTTTCCATATTCGGAAGCCCTTGTTGACTCCCACATGAATTTAAATGAAATTAAATAAATAAATGTTTCTGTTGACAAATAGGTCCGGCCTATGTTAAATTAAGTAAATTCTGATGTCACAGAGAAAATCTGTTATCTATGATGAAGTTTTATGTTATTGAATTTTTAAGTGGTACACATTACCTTTCTTTACAGAGAAATTTCTTGGGACAGTTCCTGTAAATCATTTGGCCAGCATTTGCTCTTAAAATGGTAAGTACAAGCTGTAAAATATAGTAGATTTGCATTATGTAGGCCACGTCACACTCGTACAGAGCTGCTCACAAATTGGATCGAATACGAATAGCCTACAAACCTTTATAGAGTTTAGGCTACACCTTTTAATTTTTTGTTTACCCATTCTCGACTATTTTTTTTTGTGTAGCTGAGTTTTTTAAATAATAATTTCCCTTGAAACATCAACATTTAGTTTGCTTTGCTAACACAAATCTACCCAAAAAGGTTGTCATGAATATTTATAATTCTTAAATAATTATGATTATTGTTGCTATCTTAGTATTTTGCCATTGATTGTATGTTGTAAAAACAGTGCTCTGCTTTAATTGCAAAGGTAAAGATTGTTTGATATATTTCTAGCGCCAGTTTGGCACTCATCACCCCGTTCTACTCAGCCAGCCTGGTAGAAACTGTTCAGAGCGATATTGCCAGTGAAAAGCCGGGAGTGTTTGACGTGTTTAAGGAAGGAATGTGTCGCCTAGTGAGCTGGGGAGCGCCACACAAAGGTTGTTACTCATTAAACAAGATTCAGTGAAAAAAAATATCCACATTTTTATCTTTGGTTAGTCGAAAAGATTATATTTAATTAGGCCCAATCCAGAAATCGAAAAATATATCTAACTCTACCAGAGATTGAACAATCCATGGATTTCTGAATTGAATTAATAAAATATTCAATTGTGTTCAGAATTTCGACAGAATATGTCTACGACACTAAAAGTGGACCTTGTCAGTCCTTACAGGCAAAGCATTAAAACTTTGATAAAAATGATTGCCGCCATGTATAAAAAATAAAAATATTAAAAGTTGGTGTCACTGTGATGTAGGCTATAGGCAGGTCTACTAGTACATTAATTAATCAATAATTTCCATACACAAATGATAAATATGTAATAAATGTCCCATTAAATTAGAATTTCTCCAACCTCAAAATGAAGTTTCATGTGGGGGTGAGGGGACAAAATTCACCCCAGACCAAACCAAACATATCTCTGGGTAATGCTTAAAGTTCTGAATCTAGCGATCGTGTTGTTGTATTGTTCCAGGTCGAATGTTGCCAGTCTGGGCTCTGGTTGTGCCTACGGTTATGTACGGTCTTTGCAAATACCTGTTGGGAATGGCAGTTCGAGGCGTGTGTAGGAGAGTGATGCACTCCAATCAAAAACAACAACAAAAGATTCAGGTGCCTAGTGGATCACGTACTATGTAGCATACAATTATTAATGGGCACCCATTACCCATTAAACACCCCTTCCATTCATTTGTCCAAGACAATTTACTATCTTATCATCACTACTGCTTCCTTGCATTTAATTTAACCCGTTTGTGGCCAGTCTGCCACTGTTAATGATCTTGTTTTCGTAAGACATGCTATTAGTTTTTGGTTCTTTTCTCTTTTAAACCGGACAGTGTTAGAAACGTCTCAGCTAGCTGCAAAGGCGAATGTGTTAGACGCGTCCCAATAATAATAAAATGTACTAGGTACCCGGGTTCAAAAAAACATTCCAGGTGTTATAATCCCTACTTCAAAGAGACGGCAAAAAGTTACAATAATGTGATGAAATTAGTATTACACTGAAAAGGAAAATGATATTTTTGTTGGTTGCTAATAAAAATAAATTTGAATTGTATCTCTCTAAATTACTATTCTTTCTATTTTAACACGACATAGCCGTGCTTGATTGAAAGAAAACTTTATCTTGTCATGTTGTTTACAGGGGGCATTGTCTCGAGACCTGCCCGCATCCACACTTCAAGACATCGAGGTCACCTCCGCGCTGTGCGGAGTTATCACCGCAGATGTCGTGCTCTACCCGTTGGAAACTATCCTACACAGACTCCACCTCCAGGGCACTAGGACAATTATCGACAACCTTGACTCAGGGTGAGATGAGATGGATCACAATTTAAGATCTAGAGGCAATGTTATCATACAAAATTTATGAAATATTATTAGGCCACAATATATTTTAAAATATCAATTCAATGGGTTGAGGCTATTATGCACAGCCATTTGTCAATAGTATTTATAACATCCTTCTCGATTTGGATAGTCGGGAAACACTCCCGTTTCCAGAAATTTAAAAATAAACAATTGGGATGGATTACTGTTAACAATGACAATTTTCAGACTTAACTGCGCATGCACACTCCATTGCAAGGCATTATGGGAGGAAGAGAATTTACATGCTAAATGTCATATGCTTGGGATTGTGGCAGACTGCACTGACTGTGTTGGAAATGCAGTACTCCACACACCCGAGCATATGGCATTTAGTGCGTAAATACTCTTTCTGCCGTAATGCTTTGTGCACACGATATGGCGCTGGTGATTTTGAAAACCGTCTTATTAAAATGGTGAAAATAAGGGTGCGGCTACTCGATCGATCGCTGCCTAGATATAATCACTAGTCAGACAGAATAAGGCTAAAATGGTTGGTTATCACTTCTAGGCTCTTGGAACATCATACGTACTTGGTAAAACCACAAGCCTACTACTTCGCACATTCTGTTCTCTATACCTGACATACCCATGTTTGCTACTCGTAGGTACGAGGTGATGCCCATACTAACGAGCTACGAAGGGGCGAGCGACTGCTACGAGCTCTCGATACAACAGGAAGGCTTCTTGGGGCTGTATAAGGGCTTTGGCGCACTCGTGTTGCAGTTTATGGCACACATCGCAGTGATCAAGCTCACCAAACTAGTGCTCACGGAGGTGACGAACCTCTTGCGGTCGGCGCCCAAGTCCAAGCCGAGACCCACCCCGCCAGACTTGAGCCAGCCCCCAGCAAACAGTCAGCAGGACATCTACCACACTCAACCATCTACGTCGACTGCCTACACGGGCTACCAGCCCAAAGGGTCCAACTATGAGTTTCGACGATACGAATAAGTTTTAACTTAAAATGAAATAATGTCTCCAATATTCCTGTGACTTAGTACAGTTCACAACAGATTGTTTTGAGTAAATCCTGACAAGTCTAGACTTAAGAGGATACTGTACAATTGAATACCTTATTTGTAAATATTTATTTACCTAGATACATTAATATAAATAAAAATATGGAATTTGCCATTCAATTATTGTTAATTCAGTCGTCAAATTTTATTTTCTTCCCTTGAAACACAATATTAAGTTGTTCCTTTTGTTTCTTCTTCGCTTCCCACGAAGGATGCAGTACTTCTTCGACGGGCGGCAGGAACACCTTGGTTTGCGAAGGTGCGGTAGAGTCTTTATCTTTACCCCACTTGGATGTCGCTGGTTTGTTGGGTTGAGTCCACATGTCGGTACGGGGCTTGTTTTGGTGCGGCCTGGGCGGGAAGGTCTTGAAACCTTTGTTTCCGTGGAGACGCGATCGGATCTCCCTCCGGTTTAGTCTACGACCCGAGCTGTCGTAAACTTCTTGCGGTACGTGGTCGGTTGGCTTCTGTTCTACGGTGGGCTCTTTCAAAACTACTGTGCTGAAGAAGTCGGACATTCCATCCCCTGCTACGAAAAATGAATCTACTGTTTTTGTTGTCGATGGTGCCGACGGTTCATCATTGCTTTCCGTAACAGTTTCTGTTGATTTGTTTGATCCCATTAACTCTGTAAATCTCATAACTTTCATCTCCCTGCTTCTGGTCACTGTAGGCCTAACGGTTTTCTTTGTCTTTTTGTTAGCAATGCTGCTGCCACTATTACTAGTATCGCTAATGCTCTTTTTATTATCTCCTCCTATGTCTTTATCATTCTTCTTATTTTTTACTTTTTTGCTTTTTATGTCTGGACAGGAAGATTTTTTGCTAAGTTAACAGATGGTTTAAGCTCATCATCCTCATAGTTTTCACTTGATGTAACAGTTTTCTTTGTCTTTTTGTTAGCAATGCTGCTGCCACTGTTACTTGTATCGCTAATGCTCCTTTTATTGGGCCGATCTCCTCGTATGTCTTTCTCATTCTTCTTATTTTTTACTTTTTTGCTTTTTATGTCTGGAACAGGAAGTTTTTTTGTGAAGTTAACTGATGGTTTAAAATCATCAATGTCACCATCTTCACTGTTTTCACTTGATGCATGGTCGTCGTACGGAATACACTTTTCTTTTGACAACTTTTTTCCAAAAGATGTGTTTTTTGACACTTTCACACTTGTACTTGTTGACGATTTTTTTTTTACCATAACTTGTTTACTTTTTGGAACACCGTTAGCTTTTTGTTGTGTATTGGTGTCAACTTCAAGTTCATAATTGTTACCTTTCTCATCCTGTTGGCTCTCAGAATCACTGACATTTTCAAATTCTTCGTCTTGGTCACTATCATTGCTGTCACCTGCAACATGTTCTGAAACAAATTCCTCTTCAACGTTACTTCCGTCAGAAGTATTTTCGATTTCTTCATCTCGCTGCTTTTTTGCGTTTTTTAACAATCCCAAACTCCTTGCCAAAACCTTACTTCTTTTCTCCTTTACTCCAATACTGTCCAACAATTCCACTAGAGTTGTCTCCCAGTTGGGAAACTGCGCTCGGAATGTCTCCACTCGAGACGAGAGGCCCACGTGCATAGCAAGTTTGCTCAGGCATTTGGATTCCAGCGAAGAAATTTGCTACAAAATAGAAGTAGCCGAGGTTAAAAAAAATTGATCAAGACTTAACATTCAATTAGAGGCCTAGACCAAACGACTATGTGCGAAATAAGCGACATGCATCCAAAATGTTGGTTTTAGCTGGTCATGCTTTGATTTAGCCTTCATCCAAACAACATCTAGACACATTATGCTATAATGGCATCATAGAAAGCCACATATTATTAGTTTCTAAATTGGCAACTGTTAATGAAGCATTCAAATGTTATTTGTGTAAAAATTAAAATTAAAGTTTTTAGTTTACATGCTCGGTATTTAAAAGTTAAAGTTAAGGGAATGCCTTAAAAGTTAGGACGGTTTTAGAGGACTCGTTGATTGCGTCGGGCCTACAGGGTTGGCTTGATCGCTTTGGTTATGTACCCCCCTGAAAATCAGTTATGACTTGAGTGGGTAGACTCTAAATACAAATTTATTTATTTTATTTATTTAATCCCAGCATTTGCCTTAACGACTGACGAAAACCCCGGTAAAAACTTTCACTCAGGATTGCCAGTGGCGGGATTAAATCCTGTTACTTCCGAGTCAGAGTCATCTCTGTCTGTGGCAGGTGAAAGAAAAGAACCCCCAAGATTGAAAGTTATATTTTTTCAACAATCCCCGATATAGGCCTAGGGGCCTTTTTGTAAAATGATAAAGTACTACCTGTTAGTAAAAAACAAAATGACTGACTCAGCCAACCGCGGATGGCGAGGAAAAGGACAACGCAGGGGACGTGGTGCGCGCTAACGCGCCCGCTACGGGTACACCTCAAAACTCGCCTCAGCAGCAGCGCCTGCGCCAGACGGGTCCATTCTTTTAAGGGCCTATACATGTAGTACTTGCATTAAGTTAGTCCTAAGTTTGTATTGTAATACATTTAATAAGGGCTTAGAAGGGGGCTTCTTGCCTCGGTATATCCCCTTCGCCCTTGAATATACCCTTGAAACACCCACTTGCAAGGTATATATACGAGGCGGGTGAGTGGAGAAAGGGACAGTTTAAAGTAGGCCAGCGGAGGGGATAAACCCAACAATGGCTGAGCTTGGCCCAACTCAAATTTCTGCTGAACGGTTGGTTACATCATAACCAAATTTTGCATGATAGTTAATAAAGTTCTTTTAGAGTCTTCCGCGGCATTTTATCGCCACTACTTTTCCCTCAAAGAAACTAAATTTACAAAGAGGCCGACTCATGTACCAATTATACCTTCGTCAAAATGCTGTGTCCCGCGCTAAGACGCGCGTGTCTCGATGTTACTCTATTCTCAACTCGCTTCAAACACAACACATTTAAATTGATTTTCTATTATGTTGAACGTAGTGGAGCCTCCGTACTGGCAATGCTGTGGCGTGCGCCATCAGAAAATAAGGGTTGACAGGTGTACAAGACTACTTATTCCTCTTGAATGAAGAGCGGCAAAATTGGCAATGGCGATAAAATGCCTCGGAGGACTTAATTGGATGAGCGTAGCGAGCGAAGCGAAGATTCCATTTCACTACACTGGAGAAAACAATCCGGAATGTTTTTTTTTCTGTATTTTTTTTTCTGTATTTTTGTGTGTTTGTCAGCACGATTCCGGCTAAACCGATTCTCCAATTGCGATGAAATTTTCTGGAGACCTTCGAAATCTCTGAACGTTTTTGAGCGCAATCAAAAAATTATTTCTCATGAAAATCGCAATTTTACGATTTTTTTTTATTTTTTAAAAATATCTTCGACTTATAACACCTACATGCTTTATCCGATTTTAATAAGTTTTTCACAGAACCATAATTTTATGAATTAAGATATTCGTGTGAAATTTGAGCGCAATCGAAAAATTATTTCTCATGAAAATCAAAATTTTATGGGTTTTTTCTTTTCAAACCAATTTTTTGACTTAGTTATAACACCTACATGTTTTATCCGATTGTAATGATTTTTTAACAGAACCTTAATTTTATGAATTAATATATTCGTGTGAAATTTGAGCGCAATCGAATAATTATTTCTTATGAAAATTGCAATTTTACGATTTTTTTCTTTTTTAAAATTACGATTAATTAAAAAAAATTAAAACGTAAAGTTTATTTTTAATAAAATTTAAATTAATTTAAAATAAATCTTTAACTTAGTAATGATTTTTTCACAGAACAACAGAAAATCCGCAAAACACAATGGCAGCTCAATGCACCAATTATGCTCATCTAACAACGCGGCGGGACTTAAGCGTTTTCCTAGTATTGATATCCATACTTTGTTGCAAAAAATAAGCCTTAAAGATCCATTGCGAGACATTGTCCAAAACGCATTCTTGGGGAAGGAACTTTTTAAAAGAACGAGTTCCTTTTTCCTGGAACTTTTTAAGGAACTTGATCCCTTTTAGTGTTGAGGAACTTTTAAGTGATCAAGTTCATATTTTCACGGAACATTTTAGAAAGTTCCTTTTAACGTTCCAGTTGCAATTAAGTAGTCAATTTTGTACTTAGCACCACTTTTCAGCATTCGTTAGCAAACAACCTTGTCGTTACGTCTACATAATTTTTAATTTTCATATGTATCATCATGATTCATGACCCTACCGCTCACCGTGCTCTTTGACAGTCGTACGCATGCTTGCAAGTTGCACGTCAGTCACTCTGCAGTCGCATTAAACAAACTTAAAGATAAAAGGGAACTTTTTAAAGGAACTTTTTAAAGGAACTTTAGTTCCTTTTTATGAGGAACTTGATCTTTTTAGAGGTAAGGATGTAAAAAGGAAACTTGAACTTTATAACAGTTATTTTTTTAATTGATTAACTGAATCTTTTAAAAGTTCCTTTTCAAAAGGAACTTCCCCAAGTAGGTATGCCAAAACGTGAAAAAATGGGAAATCCAAAACATGGATTTCAATTCTGGAAATTCCCACCAAACCGTCTATCTTACGATAAAACCAAATTAGCCTGGGTGTTCATATTGATTTAAACGTTGATATCCAGTATGCAAATTTGAGTTAAAAATCTGTAGGCCTACACTTGGAATAAATTCCCAAAGTTAACCAAAATGGAGTAAATTTCGGTGATTTCACTAATTTTTAATTCAAAATCAAAGAATTAATTTAGGAATACGCATAGGGCATTACTTGATAACCTATTTATTCTTTATTAATGTTAGAGTGAAATTTGTTAGGCCAAACGGTGTTATATATACCGTTAACCCTTGGAAAAAAAAACAGAAAGCTGAGCGCCTACTCGTCTCCGTGCCAGCCTCAGCGATTCCTCTCAAAGGTTCTTCTAGCTAAGCAAGAAACGCCCAAACGAGCAGTAGACTAGATATTCTTGGGATAAAATAACTCAGCATTGCATGTATGGTTAGATACCGCTAAGGATGGGACGTATGAGCCTGTCATGCATTTATTAGTCTATAGCCCATTTTGTTATGTTAAGCTGCAATAGATTGACCTAAACTTTATTATTATTTTGTTGCAGGTTCCTACATTGTAGGTCTAAATACAAAATAGGCCGCATGTGGATAAGAAAATTTTAAAAAATTGCACTTTGATGAGCTTTTAGTAGAAAACTGAAAAGTAGGCCTATATCTAGACATATCACAATCAGTAACATGATCTCATGAGCAAATGCGCAGTTTGTATGGGGTAAAAAATTAACAAAAAAGGGTAGGATAGCACAAAGTGTGGTGGTTTAAGGTTGTTTTCCATATTTTTGAAAACTATATTTTGAATTGAAAACAGGTTTGGCCCTATATAAAACCACTGTGCTTTGTGCATTATCCTGACCCCCTACAAACTTTGTATTCAAGCGTGAGAACAAGTTTGTATTTAGGGTTGCCAACCGGCCGGTTTTTGACCGGCTGCCGGTTTTTGCCTAACTTGGCCGGTTGCCGGTCAGTCCCTTCGACCCGTAATAGTGTTGCCGTTTTTTTTACGTAAATAACCCATTATACTAAAAATATTATTATATTACTGAATATACACAAAAAACTAATTAAAGTCGATCGATGATAACTGCGCATGTAATAGATATCCTTCAGATTCCAGGTACTGCAAGATGAGATTGAGCTTGTGAGTATAGCAAAAAACTTTTTGGGCCTAACGGTACTAGTTTTTTATCTATTGCGTTTTGAAATGCGCTGGAATTCCCTATCTTATGCATTGTAGCTGAACAAAAACCTACACTTTCAATCGCATATCGTTGGGTAACATCGTGACCCGTTAATGAATATTAACAAATTTACGTGCAAAATGTAGATAATTTCACGACTAACATTATTTGCTTTTGAAAATGTTGTCAAACGGGCTTCGTTTTCGAGATATTTGAGATGTTTGATCCAACTTCAACTCGTACGGCCGAGCGATTACAAGAATTACGGCAACAGCGCCGTGACGTCGCACGCCGTAGTCTGCTGTCGATGACGAGAGACAGGGGTGGGTGTGGCCTATACCTTCAATGCATATTCTGCTCGCGGCTCAGCATTCATATCAATATTTAGTTATCTGCTGCTCTAATTTGTAAACCAAATAGATTAGGCGGTAGACTAGTAGACGGTTATGTGAACGTACTTATTGTTCATTTATTTTTATTTTTATTTTATTTGTTTATATTATTTATTTACTCCATTTTCCATTTCATCTATAAATCTACGAGCGTGCACGGGAGATTGCAAGACATGCTTGGGGCCTTGGTACATTTGCTAAATTAGGCCTAGATGAGACCACTTTCAAATCCACCTGTTCTTACCAAGAGATTACCAACAGAGGCTGTGGCAAATATACATAAAATACAAAAAGAAAAGAGTAACTTCTACGAAAAGATTACAAAAATTAAATCTATCACGGATAAAGATATAAATAATTATTATTTCTGGAAAAACAAAAGGAAAAAAAAACGCTCAGGCCAGGTCTCGAACCGGGTACCTCTTGCATGCTACGCGAACACGCTGCGCTCATGCCACTCGAGTCCACGGCTTGGGGCGGCTCAGATGAATACTCCTGCAGACAGACGCGGGGCGTTTGAGGGACGCTAAGAAAAACCGGGCGTAAAAGCTCATTGTTTGCAATGCGGGCGCTGTTTACACTTGCAAATCAATCAGCCAATGTTTCTTTGTCGTAATACACAGCCGTATTCTGCAGATGTAGCAACTACTATTTATTTGTATATAATATAAGTTCGAGGTGGACGCTGGTAGCTTGCTACATCCTTTGGGACATTCAGTACTGCCATCATAACAAACTAGTGCTATGTTGCCAAGTCAATATGTGGTTGTTAGCTACAAGAGAGGTAGAATTAAAATATTAATTTGTGGTTTTGACTATCTTAATGTCGATGAAATACATAGGCCTATATAGAGAGAATTTATGTTCGTTTTGCATTTCTTCACCATTTCTTACTCAAGTGCTACAAATATTTATAGGCCCATCGATTATTGTATAATAATATTTAGTTTTATGATTGTAGGCCTACCTAGCATGATATACTACTGGAGTCAAAATACAACATGCGCATTTAGAACGGAACAATATTATTATTTACTTTGTATAAAATACCGGTACATAGGCTAAATTGATGAAGTTGTGTTGAATACCGTTTTAAATAATACTAGATGATAATAATATAGATAAAAGTATTATTTTAAGGTGTTTTAAGTTTATTTAATGTTAAAGAAATTATTGTTTTGATAGGGTCCACTTTCCCTTGACCTTCCCCGCCAACCCCCTCACCAGACAGCGAACAAGGCAGTAGGCTGGCCAAAGACTTCCGCACTGCACTGCAGTCCACTGTCAATGCCGTTCATACGGGAAGTTTGTGCACGAATCCAACGATGAAATTGACTCTCCGCGAAAAAATAAAGTCCAACAAGACTCTCCTTCAAGCAGCAAGATCAACTGCTTAATACTCATTCACGATTAAGAAGTAAACTTGTTAATTGATCATAATTCCTTTAAATCTGTCAATGCTGTTTACGTAATAGTAATTTACTGCTTTGAGAATCGTGATATGACAAATTGAAATTAAGACAAAAAAAATTATTCGTGGTTTATTTGGAATTTATTATCCTTGGGCCTAAATTACTTATGAATAAAAATATGCCCATTGCCTACTCGAATTATGAATACTCGGCATATCAGCGGATGTAATATTATAATCTAGGCCTATTACCTCAGTGACTTTTTTTATTTTTGGTGGTTTTCCAGTTTTAGCTGCACAAAAACTACATTGTTTTGGTATATCATCCAGCCCACCACTTTATTCTAAAACGCACCAAATGCAATCTAAAAAGCTGAGTTTCACCTGTGGCGCAATAGTTGGGGGGCGGAGCCCCCCAAACCCCCCGTGCTTGGTCCCTTTCCCACGAATTTACATGGAAGGCCGGTTTTTCCCGTGGTCAGAATTGGCAACCCTATTTGTATTAGGTTGTTAACCTGCAATCAATTCAACCAATGGGTGCTTCACAATCACACCTACACTTTTGCGATCCTGATACAATCGGAGCCTTCAAGTTGGCCTGACACAACAGCCCAGAGATCAACCAGGACTCTGTTTAAATAATAAGTGCCGAAAGGGCCTAGAAGCATACCAAAATATATTTGTAACAGAGTAGGCACACTAAGGCCAAGGACTAAGGTTGTGTTTAGTGTGACATTAGTTTGTGCAGAGCTACTTACATTAGACAGGATTGCAGTTGCAGATTTTTTCGAGTGGGTAAGTGCAAATTTTGATATCTCATCGTGCCTCAATTTTTTCATCAACAACAACTCTTCAACATGACGGTCTGCTTTTTGAAGTAGCTTCTGCTTTTGAGCATCAGATCCAAATTTTTTCAGATTTCTGATTCGTTTCACTTCTCTGTTGAGTTTGGAAATGGTGTGAACCCTTGCTTTCATTGCTTCGGGCCGCATTTTCACAATCTGGGGACATAAAAAAACATTAGCATAGGTTTCCTAGCCTAAGCCACATGCTTTTTAGGCCTACATAACCCTACTTTTTGTCCTAGACATCGTAGACATGCTGAAGACATAATTAGGCTAGTCTAGCTCTAGCCATGGAAAACTACCGAACTTCCAAAGTAAAATTCAGGTATTATAAACAGTACTTACCTCATTATTTAATGATATTTTATCCATTTTATTACAATGTAGTGGAGAAAAGTAAACAACCCAAAACCACTGTCAAAAGTCAGCTGTTGCACACACTGCTTTGTAAATACATTCTTGCTTACGCGACTGATTTAGTAAGCAGTGAAGAGTATTTACCAACGGAACCACCGGAGCCAACGTGTGACACTAGAAGTACACAGACTAGCCGCTAGATGGTAGCGCATGTATAATTATAAATTATTTTCGATAGTTCGGCGTCAAATTTGAAGTTCACAGGGCGAATACGGACGGACAAGGAAAGGGAGTCCTTCGAGTTCGAAATGACAATGAAAAGTTTTGAACAAGAAAAATCATTGAAGACATTAATTGAATGCTGCTAAAGAGGCAAATTTTTTTTATAGATAGAGGAATGGGGCACCCCCGGGGACCCCCCTCAATATCAAACAAGATAATTTTAAAGTAGCAAGATTTTGTATTTTGTAAACTATCAAAATGTGTATCTTTACAATTTTATAAATTTATCGACAAAAGCACACAAAAAATCTAGTTAAATGCCACCATTTGGAGTTCCCTCGGACCCCCAGTCCCCCATTGTGCCAGGATACACACTTTTCCCGAAACAATTACTTCATGGTCAGCTATAGAAATTTGTCATTGCACCTCCTACCAGAAAGCACTTTCGGCGCCACTGGAACTCCCACTCCTCCACTTAGTCTTTGAAGGAGGACGCGTCGAGGCACAATATCGTTTTCGAGTCGGTTTTCACTCACCCATCCGTTTTGCCCGTAAGATTAAGATGAGTAGTAAGCCCAATGGTAAACCCACGAGTTTGTTGGTTTGAATAATCAATGAAAGTTTTATCAACATCGGAGTATTCGCAAGTCCAGTAAAGGTCGATAAAATTATAATAATGAAAGACTGTGAAAACCAAAAATAGAGTAGGTTATAATGTGTGATTTTTGGCAGCTAAATCAAGAGATTTCGAAGGTTCCCTCTAGTGTTCATCGTATCGGGCGGAGTAGCGTTTCCGTTTGTCGGGAAGAGATAAAGAAAGAGACAAAACAAACCAAAAAACAACAGCTATTTTCCTCATGGTCGAATTGAAGTTTTTGCTTTGTTTATCCAAGAACAAAATGCAATTTAGATTAATTATTTTATACATTATGCAAAGCGTCATAGATCAAGAAATTAAGGAATACTCAAGTTTAGTCTAGCTTAAAATAAATTTCCGTTGTACAAACAACATGTGGTCGGTACATTGCTGATCTAAATAACGTTTCAATTAGGCCTACTACATATTACGCCAACAATATGTCAAATCAAATTTATGTCTGATGTCTAATGGTGTTTACATATTTTGTTATAAACGCAGTGAGAAGAGCGAAAACTTCAATGCGACTGAGAAAAATAGCAGGGGTTGTAATGGGACAGGATAAACTGCGGGCTCGGGCCTTCCTGGTAGAAACAGTCACATACCCAAGAATGTTGTACGTAGTATGTGTAGTACGAAAGTAATGCACTCGTATACGCTCATCGCCCTCACCCAGCCTGGCCTGGGTGCAAGGCTGCTCGATGGGCTTCCTCGACCCCTGGGCCCATCTTACAGTGGGCCCCTCTTACAGTGGGCCTCTCAGGGTCCGGGTGCCCATATTCCTACGTTCCTAATCCTCCCATTGACCAGAAATAAATCAAGGACTAGATACGACAGTGTTCGCTCAAGCGCAAAGCGCTTGACTCTGATTCGGGAGGTCCCGGATTTAAACCCAGTCGTGACCGGCAATCCCGACCGAAGGTTTTTCCAAGGTTTTCCTCAGTCGTTATTGCGCCTAAAGGCTAAAGAGGGCAATATTGGTGAGAAAAATGCAATAGAAAAATAGTGGGGAAAATAGCTTCACACAATAATACAACAATTCATTTATGAAACTGAAATAACTTATTTATTTGTAATAATATTATTTACGTCAACCTCATTTCGGGCAACAATCATAAAAATAGCTTGAAAACACATATCACATCGAATTAAGCTGATCATCGAATCAGTAAAGTGCCAAGAGTCTATTTGTTCTTGGAGAGCGTCCTCTGTTTCTCGGCGAACTCGACCAGTTTCTCGTCGACTGCGAGACCCTTGCGCCTGCGCACTGCGTCCATGTACTTGCGCGCGCGGTTCCCTGAATCCGCCTTCTCGCCGTAGTGGAGGTACTCCTCGTCCGTGCTGGGGGTCCAGAAGGGGTCCTGGTCGATCACCTGGGGACACAAGGGGGCATCATTATAGCGGGGTGGGCCACATATGATGTCACTGTTTCCGTCATCTCGAGTACAAAACAAGGGGGTGTTATGACAAAAAGTAGAAACATGCCGGGTGGTGCACCCTTTTGATATGTTTGGGACGAACTTATCACTTCTCTGAGGTACCAACAAGAATGAGGTAGAGTTGGAATTTGTAATTAGAATAAGACCAATATGAAATAGATTTTCTAAAGTTTTTTAAATCTTAATCTGTGTCCCTATCTCATTTCACTTTCATGACTATATCGTTGCCTCCCTTGAACATAATATGAGGCAGAGGATGAGCAGGGAAACATTAGGAACATAGTGATGGAACAGCACCTGTACACCTGTCTTCTTCTTATTGCTAAATAGCCCTTGGGCTATTACGTCTTTGTTCCCACTACGAGCTGGAGCTCTTTATAGGATCATAATGTTTAAGTATGTTTCATGTTTTATTGGTCTTTACTTTGTTGGGATGGAAAAAAAAGGATTGTAGCACATAGTGTTGTGTCATGGTTTTGATAAGGGATGTCATGAATTTAATGGGAAGGTCATTGGTCACTTTTTATTAAGACATATAAACGTTGGAAGGAATTAGGATTGAAAAGGATAATTCATAATGTAAATAGGCAATGCCTATCAGTCTTCTTGAGTTCAGCTTACTGATCATCATCTGATGATCAGTACACGAGCGCCCTTCCTGCACGCACCGGTCACCTCGCCTCGTTCCTTGAAGTGAAGACTGATGGATTCTACACTCGGCAGGTTGCAGGTATTGTCATCCTCGAGGGAGCGACATTAGTTCGTAACATGGGCCTGGGTTCGACTCCAGGTGGACGTAGGTTTACTAGTGCCAGGTAGCACACGCATGACATGGCCCGGGAGTCGAGCCCAGGTCTCGCACTTCCCTTGACATGTGCTACATGACTATAACGTCTTGCATGATTGCGTTATTATGTCAGAGTCAGACCAGAACGACGGCGGACGCGCCCTGTGGAATGCCAGTTTCCGAGCCAACGTGGCCGAGAGGTCAAGGAAGTAGTCAAGATACCTGAGTTCGAGGATGTTGTCTCCTTGTATAATAAACCCCACACTTGAGGGTGTGTCTTTAGGAATGGAACAGTCGCAACATAAACCTGTCAGATGTCCATCACGTCACTCGCTATGAATGACCGAACCCCAGGCACGGAGCGCATGAATGGCCCCAGCTGACGGCTAGACGTGGTCTCACTGCAACCCTTGTACAGACGCAGACAGGCCTCGATCCCAGACTGGGGGGCATACACACCAGTGGGGCGTGCAACAACCCCGGATAAACATCAGTCTGGTCCAGAGACAGGCGCACACACGGACAAAAGATTGAAGATACCTCATTAGATTTCAGTTTCTCACACACATTCTCAACTCCCCATGTGCCCATGTTCGTTTTTTTAGTTTGACATTTCAACATTAGTACATATCGACTCAAGATCTTATTCATCACCATATGACGCTAAGCGGAAGTGAGTGGGGGGGGGGGAGGGGGGTGACTGCCCCCGGTCATCGGATTGATAATAATAAAGGCGCCTCTGCCCCATATACTGGTTGAGATGGGTGAAAGCAACCAGAGAATTGATAAGAAAACTGTCGGAGATGATGATGATTTTTGTTAGTAATGCACAAAGGCTATTCGAGACGACGAGTGGTGACAAATGAGGGTAAAGGATCCATGCCTTATGCGGGACTCGAACCCACGTCCTCGTAGAGCCATACGCTTCGGACCAGCGCCCAAATAGTAAGTGCCACAGCGGACTGCTCTGTCGAAAATAATAAAGTAGAAAGTTACAAATGCATAATTAGTAAGTATTCTCTGCACTGAGTTAATAGTCAGTCAACAAAGCTAGAAAGCCAGTGGCGGTTCCTTCACCATAAACAGCAAGTACACTCCTTACATCATGTGGGCAAACAATCGTAAGATATCAATTAATTCAAGTTATTATGCAAACGCAGCCCGAATGAAATACAAACATCAACTGGTGGGAAGAAGTATTAGTTACGAAAGTAGCCTCGGGCCTCCATGTAACGCCTAGCCTTGAGCATGCACCTGCCATGCAGTGTTGACATCACCCGAGCGTAGAGTTGCCCGGTTCTGGGTAAACACTAAACACACCACGTACGTCAGAGTTGGCCAATACTATATGAAGCGTGCTGCGTAGTTTTTCTTTCTTGTATTGCGTACTCTTGAATATTTGTATGAATGGATATGAAGGATTGGGTTGAAGGACGATTACAAAATCCATGTCCTGAGGCTATTCCTGAAAACATTGTTGAAACGGATACGAAGGGACCCCTCCCAAAATTTAACGGGGGAAATTCGATAACGTTTGCATCAAATCGTGTATACGAGAACAAATGTAGTGGGAAATAGTCTACGAAGCAAGAACGCAAAATGTAAAGTAATTATCTAATGAAAATAAAGGTTGACGATGTAGATGAAGAAGAATGATGTCGTCACTCACAGACAATATTTCGGGAGGTTGTTCCAGCAATCTTATGGAGAGAAGGACTTTCGCAACTTCCTCCCAAGTTATTATAAACGTTCTATAGAATTCTCGTATTATTATTTAAAAAAAACATAAAATCTAAGGCTAATGATAATGAGCCTCCTCCCTAGACCTGTCTCTTGCACCTGCCGGGAACTGACCTACCCAGGTTTACTTGGGCGGGTCATGCTCGAAGGTAGGTAGGGCGCCGGCCGCACCCACAGGTATAGAAGCGAAGAGCAGAGGGGTAAACATTTACTCAAGGGAACATCACTCCACTCTACACCACGCCACACTCAAGTGCATCTATCTGCATTACTGTGTCGTCGCCCAGCCTCGATGCAGGAACACCTGGTCTCAGTTGATAGGATCAAGAATGTGTGATCGTTGTAATACACTCCCATCCCTTCTTTATTCAATGACAAACAAACAGCACTTAGAAAAACGATGAGAATTACAAACTGTTTGTAATTTTCAAAAGCTTGACTGCTTGTGTACATAGGGATATTTATGTGTGGGTTGATGGTGTTAAGGATTTGTTTACGTAGCAAAATGTGAAAAGTTATCAATCGGACATTATTGTAATGATAAATTTCGGATATACTCTGCCCCTTATTCTTATTTCGAGAAGCCACTCCAAATATATTATGCAACAGACACGTGTTGCACAACTAAAAAAATCAACAATGAAATTAAATCTATTTAGCTGAATTATTAGTGCTCTGCACTAGGTGTCAGCAATAGTAAGGGGATGCGCTATTAAAACACCACACGCATGCACACCCCCCACAAAGAAGGTAAGATAGATAGGTATTTGGACAATAATGTATGATTCGAAGAAGATGTTAACTTTGAAAATAGCATGAAATGTCACCAACTAGTTTTTCATGTATTTGTAGCCTAAAACAGTGGCGCACCCAGGATTTCATCCAGGGGGGGGGAGGAACTGAGCAATCCCCCCCCCCCCCCAAATTGGTCTAACAAATCCAATTCTTCTGAATCGGAAATGCACTACTTGAAAGTGGCAGCGCTGCTGATTAGGGGTGCCGGGTGAAACTTAGGTTGGGTCTAAAAGTTGGCAGTCATAAAAACAAAGCGCAGCTCTAAAATGGCAAAAAATACTGCAAACTGACCACAGCGCCAAACTCAAGACGCAACCAGGTATTTTGATTTATTTCTTTTATTTATTTGTTTCAATTTTATTTTCAACAAAATGTATCATTCATAAGACATATTAAAAGGGAAGAGCCTTAAATATAAATTAAATGTTGGTGCTTGTGAGGGGTTCTGGGGGGAGCTTTCGCCCCAAAAGCCCCCGTTGGGTACGCCACTGGCCTAAAGTAATACAATTTTTGTCATGTTCGTAATTATCACAACAGAACTATTTTTAATTTGGTTGAATGGCACCGACGCAATTCGACTGCATCATCATAACATACTAATAAATAATGTAAAATACAAGAATGTTATTTAAAAAAAAAGAGGAAAAATTACATGATTCTTTTTTTACTAGACCTGTATCGTACGTGCTTGATGCAAACAAACGGAAGTAAGGCTGCATTCGCGTCAAGAAAGACCCGCCAAACACGTGTTTTTGAACATCTTTGAATGTCGGTTCTAGTTTTGGAAGCTTTCATGTCAGCGTGCACATTGAAGCAGTGACCAGTGACCTACCTCATCACATGGTCGCTCTCATCAACCGTGTAGCCGCCATGTCACCTAATAAGGACATTTTGGTGGCAACCTGTAGCATGCAAAGTGCCAACAGCTGAGCTGATTAACCTTTTATAATCGATTACAATTTGTTCCCATGCAATCGTATTATGTTGTTACATAAATAATTAGGTCTGTCGAAGTAAAAATGTACAGGCGCGTCAGTAACTTTCCCCTTCCCTTTGACTACCTCCCCGACGGCGACGACAATGACAACACGGACGGATAATGACACAGACGGAGACGACCACGACGTGGGGGAACCCCTGCCCTCCCCATACGCTTGTGGCTGGTTCTGACCAGCACGGGCCTGTCCCCCTTTTGTCCCCCCGCGTCATCCGTCATCCCTTACGTCCCTCCCTTCGTCTCGATTAGCCAAGTTGCATAAATATGAGACGTTAAGCAATATCCAATCAATCAATCAATCAATCAATCAATCAATCAATCAAGTGCGGTGTGGCAGTTTGAGTCTAGTTTGTAGGGAATCGTATTTTGAGCGAGAACACACAAGGACCAAACGTTCTGCGCGGATTGCAGGTGACTAGCGAACAGGCGACCTCACGAATCAGTCTCGCGATATCGATTAAGGTACCTCTAGTGGGGTTAACTCTTATTTTAGTTAAATATTTTAGATTGAATGAATGACTTGTTTAAACTAAAAATTCATACTCGTAATCGGACAGAATGGGATTATAATCAAATCAAGGAAACGAAAAATAATTTTTCATGAAAATGATCCCCTGTCTAAGATATGATTTTAAAATAGTAATATTTTAAACTCTTGCTTTCAAATAATATGCGAATTTTCATACGTTATACTTTATACACAACCCATCATGACTGCTGCTACAATTTGTCTAAAGTTCAAAAAATATACTTCTGAATAGTCAAAGGGCAAGCGCACGTTACGTTCATGTGGACAATGTAAGGTGTCACATCCCTCGACGACAAACAAAGCGATAATATTGATTGAAAATGGAGCCAAACTCTCATTAACATGAGCGTTGAAATGACCGGTGCTCGAGATTTAGGCCAGATCTTATCCTATCATCGGTGCCGTTGCGAAACAGAGCACGCCCCGCCTCAAGCAGGAATGAAAATAATCCTTGAAGCGACGCTCACGCATGTCACGTGCGCAATGCAACCGGGAGACTGGACGATGTCCGGGTGGAAGATTATTTCACATTATCATAAGTTGCTTACGAATCTTTGCTTTCAGCCGATAGGTTGGCTCGACTCTGATTCGGGAGGTCACGGTTTCAAATCACGTCGAGATTGGCAATCCTGACTGAAGTTTTTCAGAGGTTTTCCTATGAAAGGGGCTGAATCATCTTGAACAGCACTCTATATACATACATACATACATACATACATACATACATACATACATACATACATACATACATACTACATACATACATACATACATACATACATACATACATACATACAAACATACATACATCCATCCATACATCATGATACATACATGCATACATACATACATACATACACCTGGAGAGGGGATCCATTGCATTCTGGGCAGGTTTACCATGAACAATAAAACAAATGATATATATTATGTCTTTTCTCCGTCGTTTCATTATAATATATAAGAGGCAAAGCCCTCATCACTTTTCTGCACGACGTCTGTCTGTGCGCATCTCGCCATCTCATGATAATTCAGCAATGAGCAAACAACCTCAGATTGAATATCGGAATGTTATTGGCATTGCCCTTCAACAAGGACAATACAGAATGATATTTGTAAGGGGGAAGAGTCTAGCCCCGCAGAAAGTTGAAATATGTCTATACTCGGCACCTCAACGCAACTAGAACGCGGAGATAAGTGTTGTATAATAACGGTTAGCTTCGCTCCATATAGGGTTGTTCTGTAAACTTATAATTAAGATTCAAAACACACAAAATTAAAAACCATATTGAATAGATAATTTTTTTACAAAACATGCAAGTGTCCTTTGCACCACTAATTATTAGACATGCCTAACATTGATGAATACCTCTTTGGATATCGTTGGAAACGCTTTTTTGCTGTAGAAACAACAATCTACAAACACATAACATGCTCATTGTGTAAGTCGAAAACTATATCCAGTCTGCAATGCAAAATGTAAATAAATACAAAAATGATATTGACAAACAAGCGAGTAAACAGTCATGAGTAAACACACCAGGTGTCTGATTGATCCATTCTTCCGGCTCAAGGTCTAAATACGGATAAGGTAAACGCGGTTTTCCCTGAAGAAATACTATGGTTGAGCAGTTGAGGACAGATACTTAGACCGACAGTGTTGGCTCGCCTGACTCTGATTCGGGAGGTAGGGTTCGAATCCCGTCGAGACCGGCAATCCTGACTGAAGTTTTTTTCCAAGGTTTTCCTCAGTCGTTAATGCGAATGCAAGGGATCGAGTCCTCTTAAAATAGCACTCGTATATCCATTTACACTTGTCCTATCCGCAATATACCTAGTTAGTCACCTGAAGAGGGTCACACCGGTTAAATCTGATGTGTATACCCTACAACCGGCATCCTACAAAAAAATATTTATTTTATATAACAAAATAATGTTCGAAAAGAAAAGCGCTACGTTTTTAGGCCTATACCTAAAAGAGCCCTCTCAAAGTCACAACGAAAGATTCACATAAAGTTAGGCACTAGATTATTGCGTTCCGTCGCTGTACAACACACAGTGTCGTCCAAGAAAATCCAAGGAGATATGGGAGCAAATGTCTTCCCCCTCCCTCGTCGTCAATACTTTACTTTACCTCGGTTATCCACCTTCTGTTGGGACGATATTAGAACACGATCTCTATCTGAGGGAACCCTACAAAGACGAACCTTCCAGACGTAGCTGGCTGCAAACAAACCACCTGTGTTCACGTCGAGATTTTGACAGTTTTGATATAGAGCGTAGATATCTTGTCTCCCTCGCCAGTGCAAACTATCTTGATCGAGAACTAAATGGCACCTTCTCCGAGATCAGATTGGCAGGTTGTGACGAAGTGGCCGGGCAGGGGGGCCAGGGGGGGGGCTATAAAGTTGGACACATTTTGCGAAGTTGTAAATGTGGTTTTGGGCAGTTGAAAAATCATTCCTACACGAGGATTTAAAATTACGACTATAAGACATACAACCAATTTTTCTGTCACAGCTATCCTCCCATTGAAATGGAGGAGTAGTTAACATCAGCATGCCTCATCACTTACTGCAAGATGCACACAGATAAAGATAGATAGAAAGCCACTGAAAACATGTTTCTTTTTAATTTAAAAAAAAAGGTAATTTGTGCAATTGGAAAAAATCTCCTTTGAGAACTGTCAGGTTCCCTCCATGCAGCACGGGGGTCGTCGAGGAACAGCTCGAGAGGATGGAGTCGAGCCCGCAGAGCAACACTTGTCGAGGAGTAAAACAGAAGCACCGAGATGGATGGATGTGACACGTGGACCCAACCGCGTAGATAACAAGAGATAGATGGGATGACACGTGACTTGGTTGCAGTCAACTCAGGTAGCTCGTCACGTCGTATTAGCGATCACGCCACCGGGTACCCGAGGGTGCGGGGGGTGAGGGGGGGGGGCGAGGCAGGGGTCTGCAGCATTCTGTTCTGAGTTGAGTGCACTGGGGCGAGTACTTCGTTGTCCACGTCCACGTCCTCGTCCACGTCCACGTCCACGTCCACGTCCACGTCCACGTCCACGTCCACGTCCACGTCCACGTCCACGTCCACGTCCACGTCCACGTCCACGTCCACGTCCACGTCCACGTCTCGTCCACGTCCAAGTATTTTATTTAGAACGGTATCCATGGCATCGAACCCAACTGCTGCAAACTTATTTCCTTCTTCTCTCAGTTGGTAAAACAACGGCCCGACAAATAGGACACATAAGTTCGATCCTCGGTGAGTTGGTTTGTTACTTTCTGAGTTACAGATGTAACAGGCGCCTGCTGTGATACCGATCCAATTCGGTACTCGGCAATCACGAAGTCTTTCTTTAGGTATAGTATATGGAAATTATGTGGCGTGTTTCGTCTTTTTAACATGGATGCCTACAAAAACATGGACGTTAGTAATTAAAACTGGGTATAATAAAAAGAGGATGTTTTTCTGGGCAAGGCTCCATTACTGTTGCTTCAAACTTTTTTGTCGTGAACGCCATCTCTTCTTATATGATGGTTGAGTTTTTGCACTTGTGTATCCCTGCACTGAAAGTTGTAAGGTAGGTACCTGAAATAATTTTCATGTATCGCAGTCTCGTTTCCGATTCTCATTTCCTCGCTCGCTCGCACGAATGTGATGGAGGTATAAAGTGGTTCGAAATTATCAGGATTCGACAAATTAGGATTTGCACCTACTTGTGCATGCTGAATACGTCGTATCACTAACATTTAACCATAGCCCCAATCCCACTGAAAATCAGTTATTGTAACTTTTTGGTTGGGCGAAGCTCCCCTAAATGCCTCACTTTTTTGTCCGTTTTGTGTGTGTGTCACGTCTCACGATAAAAACAGAACACGACCTCCGATTGACAAGAGTTTTTTGCTGACTTTATTTTTTCCGTGGGTCAAGATGGTCAATGGAGCGGAATTTTTTAAAACTATAGTTTTTAGTACCCTACCCGACCTCCACCAAGAGGTATTTCAATGCCAGGACTTTAATTAAATACACGACATATTTGTTCACAAGTTCGGCCATTGGGTTCAGGGTATTTTAGGAAAAAGTCCTGGACAAAATATGTATGCCAATACATAATAACTTTTTATTGTTTTAAACAAATAAAAAATTACGTTCAATGAAGAAAGAGCTATAATTACAACATATTTGACACATTCAGAAGACGCTCGAGTGTCAGCCGAACCCAGTGCAGTGCGTCAGTTTAGTCGGTGGACTTGTAACGGATATTCTCCTACAAGACGAGGTAAGTATGTATGTATGCATTTATGTGAACGACAATACGCAATTAACAATGTTGAATATCACGTGGGAAAAATCAACACTTCCATAACACCGCAACGGATGTGTCTGTTGATTTTCGCAAGAAATCATACCATGATAAAACCCCGCCAAGTTTCGACCGCGCCCGATGTTATAACCTGCAGCTTTACATACCTTTAGCTCATAACGACCTAATAAAACCCATACAAGCGAGAAGTCTTGAAGAGAAACATAAAAATGAATTATGGCCGTGTGTGGACGGGACGGGTGGGGGGGGGGAGGGTAATCTTATGCCCCGGACACGCCCCTGACATTCATGACCCACTCGATGTGTTTTATCACTGACATAAATCATAAACTACGCAGTACGGACACGGTCTCGGTGTCGCGTTGCATGGCGGGGTGGGGAGGTCTCCGCGTGACCTTGGCCCGGCCGCCATCTTGTCTCAACGACCTTGACGCGACAGGTGGTGTCACTGAGCCGTTGTCGTAGTAGATTACACGCGATAGTGTACGACTCAGGTTGTTTTCTTTTGGGAAGAGTTTCCGTCATCGAACATGGCCAATTTCCTAGAATTTATTATCTGCGCTCTTGATTTTATAATCGCAAGGACAAAAGGCGGGAAAAGAGCGTAATAAAATGACGCAACGCAACTCGGATATTATATCGACTGCGCATTTCCCGTTACCAACTTCGCAAACTGCTCACCTACAACTCTAACCACAACAATTTATTTGCATGGGTTATCTTATTCTTGGCAGGATGCTACACATGTGTATTGTAGTACGTAAAAGGTCCACACAATGTCTGCAACTGTTTCTACGTCTTCGATAACATCTTTTACTACGCTGTGTGACCAGCGTGTGTGTGTGGGACATAAGCAATGCCGATAGAGGTACGGTAGCTACCGTATGACGTGAGACACCCTAACTAGCCTCGAATTGGTAATTCATTCCAGGCAGGTTTTGTAATAAAAAGTTTTCTACTACAAACGAACGGTTAAATTTTTATCTCAACCTGTTACCATGTCTTGTTTTGATATGTATATTCCGCACTGTAAAATGATCTATGACTGTATTGAAGTCAAATAAATAAATAAATAGCTTTTACATTTTAAAAACCCTTGTGTCCAGCAGGTACTTGATAACCACATGCAGGTGTGCAAGCTCTACACACCCCTGTTCCTATCTCCCGCTTGTATATTTATCTTGGTCGTACTAAACTGCGTCCCTGCCTGGCATTGCTAATGAGGGGTCTGTTCTGTTGCACCTGAGACGGGAAGGTCGGTTGCAATCAGAGCCCTCACCTCATCTATCTCACCTCACCATCCTCGGCTACTGGAGGTTTTGTTGCCCTCGCTCACACGTATAACGTACTTCGTGCGCTCAGAGGACGCCCTATTTACACAATCATTCGGTAAGAAAACTTCATAAGAGCAATACACATTTTTTAATGTTGCTAATAGGAATAACTTCTCGTAGACTTGGGCTTGAAATAAATTTTAGCTCATCTAAAAGTGTTTTGCTGTTTTCGATAGACGTGGTCCTAAAAAACCAATTAAAATGAACCCCAGTGGCCTTTTTTTTAAAAGGAAAGTATACGCCTATAACCAAACTTAGATGGTTGTTAGTTGTTGGCTGCTATGATGAGTATAATCAAAACCGTGTTCGAGCGTGAGCGTGCGTAGTCTCATCTTAACTGTACACAATTCAGTGGCAAGAGACCACCAGAACCAGAAGGCATTCAAGTTATTAGTAAATTTTGAATCAAAATTTACCAAGATTTGGGTTATTATAACCTCTAAATTTTCTACTAAATTTCTTTAACTCTCTAAAAAATACAAATAAAGTTTACAAATCGTCGCCCAATCTGGTGCCACGCCCCAAGTCATTGTATTAATTTGTAAACATTAGCTTTTTGTAGAAAACTTGTAGTACCTAGTAAGGTAACTTTAGGTACAGAGTGTGCGGATAGTCGGTAAGGGCTACCACTATCCCAACTCAATTTCACGTTTGACCGAGGAAAAAATATGGAGAAAACTTGCGGTCAGAAAACTCAGAATAATTGTTGGTGAGGGCAATTTGCTGTCTGTGGCGCTGGTATCGAACCGTAGACCCATTAGTGAAGCTCGCTTGAAACACGCACCTCTTCCAGCCGGTATAGCATAATTTGTGTTCATGTAAATTGGACCGATTTGCGATAAATAAAAGACAGCAACACATAATTATCTAGGTCCAAAGCAGCAGTAGTAATCAAAGACAAAACACTTAAAAATGGCATCGTAAAGCCAATGTTTGGTGGTGTTTTCATCGTGCAAGAGGTGTGATAAAGTTCCCACAGTCGCCATGTGCGTGTTCCGAAACACCCTGGTTCCCGTACTATACGTACGAGCGATGCTCCTCCGAGCCAGATGGTGGAATCACGTCCTAGCCAGCACCAGCAGGTGGCAGCCATGGCTAGGTAGGCTCCGCTACCTCCCGGGTTACGCACATAAATTATATTTATGGTCGACCGTGGGGCGGATCCCGGACCCACGAATAATTAACTTGGAAAACAGAAGGTAACAACACAACAGATTATTATCATTAAATTTTTGATGGAGAAATAATTTTCAATTTTTGGCAGTGGTGTGTGACGCCGTTGCTGGTACGGACGTGACTGCGCCCCAGTGGCGGTGGCAAGGGTTAGTCGGAGGTTTCGTCCAGTGGCGGTACAGCATGGTCGTGTCAGGTGAGGTCATCGGCTGCCTTATCCTTACGGTCGACAACAATGTAAGCATGACCGTTCCGTCGTCCGTCGCTATCGCGGAGAAAAGACTCCTTGCGAGTGATAAACGACTATGAAATTGGTAAAACCAGTTACATTATTCTATCTTTTCCCAATTAATTGAACTCCTAAAAATTAAAAACAACTTTTAAAACGTATAGAAAGTGTAAATAATAATAATTTTGGGGCGAAGGCGAAGCTCCCATATAAAGCATAACTTTCCTGACCGACCTTTGCGTGTGTCACTCTGACAATAAAAACAGAATACAATATCCGATTGACACGAAGTTTCTGTGTTGGCATTACAAGGATAAAACAGAATTCTTTTGGTGGCTCTGTTGGTAGTCCTCCAGAAAGAAAAATCATTTGTTCATCATCACTTAACAAGAGCTTTTTGTCTAAACTCGGCACCTCCACAAACAAATCGACGAAAGGCGAATTGTTTTATTTTTGAACTATTCTTCTTCGACGATCTGTGGATAAGGGAGCAAAGCTCCTTCTTATGGGTACTGCAGTACTCGAGAGCTTGTTTCAACATACCAAACATGCATGATAATTATTTGGATTTGGAAAACGCTGAAGTCGTCGTTAGACGAGCGAGCGAGCCATGTGTGTACTACTAGTCGTCGTCGGCGACCTCCCCCTTCCCTTGACCATGCCTTGACGACCTCTCCAACGACGTCGACCATGACAAAGACAGTGACGACCACGACGTGGCCATCACCACCCCCCTTACGCTCCTACCCGTGGCTGGTTCTGACCAGCATGGCCCATACTGGTCAGAACCCCATGTAGGAAGCCTAGAGGTAGCCCACGAAGCAGTGATGGCCGTGTATGACCCCTGCTAAGGCAGCCCCAGCCCAGCCAGCAAGCAAGCCAGGCGCCGCGGGCAACGGAAAGCAAGCCAGCAACAACGCATTATTATCAGATTGAAGCCCTGCTGGTTTTTATGCGCGCGCACCTGTTCCATCCAGCATCTAATCGTCTCCACTTTCCTCCTCCTCCTCTGCTTCTTCTTCTTCTTCTTCATCGGTCGCAGGGCCGGACGTCACTTCCACGAACCAATTAATATCAACTTATCCCCAGTAGCTGGCTAGGAAAAAAATCAATTAAGCATCCTTGATTCCGTGAAATCAAGTTACAAATCGCATACATCACAGACACGTCAGTCTTGATGTGGCGTTTCTTGTGGATCATCCACTTCCCTTCCCTTTACTCTGTCGTACAACCCTAGACGCGGAAACTGGCCTCTGCTACAATACGGCTACACTTGTGGAATATCAATACGTTAGGAAACTGTAAAACATACAATTATTATACAACCTGCACGTATAATGCTTTATTAATGTAATGGAAAGCATTTGAACAAAGGAAGTAATTGCATGGTTCTTGGAGTGCTATATTCTACAGTAGATGATTATTTGAGATGGTGTGGTCGAAGCTTCAGGCTGTGTATTGTCTTACTTTACAATATATATAAAATAGTTGAGTCGTAAAAACAATTTTCATTTTTTTCTAAACATTTTTGTTTGCCCGTGTAAGAATGAATTGAGGCGAAGCAGAAAATCTGACAACTTTTTATCAATTTCAAATTTGAATGCGTACAAAAAGGCCCAGGTACACAGTCGTGCAGGAAGGAAATGGGGGTGCAGGGTGGGGGTGGAAGGAATTTCCCCCCCACATTTTCAGATGACCCCCCCCCCCCCTCCTACTTCAGAATGTTAGACATCCAGTCACGCGCAACACAGCGGCTACAACTACTGAAAAACTAATTGCAGTCAGTATACTAAGGTGTAAGAATTGATGGTCAGTCGTGACATGTATGTGTATATTATGTGAAAGCCATAAAAGGTGATCCGAATATTATAATGTTCTCTACTATAGAGTAAACAGGCACAAATGTCACTATTAATATGATAATATATAATATTATATTATAATGTTCTCTACTATCGAGTAAACAGGCAAAAATGTCACTAATAATATTGTTGTTAGTCGCTGTTGATCAATACAACATAAATAAAGGGGAAAACGATGGTATTGAAATAAATTAACAACTAGCCTAGAAGAGATACTTTCTCGATAAAATTATTTGTCCATGTTTGTCATATTATATCGACACGATGAGTAAAACGCCAAGATGTTTCTCACATTTGAAACTTGTAACCCGGATACTGAGGGTCAAACAGAGGGCATGTCACGTCCGGATGCCAGAAGACGGACGGACGGGTGGTCACTGGTCAGCCTAACGGGACAAACAAACTGTCATCCATCCACCAGATGACCGGCGCCGTCAACCCAACCCATGGGATGGGAGAATCGTGAAGCCAACCCAACCACTGGGCTACAAGATGGATGCAGTTCACCCAGTTGAACAGGGACTAAAATAATTTGGTTGGACATAACATCATAGAAGCCAATAAATTAAAAGTTACTGGACACCAATACAGCTTTCGTAACTAGATTGTTCGTATTGCATTGTCTGATAAAAAAATTGTGCATCAAACGTTGTTACAAAAAACCATTAATTAATTTAAAAATAATAGTAATAATTAAAAAAACAAAATCGATGTTCAAACTTTCATTTTGCACTTAAAGAGTTGTGTCCATCAAATATAATGTCTCATACGCATATGATAAGGTTTAAGGACCCCCGCCTACAAAAATGTTGTATTCAACCCCCTCTTTCATCCAGTTCACTTTTCAACAATCCTAGTTTTTTAGATATCGACCCGAGGGCGATACATTAGCAATAAACGATTTATGATGTCTCTCGTTTTCTGGCAGCCCTAAACTCGTATAGTTAATTCAAATTTAAATCCATAGTTGCCTATATAAATCATAACCTCGTAGAAGAGAAAACACTACATTGGCAGCAGGGTATCGAGCCCAAGCAAGACCTTTGGAACTCAAATCGCGAGATTATCGGTAAACAGCTCATTCTTGAAGAAAGCGTTCATGAAAGAAAATGATGTAGCTGTTCGCTATACTACATAACTACTACAAGTACTGTACTCTTCATGAGTCCAGCCACATATTTCGCCAGTACGTGCACGCTAGGTGGAACAATCATCCACAGAGGATGGCTTCATTGAGCAGTGAGCGCGAGTATAGGCCGCCAAGGTTTAACACTTGCAAGTTCTTATCGTGTTTTATCATCTAATATTGTTATTTGTTATGATAGCTACATCCTATATCAACGAGACATCATCAGAGAACAAAATAAGTTTTACATATTCTTCATAGCGTGTTGGCGAGTTCTATTGCAGTTTTAAAACTAGTTCGACAAAATAAAGAGTATGATTTACCATGCAGTGAATGCGTATGTTCATGAAGTTTTAGAGTATGTATAATGTAATTGGATGAGCGTAGCGAGCGAAGCGAAGATTCCATTTCACTACACTGGAGAAAAAAATCCGGAATGTTTTTTTTCCCTTTTTTTTGTATTTTTGTGTGTCTGTGAACACGATTCCGGCTAAACCAATACTCCAATTGCAATGAAATTTTATGGAGGTCTGTGAAATCTCTGAACGAAGAAATGCACGGGGGAAAATCGATCAAAAAATTATTTCTCATGAAAATCGCAATTTTACGATTTTTTTCGATTTTTAAAAAAATTCTTCGACTTATAACATCTACATGCTTTATCCGATTGTAATGATTTTTTCACAGAACCTTAATTTTATGAATTAATATATTCGTGTGACATTTGAGCGCAATCGAAAATCATTTCTCATGATAATCGCAATTTTACGATTTTTTTCAATTTTTAACATTTCTTCGACGAATAAACCTACATGCTTTATCCGATTGTAATGATTTTTTCACAAACTTTAATTCTATGAGTTAATATATCTGTAAGTTTGAGCGTAATCGAAATGATCTATTAAAAAATCACAATTTACTTTTTTCGATAAAATACGTCACCAAAGGGGGGCTTAATTTCCTAGATTATTTTATTATCCATATTAATCATGTTTTTAAATAAAAAATGTGACTAAAGTGAAACTGCCTTTTATGAATTCCATGGGGGCATTGTAAACTCCTGCCTAACAAAGAAATATTCGAAGCTAATTATTATGCTTATTTTACTTGTAGGAATTCCCAAACACAATCAAAATAATTTCTTGAAGTCTAGGCTTAATAAATAATGCTTCAACTATGTATTAATATAGTAGGCCATATAAAAGTTTAGTGTACGGCCGCCCATCCTTTAAAACTTTAATAGCACTTTTAAATTTTTGCCCTCATCTTCAGGGATGTTAATATTTGGGGGTTTTTTTTAATTGAACTAATGTTAAGAACCTGTTATAGGGTGAAGAAAAACCCCTTTTAACTAGGTAGTGATAAAATTGTGAGGGTTCCGAGTTGTTGAGGAACCCTGATCTTGCAATTCCTTACATATCATAAAGTCTGAAAAAGCCATCATCGATTAGGCAGTCGCCGGTGATTGCATCAAGGTAAATTACCTCAATCACACGTCTCCAAATTACGAGATCAAACTTCCTGTGCTAGTATTATACAAACTGAGGGTAAAAATAGGATTTCCACCCCAAACAATGCTGGAATTCGGAATTCTTCTAAAACCGTCCTACATAAATCTACTTTAAGCATAGATACACATTACTACCCCATGGTTGGCATATATGCAGCCGTTTTCTCACCTTCACGGCCAGTATTACATTACGACGTGCTGCTACTGTTAGGTTTTTACGGGAATAATACTCTACTCAATACAAGTCATTACTAAGTACTCTTAGAGTTCCAGCCCACAATAATCGCCAAGTACGTGCATCGTCTTAGGTGGAACAATCATCCCTAGAGGTTGGCTCAAAAGGGTTCATGAGCAGTTAGTCGCGAGTACTAGGCGCACAAGGTTTTCTAACACCTGCAAGTTCCTTAATGTTTTATCATTAATATGTTATTTGTTAGATTGTACATCCTATATCAACGAGACATCATCAGAGAACAAAATAAGTTTTACATATTCTTCATAGCGTGTTGGCGAGTTCTATTGCAGTTTTAAAACTAGTTCGACAAAATAAAGAGTATGATTTACCATGCAGTGAATGCGTATGTTCATGAAGTTTTAGAGTATGTAATGTAATTAGATTTATTTAGTTGTCCTCATTTGCGAATCAGTTGTTAAATAAATAAAAATGGATGACCTGTCAGGGACAGAAACGACCCCACTTGTCGGAAATCGCCGAATCGGGGGCCAAATTGAAAATTCCTCTTCTCTAACTAACGAAAGAAATATACGCAAGCTTTATCTACACTGCTTATTTTCACCTTGATAGGAAGTGGGAACACAAGTTCATGTTTATTTCATTGTAAAGTGCGGTTTTGTATTTGTTTTAATACGTGGCTTTCAAGGATATTTTGAGCTGAGCAAGGCCATAGAACCATAGGTCGTGGGTTCGAATCCCATCTTTTTAAGCAAGAGTTGTAATTAGCGTCCTTGATTAATATTACATTACTTCGTCTCTAGCTCACAGTAGTATAATATATTTATATATATTTATTTTTTAAATTTTTATCGTGGGAAACCTGTTATAGGGTGCAATTAGCCCCTCTTCAGGTGAACTAGGTATGTGTGGATAGGAAATTGTGAAGGGATGTCCGAGGGCTGTTTTAAGAAGACTCAATCCCTTGCATTCGCCTTAACGACTGAGGAAAACCTCGGAAAAAACCTTCAGTCAGGATTGCCGGCCTCGTCTCGACGGGATTCGAACCCGGGACCTCCCGAATCAGAGTCGAGCGCTTAGCGCCCGAGCCAACACTGTCGGTACAGTACTATACAATACACGCGGGTAAATGGTTTACACTGCAAACACATGCATGGTTTCGTATTCGTACTAAATTAATTCCGTTCCAACTGTAAGTCCTACTTCTGACATTAGTAGTTTACATACTAAACCTATGGTTGGCATAGACATAAATTTCTAACACTAGGAAAACGCTTAAGTCCCCCGCGTTGTTGGATGAGCGTAATTGGTGCATTGAGCTGCCATGTGTTATGCGTTTTTCTGTTGTTCTGTGGAAAAATCATTATAAAATTGAATTTTTTTTAAATTAAATAAAATAAAATAAAAAATGAACTTGATTTGTTTAATTGTTTTTAATTAATCGTAATTGTTTTTAAAAAAATCGTAAAATTGAATTTGTATAAGAAATAATTTCTCGATTGTGCTCAAATTTAACAATAATATATTAATTCATAAAATAAAGGTTCTGTGCAAAAATCATTAAAATCGGATAAAGCATGTAGGTGTTATAAGTCGAAGAAATTTTTAAAAATCGAAAAAAATCGTAAAATTGCGATTTTTATGAGAAAAAAATTTCCGATTGCGCTCAAAAACGTGGCAGTTCTAAGTTCAGAGATTTCGAAGGCCTCCATAAAATTTCATCGCAATCGGAGTATCGGTTTAGCCGGAATCGTGTGGACAAACAGACAAAAATACAAAAAGAAAAAAAGAAAAAAAGAAAAAAAAACATTCCGGATTTTTTTCTCCAGTGTAGTAGAATGGAATCTTCGCTTCGCTCGCTACGCTCGCTACGCTCATCCAACAATCCATCTCAACCATAGATTTCATCACCAGTAAAACTTACCAGTATACTACAAAAAATATTGTCATTTCATTTGCTTTGTGTGAAATATTTCGCCGACGTAATTGTACATTTTACTCTTATAAGTAATTGGAATTTGCACTAAAAAACCATGAAAAAAAACATTGCAATAGCATTACGTACTTAGTTAGGAATTCTTCCCGTTAGTTCGTCTTCCGGCCTCAACGCAGCGCGGTTCTCTTCTGTTAGTCACCTGCACTGAATGCGATACAATTTATCTTCAGTAAAGAGTATCCTACAAGTTTTCCTTAATATTAATTCTCACCTGATGAATGGGTGAGATAATTATTGCTGTAGTTTGATCTTGTGGACGCAGCAAGAAAACAAAATAAAACAAAACAAGAAAAATCTTTTTTGTAGACAATTCCTTTTAGCCGTACTCAAAGCCTAATTAAAGACATGACAAATGCAAAATGACGCCATATCCTGCCATTTCATTTCTCTCAAACACGAAACCAAACAACTTGATGGTGATCCTATCAAATGTTATGATTCCCTCGGCAAGTATTTGATCCCGAATGTTTTTGCGCCGGTGAGTGTGGTGTCCCTGTCTAATGACGGGCATGCGAGCGGTGGTGAGCGTGTGGTCATCAATGACGAGCTCCGAGACTCGACCGCAAGTGATGTGATATACACACTATGCTGGCGGATACCCGCAGCCGCCGGCTACAAGGGGGCGGGTCTCTGAGCGGGAAGTGAGCCGAGTGCGGTTGTGCGTGCGTGCGTGTGTGTGGACACATGCGGTCAAACCTGGTGTAGGAATGTGTCTCATCAACATCATGTGGTTTAGACTTGTCTCCACTATTTCCACCCATTAATGATGGTGGAGCCATAAACTCTGTCCCTTATACCACTATTTCCACATTTTATTGATGGTGGAGACAAATCTGTCACTTGTACCACAATTTCCACCCTTAATGATGGTGGAGACAAAATACTGTCACTTGCACCACTATTTCAGCTGCGCTGCGGACTGCGCCACGCCCGTGCGTTCCTCAAGGCTCGGTCCTGGGACCTTGTCCCACCAAAGGTGTTCCTCAAGGCACACTCCTAGGACGACACTTACCTCCCAATGGCTGAATACTAGCTGCGGACTGGCGAGGCCCGACGTCTGCTTGCGGATCTCAGGGGCGAATGAGAAGCTCTCCACGACCGGAGGACGCTGTGACGCTGAACGACCTTGTCCTACCGAAGGTGTTCCTCAAGGCACAGTCCTAGGACCACACTTACCTCCCAGTGGCTGAATACTAGCTGCGGACTGGCGAGGCCCGACGTCTGCTTGCGGATCTCAGGGGCGAATGAGAAGCTCTCCACCACCGGCAGGACGGCTGTGACGCTGAACGACGCCGACCCCTCGGTCATATCACCATGCAGCACGCGACCATGACGTCGACCCAGCACCGCGTACATCTTGCCTGGAACAAGGAGGGAGTGTTTGAGATGGGCGTTTACTTGTTATGGTTTTACACTTGCGCTAACCTGGACAAGCAGGGTATCGTCAAATTAAGACATTAAAATATGGGTGCAATTTAGGGATGCACAACGATGAAATAAAAATTACCAATAATCGAAAAGGTGACTGCATTATCGATCGATAATATAAAACTATAGTGTCATTAAAAATTATGCAAATGCGTCATCAAAATTGGATTTTGATTTGCATTAATGTTAATAGAGTACCTTTTTATTGATATCCACACTTGCTTGCCAAAGCTCTAAATTCATTGCGAGAGATAAGTCCGAAAAAATGGAAAATCCAAAACATGGATTTCAATTTAGGAAATTCCGATTTAAACAGTTTATCTTAGATCTAACAAAATTTACCTGCGCGTTCACGTTAAACGTTGAGATCCAGTACGAAAATTGGCGTTACAAAACCTGTACGCTTGAAATATTCTCAAAGTTCACACAAATTTAGTGAATTATGGAGATATCACGATTTTTTAAAATTAAAAATCGATGAATTAAAATTGATGAATACGCGTACTGGATCTCATAGATTGATTCTTAATTAGCGTTTGTGTAACACTAACATATGATGCCAACGTTATTAACCGTTTACCCGAAGTCTCCGCACTCGCCTCAACGGCTCCTATCTTCATGCTACCAAGTAGGCAATTAGGGTATTTACTAGGAAGCTTCGCAAACGCTTTTTCAGGCGCGTTGTCGGATGAGCGTAATTGTTTAAAAACGAAAAAAAGCGTAAAATTGCGATTTTCATAAGGTATAATTATTTGATTACGCTAAAATTTCACGCGAATATATTATTTCTTAAAATTAAGGTTCTGTAAAAAAATCATTACAATCGGATAAAGCATGTAGGTGTTATAAGTCGAAGGAATTTTTTAAAAATCGAAAAAAATCGTAAAATTACGATTTTCATAAGAAATGATTTTTCGATTGCGCTCAAAAACGTGGCAGTTCTAAGTTCAGAGATTTCGAAGGCCTCCAGAAAATTTCATCGCAATTGGAGTATCGGTGTAGCCGGAATCGTGCTAACAGACAAACAAAAATACAAAAAGAAAGAAAAAAAAACATTCCGGATTTTTTTCTCCAGTGTAGTGAAATGGAATCTTCGCTTCGCTCGCTACGCTCATCCAATTATTTGGACACTTGAGAAGAAATGTCCATGAGCTGATGGTAAGAAATAACCATCAAAATCCCGTTTGCAAGAGCTAGTGATGATTTAGTTTTGGCATGCTGTTGTATGGTAAGGGAGAAATACAGTGCGAAACTGGGTGGAGAGTTCAATGCATGTATTAGACGAAATGCGTTTTCTTTTTTTTGTTATTACATTGCGCTGAATCTGGACAATTTCCAGCTTTTGTGCACTTTAAAATGGCTGCAGAAGAGCAGCTCAAATATTATGTATGTACTAGTAAGTACTATAGTACCTATATACAAGGAAGCTTCGCAAACGCTTTTTCAGGCGCGTTGTTGGATGAGCGTATGTTTTTTAAACGAAAAACAGCGTAAAATTGCGATTTTCACGAGAAATTATTTTTCGATCGCGCTCAAATGTCACACCGATATATAAATTCATAAAATTAAGGTTCTTTGAAAAAATCATTACAATCGGATATAAGTCGAAGAATGATATAAAATAAAAATAAATCGTAAAATGACGATTTTCTAAGAAATATTTTTTCGATTGCGCTCAAATTTCACACAAATATATTAATTCATAAAATTAAGGTTCTGTGAAAAAACCATTACATTCGGATATATCATGTAGGTGTTTTAAGTCGAAGAAATTTTTTAAAAATCGAAAAAAATCGTAAAATTACGATATTCATAGGAAATAATTTTTCGATTGCGCTCAAAAACGTGGCAGTTCTAAGTTCAGAGATTTCGAAGGCCTCCAGAAAATTTCATCGCAATTGGAGTATCGGTTTAGCCGGAATCGTGCTAACAGACAGACAAAAATACAAAAAGAAAGAAAAAAACATTCCGGATTTTTTTCTCCAGTGTAGTGAAATGGAATCTTCGCTTCGCTCGCTACGCTCATCCAATTATTTGGACACTTGAGAAAAAATGTCCATGAGCTGATGGTAAGAAATAACCATCAAAATCCCGTTTGCAAGAGCTAGCGAAGATTTAGTTTTGGCTTGCTGTTGTATGGTAAGGGAAACAGTGCGAAACTGGGTGGAGAGTTCAATGCATGTATTAGACGAAATGCGTTTTCTTTTTTTTGTTATTACATGGCGCTGCATCTGGACAATTTCCAGCTTTTGTGCACTTTAAAATGGCTGCCGAAGAGCAGCTCAAATATTGTGTAATGTGTAATTAATATTGTGTATCTTCTCGAATTGTGTACGAAGGAACAATAATATTTAGTTAGTCTTTTGGGAGTTGAACTCGGATCTTCTGCTTCCGCCAAACATCTCAACTATTTGCCCTCTCTAGGTTGGGTGATGCACTTTCTGTCTAGTCAGGGTGATTGATTACAGATACTGAAAGCTAGTTAGCTCACGCCGGGAGACCAGAACCCTTTACACAACCGCATCTAATCGGGTGGATTTACAGCGCAATACCTTTCAGTTCAGAGTGATGGAGCGGGTTGAGCACTTTCTCAACAACTAAGCGATTTACCAACACAATGAGCTAATACAGAAGCTTGGAGATCGAGTCTTAGGTGATAGGGTAATCAATACTGTTATGCATTGTAAACAAAGGTGGAGATTTAAACGACAATGTTTTAGATTATATTTGATTACAAATTTTAATTTAAATTAAAACATATATACATATTATGCAAATATTTTAATTTCTTATCGGTACACAGTTTTGTCACTTTGCAGGCAAGTGTCGTTACCGATTCAATATTCGTTGAAGGGGGTTGAATTTGTTATATACCTCGAAATTAAATCGCCATTGGCGTTTTATTCCCATCCCATAGATTCCTTGGGGGCAAGAGTAAGTTAGTACAACGAAGTCCTGCTGAGCATACAAGTGCACGATAATCTGATAATACATTTCTACATATTTCAAACTCAAATGCGAAAGCACAAGTGAGGCGGGCTAAAAAAAAGACAAATACCTCTATATTTTAAAATTATCCTCTCGCATTACCGCTTAACTAGCTCAAAATCAAAGTCACGTGGTCTAGGGGTTTCCAGGGTAATTTTCGAAATAAAAAGTGCATTGAAAAAGGGATATGTTGTTGAGTTTCACATGTTATTCGTGTAGCGTGGTCGCGCTGCCCCCCCCCCCCCCAACACACAAGTGAGAGTACAGATGAGTGTCGCCCCCGTCGTAGAGCTGATAATCCATCTCGGAACAATTAACTCAGCGCATACATGCACGGCGCAGTAGAGTCCGCTTCGAGAGCAAGGCGAACCACTTATTATCATGTAAATTCCCTCGTTCCAAGGGCGATTGCAGACAAAAACATCAATTTCAATAACGGATTTCAGTTGAAAGGTGTATCCTCAGCCAGTCCTCACCTTCGAGTGGTAACATTTACTTCGACTTCCTCCCACCTCTCGCAACAATCACGACCAACAAGACCGGATACGTCACTCAGAGCTGTCTGTCTGCGTAGCGGGGCTCGGGGCTCGAGGCCCGTACTAGCTGCAGGCTCGGGGCTCGAGGCCCGTACTAGCTGCAGGCTCGGGGCTCGAGGCCCGTACTAGCTGCAGGCACAGCTCGGGCTCGGGGCTCGAGGCCCGTACTAGCTGCAGGCACAGCGGGCTCGGGGCTCGAGGCCCGTGTAATACTACTTGAAGGCACGAATTTATTCAATTTAACCACAATCAATGTAAGGAAGACAGCACAACTTCATAAAGGTGAGAAAAAATAGATGCCAGAAAGAAAAATCGTGTAATAGTACCAGGAATGTTATTTGTATTGTTTGTTCAGGTTCCTATACAGATTTTTATTTATAACAAACTTGAACCCGTGTCTTGTTAAAGAACAATTCGATACTTTTCTACCGTAGAGTGAATGGTCCAAAGTACTCAGGCGAAAAACTACATAATAGTATCCTCAAAATCACATTGGCGATATCGGTACAAAAAACTAATAGAACGTAGCGTCGCAGTGCACTAGCGACGCCATGGCGGCAATCAAAGATATCCCAGAACCTTCAGAGAATCTTCAATCTAAGTGAGACGCCGTAAAACCAATCAGGGCAGTAAAACACGACATGAAAACTCTATTTGCTGTCATTTTTAACCGAGACGAAATTCGCAGACGAGACGGTTTGTATAGCGACGCGCTACGCACCAGCCCAACCCAGCGTGGCTGATTGAGAAGTCTTGTTTGTGTAAGCCAATCAGGCCGAACCTTTACACCCGGCCATTGTACGTTTCTGTTTATGTAAATAAAACATTTCCGGCATTGTTGGGCCGAGGTCAAGACATGGGTTATACACTTGGCGTTCCATTGCGCCCCCACCCAGCCATAGGCAGGCAGTCAGACAGACGGGCTTGGCGCGCCTTCAGCCCTGCTAGAGACGGAGGGACTCGAAGCCAAGACACTTGGAACAAGGCCCCGGTCTCATCCCATGTAGGACGCTGCCAGGCGTGATCATGGGCGTCTGCAAGATTATTTTCAGGGGGGCGCACTTTGCTTTACAAGGTACAAAGTTGGGGTGTGGGGAGCGCTGCCCCCCCCACTTTTTTCCCCGCAGGGAATTTTTTTAGGGTGTTTTTTTTTTGCCACGAACACGTTTACACGACTTTGGAGAGGGGTCCACGTTGGTGTAGCTTTAATATATAAATGGCAGCAGAATTAATGACATTTGAAAGTGATGCAAATGTATGAAAAAAATGAAAATTACATTTCCATTTTCCAGGGGCGTGCTCTAGCGCCTCGAGGTCGTCCGCGATGGCACACACGATTAGGACGCTGGTTCGAAGCGTATGTCTACGAGGACGGGGGATCGAGTCCCGCATAAAGCATAGGTTTTTATATACGTCCTTCATCGTCATCTATCACCACTCGTCGTCTCGAATAGCCTTATTGCATACGATATTCATTTAGCCCCTTACAAGAGGAACACAGGGCCTCGAACCCACGACACTCCCTCTCTCAGCCCATGCAGGTAGGATGCTCTTAGGTTGTGCTCTAGGCGTCAGCTACTTCCGATCACCCGCGGCTCTTCTCTCAGGTAGGATGCTGAGGTAAGGTAGGATGCTGTGGCCGGACAGGAAACCGTAAACAGATCAAACGGTTCCACATCTGGTGGCTAGGACGCTCTTGGTCTCGGGGCACACCTGCGTCCACGTCTAATTGCTTCATCTTGCTTTGCATGCCACTTGGCTCGCGTGACCAGACCGATCAGACAGAGTTAAATATAAACGCCGTGTGAGTGTGTGTGGAGGGACGTGGGTTCGAGATATACTCGGAGTTTTTGTGAACAACTTTTAAGAGCAATTATCTGCATTGATTTTTAATTGAAATTACCTTTCATCCTTAAAACGCACTTGTACTGAATGAAGGCCAACATCTAAACATCTTCCTACATTGTAGTTATAGCGTCACTCAACGGTTAGAGTCTCTGTTTTACTTCTTTATGTGCGCGAATTAAATGGGGAAAATGTGCCCCCCTCCCCAGACACAAATTGTACAGTACTCTCACAAAATTTAGGCTAATATTTCGCTAAATCAAATTTATCGTGGGAAACTTGCCCAGGGTGCAATGCATCTGTATGAAGACACTATCCCTTACCGCGGAAAAAACCTCCAGTCAGGATTGTCGGTCTCGACGGGATTTTGCATAAAACGCAAAACTAACACGTTTGTAAGAACAATTCTAGAATGAGAAATTTACCGTCTGGGCCCGGATGAAAAGTCATAAGCATAGCTGTGCTTCAACCAGTATAAATCAAACGCTAATCGACAATTCATATGCGCTAGGTTCTGTCTTCAGTTGGGGCAATGATTCAAGTCAGTTATTGCTACATCACAATAACACGCCGATACACATACAGGTAGCTTCCGTGCACAGATTGTAACTCGCGCGAAGTGTGGCCAATGGTTGTCGCCATGCACGCAGGAAACTGCGGGGAGAGCACAGGAAGCTGAGAGAGGCGCCCAGCCACGTCTCGATGAGGTTTCTACGGACCTCAATCATTTGTCCTTCTCTTCTTAGAAACCAGTAATGATTAAAAAAACAGGGGTTTTAATACTGGGTTACGTAAATAATTAGCCTTTTAAAATTGGAAGTGAAACAAGAAATTTCGTTTTATATGAGGAAAGAAAAAAAATATTTGAAAAAATGTTTAAAATAAGGTAGCCATTTGAAATTAGACTTAGATTATGTGAACTAGTGGAGAAAAGAAAAAGTAAGCCAAATGAGTGTTTGATTTGAGCTTGCGAGAAATGTCAGTGTCAGCGTTTCATTCTCGGTAACAAACAGAGAGTTTTTCCGATTCCTGTTATTCTTAGATTAACCACAATACAATACGCAAAAGTATATGAAAGAAACTAACCTATATGTGAGAAAACGCATTCTCAATCTAAACGTTTACCGTCAATATAAAAAACGGTGGAACTTTAATCTTTGCTAAAGATGGCCTGCAAGCTAAAAAGCTGGATAGCTTTGATAAGTTGTGTACAGAAAAAGTGTTAGAGTGCAGTGCCATAGATTTTTATTCAGAGTGTGGAAGGTTTTTAATTGTTTGTATATACAGGTCGCCATCGTCGAGTTTCGATATTTTTTATAACAAGTTACAAGAAATCTTAAAAATCATAACATTAAAAAAGTGTAAATCAATAATTTGCGGAGATTTTAATGTGAATTTTGCTGAAAATCATCCTCATAGTAATTCTTTAACAGATCTGTTTTTATCTGAAAACTTTAAAGCCTCTGTCACCGTGCCAACGAGGATTTCAAAAACTTGCAGCACGTGCATAGACATATTTTTTCAAATATTGAAAGTGACATATCTGAAACCGATGTTTGTGACTATGGTCTGTCAGACCACTGTATAATTAGGCATGCTGTGAAGTTAAACGTAATGCCTATTAGAGAAGGTACTGATAAAGAAACGAGACAATTTAGTAATCATAATATTTACAAATTCATCGCTTACATGAGGGAGGTTAATTGGGAACCTGTTTTTGCTTTAACATGTGTAAATATTATGTTTGATTCATTCATGAGTATATTTATGCAAGTGTTTAATCGAGCATTCCCCTTAAAAAAAGTTAAAGAAAACCGTTAAAACAAAAGGAACTTGGTATACAAAAGACTTGTATTCACTGTCACTGCAGGTAAAAAAGATTTTTAAAACCCAAAGGGGGCCAAAAAGATGAAATTTTAGATATTTGTATTACCTAGAAATTTAAAAAATTGTAAAAAAATAGTATTAGGGAAAGAAAGCGTTTTACTTTGGAACTATCGGGCTAATGCTAAAACAAATCAAAAACCCGCAGGGATGTTTTTAATATTTATTCTGGCGGTAACGGAGGTACCCTTGGAATAAAAATAACAAAACGTTTTAAACCCCTTATTATTCGCGGGAAAGGTAGCAGATTGTTTAACAAGCTTTTTGGACTAGTGTGGCTGAATTGGAAAGCACGCCGTCGAATAACAGCACGCAAATGGTCCCAAAAAAACCGGCAATACAATATCCAACCTAAATCTACAAGTGCCCATCCGATCAATGCCAGTTTCTCAGGCCTATCGAAAACAAAAGTTTTTTGATATTGTGGGAAAAAGTTTGTAAAAAAAAGGCCTCTGGTTAGATAGTATTCCCGTAATATCTTAAAACATGTGAGCGTTTACAGCGGTTCCACTCATAACATTGTAAAATGAGTCATTATTCGGGCAAATTTTCCCGATGCTTTAAAAAAAAACTAAAATGGTCCCTAATTTAAAAAAGGGACAGAACTAAGTTTTAAATAAATTTTCGTCCATACATTACTTCTGGTTTTCAAAGATTTTTGAAATGCTATGCGTAATGATTTAAACCTTTCTTGACAGTCATTCGCTATTAAAAGAGAGCCCCGATGGTTTTTTGAAGGGGAAGCACTACGACGCATGGTGAATTATCTCTCTGTAATTGAGGCCCCTTTACAAACGCAAAAAACGGATAGGTTTTTTAGATATTCTAAAGCATTTTACAGTGTCAACATGAAATGCTTCTTAAAAAAATGAACACCTGGGAATTGCGGGGAAACCTCATTCCTGGATAAAATCGTTCCTAGAAGACGTAGCCAAATTGTTTGTATATCTGGTAAATTAGAAACAATTTTTTCAAAAGAAAGTGAAGTTAGTTTAGGCGTTCCGAAAGGGCTCGGTGCTATCACCTTTGTTTTTTTATCGTTTTCATAAAGGGACTTGACAGATTCGGTAAATATGGGTAAAGTTACTCATATGCAGATGATTCGAATGACTTAATTAGTAACCTTGATTTCTTTGGTCGTGTATCTGAAAGCAGGCTGGCTGACAATCAAATGGTTGTATGGTGTGATGTAATGAACTTTTTATTAATGCTGATAAAACATTGTTGATGCAGTTTAAAACCAAAAACAAAAAATATTGACAGAAGTCCTCTTGTTTATATTAAATCTCATTCTATTGTTGAAGTTGATGTGATAATTGTCTTGGTGTTTTGTTGACAATGTGCTGGACTGGGGCATAACATTAATTATGCGAGTAAAAAACTTGCAGGGGGAAATGTTACCTTATTAAAAGATGATGGATGTATGCAGTCTACGGTTTGTCAAATTAGTTTACTTTGCATATATCCAGTCCAGACTACAGTATGGGATTGTCTGCTGGGGGTTTTCACCCCACACCATTAGACTTTTTAGACTACAAAAAGGGCTGTACGGTATATGTCCCATGCTAGCAGTTATGCCACTGCAGGGAGTTAATTTTAAAGACCTAGAGATTTTTAAATTTGCCCTGCCTGTACATTTAAATGCAATTTTATATGTTTTAAATAATGACAAGCTAAACAACGACTAACGGTGATTGCCATGGACCCTTTTACTAGGAACAGAGACAAAATTTTAAAATTGGAGAGCATCACCTAAACCTATCTTGTATGCACCTGATATCTCAGGCGCTAAATTACTATAACAAGCTGCCCAAATACTTAAAGAAGAACAATGTGATAAGTTTTAAGGGCTGAACTGAAGAGATTTTTAACTGGGCAATCCGTTTTATTTTGTCAATGAATACCTGACATCTTAAATCTTTGTTGACTTGTTTTTTATTGTATTGTATTGTAGTGCTTACTCTTTTTGTGTTATATTGTTGACCTGTCCAATATCATTGTAATGATCAATTAAGGACCAATAAATATATTATTATTATTATTATTATTCAACGACCTTCGATCATTGTAAACAACTATATAACTATCCTAAGGGACAGTAAAGAGAAAAAGAATAATACGTAATTTTCACCCACCGGAAAATATAGCATGTATTTGTAACTGCAATGCTTGAAGACTCAAATGGAAATTGAAATCTCAAATTGAGAACGAACATGAAAAATACGAGAGTATCATCTATTGTCAGTCAGACGAGGGGACATTGATAAACAATCAAATCAATAATTGTTGGGCATGCTATCAAGGATCTGGATTCAGCTCTCATCTAAGAGACAAACACAACAACATCTAGACTCTGCATAGATGATGGGGCCCCAAATATCAATGTCAATGAGCGTACATTTGAACCCTCAGTGGTTCCGAAATGTCGAATTCGCACACAAGTAAAGTGTGAATCCGTGTCACGGCAAAATTCATTCCACAACAATAAATTATAATGCTAAAGTCCACTTACCCGTAAGTTGCAACGGCTTTGCTCTACTAAAGGAAACCCCGAACAAGCTAAATGCATGAACCAGATTCAAGATTTCCTATGGCAGAGCATAAAGTCGCTGCAACCTTATGTGAAATGGACTTTAATAAAATAACATTGTGAAGAACCGTTGTATATGTTGGTGTTAACAAAAGTTACACATGATGGGTGATGTAGAAGACTATCACGTGTCATCTGTTGGTGTCAGCTAGCTAAGCTCTGGTCTGGTTGCCGCTCTTCGAGAAGGTAAAACAACCAACTCACTACACAACTATACTCCGAGGAATAACGATCAATTACCCGACCGTGACATTTGAATGTATCGATGCATAACACATCGATTAATCGATTCCTTCTTCTATCGGTCGCCAGATCGAACTGGTTTTTGTGCCGTGTGCATACCGTAAGCAAGCATATTATCCGGCGTAGAAGTAACGTTTCGATCGTTTGCTGCGCATTAATCACCTTTCTTTGCCAAGAATTCCAGGTCCGCGTTGTGGTAGTCCGGTCCGTGGTGATGCCCACGTGTAGAACTGGGCTGGGCTGGGCTCGGTGCTGCAGCCCAAGGAAAGAAAAGGATGGACGGCTCTCAATCTCGGCTAGAGACTTAATTACTATCTTTATGGGTCTGGCCGTCCGTTGTGGCTGGCTACTGGCTGCTGTGCTGTCTGGCCGAGCCCAGTGCGTGTGCGTGTGCGTGTGCGTGTGTGGAGAGATACCTGCGTGTTGAGTATTGAACACCTCGCAGTGCACGCTAATAGCATGTTGAGAGTGTCGCCCTGTCCTGATGCACCCGGGTCACCCACTTGTCTTCACCCTATGTATGCGAGTTCACTCTAATTTACCCACAGATAGTGAAAATCCACGATTATGCGACGAAATTAGCCACTTTTACGTCTTTGTCAATATATTCGGGCCGCGAAAGTCTGCAGAAATGATCCACAATGATTATAATGATTATGTTTTCTTCAAGCGATAGCAATATTCGAATAAATATGTCTCTATCGGGGATCGAGTCCATGGTCTTTCTGCTTCACACGTACCGATGATCAACCAAGATGGGGTGTTGCTAAATAATACAATTTTCTCTTAATCGCCATACAATATGGTAGTGCTGCTAATAAAAATACGAAGTATTATAAGAATTAATTGAATTGGCACCGCAACAACAGCTTTAAAATATTATAGAGATTATAAAGAATTGATTTAATTTAATCTTGCAGAAAGCATCCCACAAACAGTGCAGAATATGTCAAAGATAAAAGCTGACTGATGAGGAATTACAAGGCCAAGTACAGAGAGATCTCGACGAGGATGGCGATATGCAATGCACTCTAAACTAAGAGTAATGGCAAAGCTTCATCTCAATGCATTGAAGGTTAACTGATAATTATGCAAAGAGATTACTTGAAGAATATTTACAGATACAATGCCAAGTTGCGATGATCGATCATATTCTCGTGCACGTCAGGTTGAGCAATGAGACAGGCGCAATCAAGCATGTGCATCGTGCATCAACAATTGGCAACTGAACATATTATTTAATTAAATAAGAAACACCCAACGTTCTATACTTAGCCTTCGCCAACAGTTACAGCGGATTACGAATTCAAGCTTCTGTTGCACTGTGCGTTGATTTCAAAAGCATGTTCACGTGTATCTCAAGTTGGAGCACAGATAACAGATTGGAGGTTATCAAATATATTTCAGTTCATGAGGAGTTGTGTGCAGAAGATGTAACAATCAACTTTACTAATAAGTAAAACAAACCTGATGTTAAATAAGCCCTCACGAATGAGAGAATGGGATTTTTAATCCTTTGCACCATAATAATCTTGAAAGGTATTGGGTGACATAAACGACCGTGTCCTGTCTTTTTCCCAGGGCTGGGGGAATCCTAGGGCTGGGGGAACATAAACGATTGAATTTTCGCTTCATTATCGATATATCGAGATTTTTACAAATAATGCTAAATGACGTAACTTTGGTGGAGGTGCCGGGAAGTCGAAATTAAATTAATCCTGGCATGGTAGGAAAACATATTATGGTGGAGGTTCTGGGTCATAAAACTAGATTGTGAGATCGTAAAAATCATTATGCAATTGCGGAGAACTTAATATCAACCCTATTTGGCCACAAATTACTATAAATGGGCCCACTCGTTTAATAATAATATTTGAAAACATAGATTCCCCCCCCCCCCCCAAACAATAACATATCGTAACATATCGAAATTTTCGTGTGATATCAATTGAATAATGTCATAGCCCAGCCTCCCCAGCCCTGATATTTACCATACTATACTTATAGGCATCCGGTTTATTCTAAATTCTAAACCCAAACCCAAACATTACATGGTGCTACATCCAGAAATGAAAAAATACGACCTCGACGTGGGTTTTATAATTCATTACAGTATACCACATAATCATTAATCAATTCAACCCACAAGATTTATACTCAAGTTTCGTCCATATAAATCGTCAAAATAGACAAGTCTTGTATTCGGAATGTGGTACTTGTAGAACAATAAAAAAAAGTAGTTTAGTTTATTTGGATTAAGGGTGCGTCAATCGTTAGGTCATAATGAGCCACTCACTCTATAGCCTAGGGGATGTGGGGAGGGAAATCCCATGCTGGTCACAAAAGCTCAGAACCAACCACGGGTCTAGGGGAGGAAAGGGGGGGGAGGTTACGTCGTGGTCATCATCGTCGTTGTCGTCGTCGTCGTCGGGGGTCGTCAAAGGAAGCGGGCAAGGTCCCCGTCGACGATTGCCAGAGCTCGCCTCTAGTTTCGGGGAGTAAAATACTCCCTTAAAATTACATACTAGCTGATGAGATGGACTTTATGTATTTCCTCGCCTTTAAGACGGGAGGTAGTAAATAATCATTAGTGACAAACACAGCAGCACTAGGCATAAGGCGATATGGGTAGGAGACACAAATATTCAAAATTGTTTGTTATAATACAAACACCCCGATAAGAAAGAAAAATAACACTGTCGCCATTTACAAGATAAGCTAATTTGGCTGTATCTACCTTATTCGGACACACACACCCATATTACATGAAGGTCTATATCAACAAACAATAGCTGTTATTAGATTTTGTTTTGATGAGATAGCGTAGGACGCAGGTGAGACGGAAGTGTTGACGAACACATAATACGTACCATGAAGTGAATCAAAACAACTGACAGAATAGCAGCCAGTGTTTTACTATGACTAACAACTACTGACGTCAGAATCAAAACACCAGCTGACTTGAGTAGAGGCAAGTGTTTTACTATGACTAACAAATGCTGACGTCAGAATCAAAACAAGGCCTGCAGTGTACACTCGCTGACGGAAGTAAATCAAGTGATTCGTGTACACTCGCGGACGGGAGTAAATCAAGTGATTCGTGTACACTCGCGGACGGGAGTAAACCGAGGGTTGACAGAAAACATCGCCACTCGGAAAAACTTCTGCACATATCTTATCTTGAACGTTTAACACAATACAATAATCGTCGCTTTTACGAAAAACTTAAGAAAATGATTCAATATTTCGTTCACATTGGTGTATTTTCTCCCTGAATATGTTGAGGGGTTTGGGGAATGGGGACTGAAATATTGCTAGTGAAAATAATTCAAGCATGTATTTTCCTCCTCAATATGTTGAGGGATTTGGGGACTGAAATATTCCTGGTGAAAATAATTCAAGTGTGTATTTTCTCCCCCTCAATATGTTTGAGGGATTTGGGGACTGAAATCTTGCTGGTAAAATAATTCAATATTACGTTCAAATGGTGTATTTTCCCCCTCAATATGTTTTAGGATTTGGGGACTGAAATCTTGCTGGTAAAAAATTAATTTGTTCAAATGGTATTTTCCCCTCAATATGTTTAGATTGGGGACTGAAACTCAGATGTGTATTTTCCTCAATAGTTTGGATGGGGACTGAAATCTTGCTGGTAAAAATAATTTGAATACCTCAATATGGCAAGGGATTTGTTTAAAGACTGGGACCTTGCTGGTTACAATAAGAGCATCGCGAGAATTTAGAGACAGGCATTTAAATTGAAAATAAATTCCAGTTGATCGTTTTGCTGCTCAAAAGCGTTGAATCGGTGGTGTCAACTATTCAAAATTTAATATATTGTGGCATGGCATCATTTCGTTTTTACAATGCATGCAAGGCTCTGCCGATGGACGAATATTTGATAGAGACTCAAGGTTCGTCCATAAGAGTTCTCACCTAGGGATTTACTTGTGACCACTAGTGAACGCCCCAGTACTGACACCTCGCCACAGTCCATGCAGCGATACGCCCAGCCCAGGATCGTAGTGTCCGTGGGTCAAGAGGCGTCGAGCAGCTTACAGTTAGTTCTGGAGCATTCTTCGACTCTCTAGGTGTAGTGAGTGACCATACATCGGGAGGATGCAGCCAACACATGGCCGACACGAGGCCCTGCCCGCGGGCGTGAGAACCTCTCGTGAATGGGTTACATAAGCCTTGAATTCATTCATAATAACGACCAAGACTGGGAGGGGAGATTAGAGAGCTCAAAGGGTTAAACCACAAGGAGTCTTGATTCAAATGCCCCCTCAACACTCCGTATTACGCTCGCCAGGTGTACCCCCCCCCCCTCCTCCTCACTGGTGGACTCGTCCCCACTCATTCATGAGAAGGCTTTCCTATAAAACCTTGTAGTAAGGAGATCTGCCATCAGTAGGCCCAGAACGTGATCACGCGTAACAGGTTCTCTATCGCTCTCTCTCGCTCTCAGGTAGTTTCATTCATAACCGCCGAGGCTGGTTCGTGAGTCGCGAGGCTAGGTGCAGAGGATTGTTGATTTACACTCCATTCATATCGTGCTCGTGGTGGAATTAGCATAAAATCGCGCGCGCAAGGAGTATTCTCAAGACAATAACAACAACGTACACCGGGAATCTTGATGAAGCGTTTAGTGGTGATACCTTCTGGTGATCGTGTTTTCCGTCCTGCGCGGAGGTGTTCATCGTTGTGACCAGGCGATGTTTTCAAATTATCTGTCGTATAACCTAGATTTGTGAGTGGAAGGATAGAATGAAGCGATGCTGGTCTGGTTGTCGTCAATAGAAGTGATTGTGGTGATTTGAACGAGCGTCTTTCTGACAGAGAGAGAAAGGAAACTGACGATGTCTCCGAGCAGCGTCCTCGTGTTGTTGTGTGTGTTGAGCGTCGCGACGCCCTCTCGTCTGCCCCTGGTCGTGTTCCAGCACCACCACCCCCACCGCCACCCCTCGGACGCTAGCGAGGAGGGGCAGGCGACGTCCGTGCCGCCCCCGACCAAGCTGCACGCCTATCACTACCACGTGCAGGATACGACGGAGGACGCCTCGCCGCCCCCCTCGCAACCACCCCCCAGCACCCACCACCCCCACCCCCCTCAGTCGGGCAACGAGGTGGGGGAGCACAATCTTCGAGTCCTCTACCAAGTTGGGGTGAGTAACAAAGCGTCCTCAGCTTCACATCATATCCTAACACAAGTATAAATCTTACAACAAATACGGCGAAATAATTAAAGATTCCTTGGGTCTCTACTTTCCATGACATGTTTCCATTCACTGATTTCCACTGATGGAATCTACAGAGTGTCTACGTTAAAGTCCAGATGAAATTGAAATCACAACAAACTATCTATTACAGGTTAGAATCTGTGAACACCGTCAGTCCATGGAATGACGATATACTTTTTTATGAGGTTTTGTTCATTTGCAGCACAAAATCTAAGCAGGGATCGAATCCCAAACCGGCACTTCTATCAATCAATGTAGTAAAGTTACAAAATGACAAATGACGACTGGACTAGAGGATACAATTAATCTCCAACCCTAAATAACGACTTGACTGGAAGATAAAATCAATTTCCAACCCTAAATAACGACTTGACTGGAAGATAAAATCAATTTCCAACCCTAAATAACGACTTGACTGGAAGATAAAATCAATATCCCAAGTCCAAATAACTACTCGACTGGAAGATAAAATCAATCTCCTACCCTAAATAACGACTCGACAGAAATATATCAATATCAGACCCTAAATAACGACTCGACAAGATAAAATCAATATCTAAATCCAACCCTAAATAACGCTTCGACCGGAAGATTAAATCAATATCCAACCCTAATAATATGAAAGCTTGTACTTTCGTAACAAATGCATTATCTGTTTAAAAAAAACACTGCATAAGAATTGAACAATAAAAACTTTCATACAAAAATTATTAGTATCACAATAATGAATCAGCTTTTACTCTGTTTTTTTCTTCAAATCATCTGGTTGAATTCGATTTATAAAACGTCGCCTGGCTGCCTGTTGAATGTTGATGAAAAGACGGGCTTAGTTTTCACAACAAGTTATATCCTCTTGAGATGGGTGTTGCCTGGCTGTCAGGTTTTAGGGCATAATCCGCTAATCCTCGGCTGGAGTGACAAGTGACGTGGAACACACGACTGACTGTTGGGGTGACGGTGACCATCGGGTCCAGCCCAATAATAATATCGTCTTGGTGGTTGGCAGCTTAGTGATATATTATACGTATGGTATACGGGAATTTAATAATTCCAATATATGTCGATCGTTGCAAATAAATGTAGATGTAGAATATAGGCTATTGTTTACATTTTGTAAAATATTACGCTAGTCAATTTAATGGTTTACATTTAATTTTTTTTTAAAATGAAGATTTACACAAGATTGTCATCTTGGGATATTTCAAGCGTCTCCTTTACAACATGCAGGGCTCACCCTACTCGAAGTGGCTCCTGTCTGCATGGGCTGGGCGAATGGGCCCAGCGACTAAAAGGGTTGGCGCCACACGACACAGCCTAGAGGAATTAGTTATCTTACGACCTAGCTGGAGTGCGGAGCAATCAACACAATCTTAATGAAAATAGACGATGCTTTAGAACAATTAAAATATATAAATTTACATTTTGTTAATTCGTCGTGGGGACATCTCTCATTCCCCTCGACGACCTCCTCTATGACAACGACAACGAATATTACTACACGAGCGATGACAACGCCGATGACGACCACGACGTGAGAAGTGAGAACCCTCTTGCCTGTGGCTGGATCTGGCCAGCACGGTCTTTCCTCCCTCATCCCCTTGGCTAGAGTGGCGCACTATGACCTAATTGATTTGCCCTTAAACCAAATAAACCAAAACATTTTGGTAATTGATAAATTATAAAAGAACCATAGTGTTTTATAAAATGCCAACCCGACTGGACGTTGGAAGTTATATTTCGTGAGCGTTCTAGGTTTAGCGTCTGCACGGTGAAGGTGAGCTAATTGACTGCACCAAGTGCAACTAGAGAGCAGTTGGTGCAACCCGGAGTGGCGGTGCAGTGTAACATCCGGTGACACACTGCACGGTATTGCAATCAGATCCCCATGGGAGTAAACTACTTCCACCCCGGGGGCCCCTCTCACCAACACCAACACCTGTGCCCTGGTATCACTTACAGTCTCGGTGGGTGCTGGGCTTGGGTTGCATACACGTTACGAGGCGAGCAACGAGGGTACTTGCGACGATAATACATTAAACAGGATAAACAATCACGCATAATCGCAAATTATGTTTCGGAAGAAGACTCTAATAAAATATATATCTGTAGCTATTTTATGGAAATCAATCCAAAAATTACAAAATCCATCTAAATAATAAATAAATAAATTGTATTTAGAGTCTACCCACTCAGTTATATAACTGATTTTCAGTGGGGGACTTTAAATCAAAGCGACCAAGCCCAGCCCTGTAGGCCCCGACGCAATCGGCGAGTGAGCGATAACCAACCAAAGATCGATATTTTTAATAGGAAATATAGCAATCAGTGGTATGGACAGTGCGAACACCCGCGGATCAACGCCAGAATCAACAAGGCCGATTAAGCACAACTCTGAATTTATTATGTGCTTCGTTGCTAGGACGGCTCCAAAGTCACCTCAGCGGGGTATCGAACCCCGGTCTCCCGATTGCCGGTCGAGTGCTTTACCCCTAAGCTACCGAGTAATACTAATGTTACAAGAACTGGCTTACATTTTAATCTCATCATACCCTGCATTTACTTTCTTGTTAGGACAGTTCTAAAAGTCAACGTTTCTACAAAATATATCAAATTGAAGACTAGGAGTTTGAAGTTTCAATCCCAGACCAAACGGTATTTGAATCCTGGACCTTCTTCGTTGGAAATAAGCTCACGTGACCAATGGACCCATGGTTTGGGAACCGACTTAAAATGAATATATTTGTACAATGTCAAATCACTGAAGAGTATATTTATTTAGGTTGTGAGAGCTTACAACACAGAAATGTTATAACAATCCCATTTATCACGAATTCCACATTTTAATCGTTGCCGTACGTATTTGCGTGATAAATATTTCCGGATTTATTTGTTTAGTACGATCTGTGTAGACATATTGATTTGTCTGTAAACAGAAGCTCAAGATAAGGCAAACCAAAACGGAATACCTGTTGTTAAGCTTTTTTTTTAAATTGTACATTATTATGAGAACGACAATTTATTAAAATTACAAGGGATTCCCCATATTTCTTAAAATGTACAGAATGCCTGTACTGGGTTAATTAATATCATTCAAGCTACGCACACATTTTCAGTAAGTAATTAACCCCAACCTTGACCGAATAGTCTTTAGTAGATATACGTAAGCTCCGAAAACTATAACATGTTGAAAAGTGTGATTTCCAGTTCTGTACAAATTATCGTAGTTTTGCTTCATATCCACTCTAAAAAAAAAACTATTTTAATTGTAAGGAAGGACACAATCCTCATACCCTATAAAAGTAAATAAAAATATGCATTTAGCCCCTTCAGTCCCGAATTAAAATGGTGGAATTTAAGTATTTTTAAGCAATGAAATCTAATTCCAGATTTTTTTATAAGATTTTTCATGTTTTCAAAATATTTTTTATCACGTTTTTTAACGAATTTTGGGAAATTTTGGATTCCGAATAAAAGTTTCAATTTCATTTTAAAAATGAATTTGAAGACTATTTCTAAAACAAGATTTTTTCCTGAATTTTTTGCACATTTTGCATTTTTTGTATCTCAAATAATAACAATACTAGGAATATATTATTTTTCTGGAACAAACCCCATTTTTTCCATTTTCACCCTTTTTTGCAGATGTGTTTTTTCAAACTTCTCTTAAAAGGGCACTTTTTGTCCCATTGACATGGGGTAAAAAATTCATTAATTTTTATTTACCAAAAAAAAAAAAAAAAAATGGGGTCAAATTAAAAAACTTGTCATTTGCCCGGATTAAAATTTTAAATTTGATGTCCATTTAAATGGACACAGGGACTGAAGGGGTTAGAAACGAAATAAAACACTTTCTTGCATAATCCAGAACAGATGATTAAATCGAAGCCTATTTTCCTAGTCCTTTATTGACATTGTTGAAAGCTATCGGCTTCCTGGTAACGCGAGATAAAACTTATTTTCAAATATAGGTCTGGTAAACATCCGGCATGAGTTGTGGGATAGACGACACCAAGCCACAAGAACTATAACAAATACTGCAGGGGAACTAGAATAAATCACCAAGTATCGAGTCGCCTACGTGGACTTACAGTAACGACAGCTTCACGACACGACAGCAAGAGGGCGTGCGTTCGAACCTCGCACAGGAAACGGACAACGGGTACAAGAAGAACTGTACTTGCATCGTTGACACCGGCGATATGTTTCTTCTTGGAATGACAGGCATAGATACATAACACTATGCAATGAAACGAGGGGAATTTAAAACTGTAATAACGAAATATCTTATCGACATATCAGAAAGAAGTACGAATGGATGATCGATGTATGAATAGGGCCTAAGGCTTGATTTAGGACTATGAGAAATGATTGGAGAAAACCATGGTGAAAACAAAGAAGTACAAATATTGTAAATATGACTGTACGGTTATAGGTTTCGACAGTTGGGTCAGGTTCGGGTACTAAAGGGGTTCGGGTCAGGAAAAGACGACTGTTATAATTCTGCATGTAAAAATTAATGGATATTGAATTTTACTTGTGAAGAATATTATAATTTTCTCCCAATTCATTTTCAATTATTTGTTGACATTTTGTATATAAATTAAATTTTTCTGGACCGGCACCTCCACCATTTCTACAAACTAATTGTTTTGTTACTAGAAAAAACAAAAACGGGTACCTTGTCTTGACTATCGGGTCGGTTTCATTAGCTTCATTGGCCAAGATATGCAATGTGTGCCACTAAAGCTTGTTAGCATGAAAACAATGACATACTCAACTCAACATGGCAATACTAGTCTTACCCAACCTGGCCACCTGTTCATAGGATTCCAACTGCGCTAGACGCTATAGTAGAACACCGCAAGATATATTGATGGCAATTCTCTCGGTGAAGATTCAGTTTTAACAACTGAATAGGATATACGTAATTTAAAAAAATTTAAATCACCTTCAGGTAAAACGACCTAGTAACAACAGCAGTAGGCTTGGATGTGACTGTTTGAAATATGTAACAAGTTAATAACTGTGAGTGATGTAGACTATAAAAAAATAAATGACAGCCACAGAATTACTAATAGTAACAATAACTTAAAGGGTGTTATTCTTGTTGGAGACAATCAGTCGTGATTGCGAATGAGATTCGAGCTATACGCACGCATATCGGTGCCATACGCTTCAGATCTTATGAGCTAACGAGGATAGTCAGATTTTTTTGATAAAAATGTTGGACTCACAACAAGTACTGCTTACTTTATTACGCAATATGTTTACAAAAACACGATACGTACTTGAGAGTTTGTCTGGGGGAGGGGGGGTTATGAGATATTGTAGACAGTGTGGTCATAATACGGCCCACAAGATCTATAAAGTAGCATGCATGTCGTAGCTGGATCAATAAATCGCCTAAATGTCCGTCATTAGTCGTGTAGTAGACGCATGTGTGTTGCCACACGCCCGCAGAGCGAAGGCCTAGCCCTAGGGCACTCGCGATTTCCGCCCGTACTTTGGCGCGCGAAAACTGGTCTAACAACGCTGGCTCGCTAATGACGGATACGAAGGCAATAACTTAGCCACCTTGTAAAGAGTTGGCTTGAGGTGGGCAGAGCGGGCACAGGGCGCAGCACGGGCGCAGCGTGCCACACGTCTGAGGCAGTTGGCTTGAGGTGGGCAGAGCGGGCACAGGGCGCAGCACGGGCGCAGCGTGCCACACGTCTGAGGCGAGCGGGAAGAGGTCAGACGATACTACACATCCATTACACTATGTCTTACACCTATGAACTTAGCGTTTTGCATTTTCGATAATCAGCTGGTTTACATCATTGAAGACAACACAAAATACAATTTTTTAACACTTTAAATTTGCTTTTACATCATTTTGGTGATAAATTTGAAATCTTGATTGTTTTCAAGTGACAAAAACAGCATAGGGTTTTTGAAGACCTTTTTACGAATATTTGGTAAAGAAAAGAGGTTATTTCGTAGATAATGTGGTTTACTGATTTGTTTAGATGTAATGGCGTATAGTAGTTCATTAAATCATTGTGCATCTACGGATCGGTATTCTTTTAAACCATACAGGATGCTCGGGGATAGAGAGCCTTTTTGTAAGGTATAACCATGGGCGCCCGCAGTTATATTGGCAGGGGGCAAAAATTACAATTTGTACTATTATTGGGCAAGTACAGGGGGAAGGCGAAATTTTTTTAGAGTGCGTTTGGTGGGTTTTAGAAAAAGAAGTGGACTGAATACAATACCAAAATGGTGTAATTTTTGTGCAGTCAATACTCGAAACTAGAAAACCACCAAAAGGAATCCTTCAAAATATGTTACCTTCCATTTTGTAAATTTAGTTTCAACTGATTGATATAAATACTCAAATTTTTATTTCATGTGCTTAGTCGAGGGGGGGGGAGGCAAGTGCCCTCACTTGCCTCCCTCCTCCCCCGGGCGCACGTGGGTATTACAGAGAGGATAACAGTCCACCATGTTATTGACAAACCATTTAAAACAGACGTAAATTACACAAATGTGGCCTATCCAACAGACTGCATCTTTCTGATGTCTGTTGCAAGACACTTTTGTTTAATTTACGTGGTTTGGCAAAGATACGGCGGCTATTTATCACTGTTTGGCCACTCTCTGGTAATAGTATCCAGTCTCTCTACTATAAGGAGTACACTATACTTGTTAAATGGACAGGGAGGTAAATGGGGAGGGGGAGCTAGTTGCATGCAACTTGATTTTGACCCACGTTTTTGACTTGAGTGGAGCAAAATCATGGAATTGAATAGTCTTTAATTCTTTTATTTTAGAGAAAGTATTTTTATTTTAACGCTACTACGAGTTATGAAACGTCAGTATTGGGTAGGTAAACTTATGTGTACAAAACACAACTGAATAATGATGTGGTAATCAAGACGGTCAAAACGTGATAACGGGTTACACAATTGTAACTTACGTCGCGCGAATGATGTAAACAGAACCACGGGCAGAAGTTGAAACCCAACCACACCAGGGCACGGCCAACATGATGCACTAAATATAGAAACAGCTAGACTGGAACTGGTTCCATCAGGAATCAGGTGGGCGCAAAATGCGCGCGCGAGCGGTCAGTGAATTCCTAGCCAGAGCAGCTCATATGACGTTCAAGGACTAAAACAGCGAGTTTCATTTAGTTGGAAATAATCCGGCAAGTACCCAATCAATTAGACGCCGTACATCGCAGTACAGTGGGCATCACATGCAAAGTAGGGTAAGAAACAAAATTAGCGCACTATATTAGTTACTTATATGCGATCGAAATCGAATTTAAAAAGAGATACGTAATGATGGTCGATGGGTATAGAAAATGAGGTCGATGTGAACAGAAACGACGATTACACGAAAAATACATGGTTGTAGTAGTCGAAACGTATGAAATCCTGGGAATTATAGGTTCGAATCGCGCGCAAGGCAAGATTTATAGTAAATCCGTTCCGTCCATGACAACTAAAGCAAATACACGACCACCGCGGAGCCCTCCTTGCGTGAATCGGTCACCGGGTGGCACTTGAAGAGTTGAAGTCTCCTGGACCGGACCTTGCTGTCACGGTGATGAGTGATACTGATGGTACTGCATGGGGGGAGAAGGGTGGGCACAGCTCATCAAGAGGCAACATGCCCAGGGTTGTCGCCTACACGACGAGACGAGAGAGGTTTATTTGGGTTTTACCCGCGGTAACGCCTTCACCGACTTAATGTATGAAACAATGCTAATCACTGATGTTTGATGTCGAGAGGTGGGAAGAGGGTTGACCAATACGAATTAACATTAGTCGGGCGATCATGGGAGTTCTTCAGGGTGCTCTTGTCGGTCCACTTATGGTTCCTCTCTGCAACACGGCGTGTCCACTGTGCAGTGTACGCCTGATTGGTCAGGTGACGAGTGACGTCTTGCGCGGAGACTGACACGACGTATGGGAGTTCCTCAGGGATCTCTTGTCGGCCCACTTATGTTTGCTCTCCGCAACACGGTGTCCACTGTGCGCGGACGGCTTGTACGCCTGATTGGTCAGATGACGTCATGCGCGGACGTGCGCTGCGCAGGTGTGTTGCTCGCTCAACCTCAGCGAAACACGTGCACTTCGAACCGAATCACAAAAACGAATGTAATCACACAAAAAAGAGCGGAGAAAAAGAGAAGAGGATACGAGGCAGGAAGTAAACATTGAAGCAACCAGCAAATTATATTAAAAAAATACCATCTCGTAACAGAAGAATAAAAGAAAAACAGAAGTAATTCATTGCACGCACTTTTTTACGTAAAAACAGTCGCACTGGCTAAAAAGTCAAGTGGTTAGACCGCGATACTAAAAACCAAAGCCACAACTAAGGTAGGCTACGTCGAACCAAGAATAATTATATACTAATAGGTATCGAAGTATGACTACGGCAATAGGCCAGGGGAAGGCGACGGTGTTGGGTGTCGTACGCATTCTGAACTGAATTTTCTTACTCTTCTACATGAATACTCTCACACACGACATACATGTATAATAATTGTATATAATTATTCAGAGTCATTTACGCGAGATATTAAAAATATGTTCATTAATAAAAGCTCCCATTACCCAACTGCGAGCTATAGAAATTTGCAACGATAACACTGTTGCCAATCTTAAAATCACTTCAATAGGCTGACACCATTCAGGTCACTCATAATAAGGAAACTATCGTTTACTAAGAGGATTTAGTAATGAAGGAGAGAGGTACTTGGTTTCAGCCAACACGATACTTCAGACAAAAATAAAACAAATTTCGATTTAGGTAAATTTTAAAATTTTAATATTTAGTTTTCTTATCGCATTTTGAATGTAAACAGCAATAATAACTAAAACTTGTCATAAGAAAAAAGTTTTGATTAAAGGAAACATGAGTACTAATAATGCAATCAAACTCAATGATGTCTAGGAAACTATTATCAGATTGTTTGTATCTCAACAAATCGGGAAAATCCTATCTCCAAAGCAATTAGAAGAAACTATCGTACTTCACACTATCCCGGTGTAGTTTAGATTTAGCTACGTGGATCGCTCTACCCTATAATAAGCAACAAGTGTTGTTCTCTCTCGGTGTGATTAGCTCTAGAGGTGTGTGAGTCGAGAGCCAGCGCCCACTCGACCACTTGGCTACCGTCCTACAGCTACAAGCCACACGCCCCTCACCTCGGTGCGTTATTACAAACTAATTGCCAGCAACAACACTCCTCGTAGTCGTCGCGTGGGACATAACATCCTGTCCTAGCGATAACACGCTGAACCAACGTGTTATGACTCCAGACTATGACCTAGTGGATCTAGCGGAGTGAACGGCTTGTTAATGTTGGCAAACATTTAAGGCGTGTAATTAATTATCGCCCATTAAAAACTATAAACCTGTCTTGGTTTATGGTCGATACAACTGTTAAAAAACAGATTTCAATATTGTGTTATTAGATAATTAAAAGCCCAAGCCCAACCACGTGGTTTGAGATATTGTAGAGAAACCTACATCAGATCTTCGTCAGACCGAGTCTCTTTGTTTTAGGGGTGATTTGTAGATGGATATGGGCGTGTTTCTTGTAAGTACGAGCGAAGAAAACAACACCCAATAGCCTAAGGTCAGTTGTCGCGCCCTTAACAGCCAGTGTAATATATGCTTTACGACAACATACTGACAGCTGACAAGACAATAACATAACAGAAACATTACCTATTCTTAGAATCAAACTAAAACAGATTGCGTTCAAGTATAATATAATGAAGGCTCAGCTTGTTTCATTGCTGGCAATGAAGAGGGCAAGGCAGTGGCATAGTGGATTCCAAGAAATCTTTCCTGAAAAGTTGTTTGTTTGGGCTAGGCTGCTCCTTGTTTCAATAACCTCCCGCTGGGAAGCGTCTTGTTGGTGATAGCCTGTACACCGAGTGCGTGGCACTTTCCTAGAACGTTGAAAGTCATTACAACAAAGTCCTATCATTGAGATTCATGCCTAGCTCAGTGCCTTCGTGTCGGACGAAAAGAGGTTTGAGAAAACACTGCTGGACAATCGGCCATGTTGCAGGCAGAGACAGACCATGCTTAATTCATTGTTGAGGAGATCAAAAGTGATATTTGTACATAAGTTTGAGATTTGTTGGCTGAACTGTCTGAGCAGAGTCCAAAAATCTCTGGATGGCAATGGATTGAATCCAAAGAATTTAATTCCGTGATTATTAACTGGCATACCTTGTAATACTCTACCACTTTCGAGTATAGGTCGTCGCTCGTCGGTTGCGTGGCCAATAACAGACTAGAATATTACATTGTAAATTACACTAATTTGATTTAATGACTTTTGGTTTCAATGTAGCCTTAGGACTGCATAATAACTTTGTTGTGATTGTTTTCTTTCAAATGATTTTGACGGACAGGGTTATTGAGGGGGGGGGGGGGGTGTTGTGGTCGTGTCTCGTGCTGAGGGGAGCAGCACGCACCCACACGGTCCGTGCAGACACGTGACCAAACCCGCGCCCAGTCCAGCCAGATGGACGAGTAAGTTATGCAAGAGAGGAGGTGGACTGACTCAAGACTGGCCCGCGGACGTGGAAAGTTATGAATGAACGAGCAAGTGAGTGAGCGAGAACCCATGAATGGCGCGCCTAGCTGTCGGTCGACAACTACTTTCATTGAAAGCTGCTGCGGGCTCGAAGCGTTGACCCCGTACACGTAGTTTCGAAATACTCTACGAGGTGTAGCGAGTAAGAGTGTCGCGTTGCGCCGCGCTAGACTAGAGAGCGTCGCGACGCCCTGGACGGCACGGCAACCAATCAGAACAAACCGTTTAGTTTCCGGTGGATCAGCTGTTTATCATGTCACACACGCAGACAGTTCCGCGCGCACCTCCCTAGCGTCGCGACGTCAACCTTGAAACACCCTTGAACTACGCATACACGATGATACGCGGAGTTGGATATACGCAACAATGAGACGTGCTGTTTACTAAACAATCATTTACATTACTCGTAAACACATTATACAGTCATGCCACGGCTCGCACATGTCTTCATATGTGTGGTGGAGGGAGGAGTGAGGAGGGGGGTGAATAATATATTTCTCATTAATCCAAAGACACATTTACCACGCAAGCGAGAACTATGCATGGCACCGTAGATACTTATAGGAAGTGTTGCATGCAGTGGCGTGCGGCACCGTAGGGCGTAGATAATTACAGGTAGTGTTGCATGCAGTGGGGTGCTCAGGAATATATCTCAGGGGGCTGCCAAGAGTAAGAACTGCAAACGGTGCTCCCCAAACGATTCATTGCGGAGGGGGGGGGGGGGGGTGCACGTTACCCAAAATAGCGCCGCAGGCATTTAAATACTAACGTATTTTTAAAGTATTCAACAAGAAGTTCAGGTGCTTCGCTGAACGGAAGAGAAAAGATAAATTAAATACATATTTTTGTTATGTTTTGTAAAATCTAGATGATTGGCAGAATATAATTAAATTGAGATTGGGGGGGGGGGGGCGAGTTTCTCACTAGATACGCCACTGAAGTGTTGTAAAGTCAGTATCACCATCAACACCAGCAAGTAAAATACTCCAAACACGAGAAACTCTCATCACATTCCTCTGCTCCACGTACGCGTATAAGTCTGTACGTAGACGTCGACCAGATGGTCCACGGTCCATCCAGCGACCGGACGGACGGACACTGTTGTTGCCTGCAGCACCTTCCTACGCCGGAACAAGGTCAGCGCAGACGCAGCCTCGCCCACGATACAAATCTTACCGGCAGCTACGAGATATAAATTACATACGATAAATTATTAACAAACTTCATTTCTCCTGTTGGAAATGCATGATATATGAATATTATTATTAAGTTTCAGCATGTAAATTTATGCGAGCAGCCAGCGGATGCGTGTTGTCTTAACAGATGACAATGTATGTATCTCACTCGCAGCTGAACGCGCCGAGGTTTATGTATGAGGAGCTTGTTCTCTCTATGGGCAACGACGAGTATTACAAGTAATTAGCTGTTGAGGAGTCGCCTGCCGCTAGCGCTTCCTGGAGTAGAACCAGTAATCTGTTACATTGGGGGAGTCCCCAGTCCCCCCCACACACACATCAGCGACACGATGATGGAGTAGGAACACTATCTCTGATTGACGCTAGTAGAAATATTCAGAGTTTTAAATATATGGTGATTGGAGATCAGATGGACCATTGCCAAGAGCTGTTATTAAAAATTCATCAGACACCACGAGGCGTCTTGAGGACTGCGAAGTTGAGATTGAATAACGTGAGGAATTAAAATACGTAACGTTACTTTAATGTTGATGCCCATTATATTTATGTTCCCTATCAAGAATGCTGGACGCGACCCAAACTATCGGGAAACAAGCATAAGATCTAAGATATGTATAAGTTTTCTTAGATAGACTGCTTCAAAGACGATATATATTGAAGAAGGTATTTTGGAAGGCATTTGTTCGCCATGGGCGTCTGCTAGGTGGTGGTGGTGGTGGTGGGGCGATTGGCGAAAGGCGATTGCCCCTGGTTCTGAATCCGAATATCCGGTTAATTTAACTCCGTATTCCTTCAGATTGTTTTGTAAACAAAAAAAAAACGTAAAAATTTAAAATACTCCGACCGCTTAAGGAGAAAATCTTTGACATGATTTTGGGCGTAAACATGTTATAATCAGCCGAATCATCATCTCCCCCCTACTGATCAAAGGTCCTGGTCTTATCAGAGCGTGTGTATGTGATAAGCTAACACAGGTTCAGCACGCACGCGCACACACGTGACGTCACGTGGGTGTCTGGTGTTGATGAGTGATGAGTGACGTTGTGTAAAGAGCGAGCAGAGAAATCTCGGTGTTTGTCCAGAGATAGAGAGGTTGAGAATGTGAGGACGCTACACGTGGTACCTAGATCAGTCTACTGTGCGGCACGTGATACCTGCACAGCGCGCGCACACACGTGACGTCACGTGGGTGTCTGGTGTTGATGAGGGATGAGTGACGTTGTGTAAAGAGCGAGCAGAGAAATCTCGGTGTTTGTGCAGAGATAGAGAGGTTGAGAATGTGAGGACGCTACACGTGGTACCTAGATCAGTCTACTGTGCGGCACGTGATACCTGCACCGTGCACAGCACGCACGCGCACACACGTGACGTCACGTGGGTGTCTGGTGTTGATGAGTGATGAGTGACGTTGTGTAAAGAGCGAGCAGAGAAATCTCGGTGTTTGTGCAGAGATAGAGAGGTTGAGAATGTGAGGACGCTACACGTGGTACCTAGATCAGTCTACTGTGCGGCACGTGATACCTGCACCGTGCACGGCACGCACGCGCACACACGTGACGTCACGTGGGTGTCTGGTGTTGATGAGTGATGAGTGACGTTGTGTAAAGAGCAGAGAAATCTCGGTGTTTGTGCAGAGATAGAGAGGCTGAGAATGTGAGGACGCTACACGTGGTACCTAGATCAGTCTACTGTGCGGCACGTGATACCTGCACCGTGCACGGCACGCACGCGCACACACGTGACGTCACGTGGGTGTCTGGTGTTGATGAGTGATGAGTGACGTTGTGTAAAGAGCGAGCAGAGAAATCTGGTGTTTGTGCAGAGATAGAGAGGTTGAGAATGTGAGGACGCTACACGTGGTACCTATCAGATCAGTCTACTGTGCGGCACGTGATACCTGCACCGTGCACGGCACGCACGCGCACACACGTGACGTCACGTGGGTGTCTGGTGTTGATGAGTGATGAGTGACGTTGTGTAAAGAGCGAGCAGAGAAATCTGGTGTTTGTCCAGAGATAGAGAGGTTGAGAATGTGAGGACGCTACACGTGGTACCTAGATCAGTCTACTGTGCGGCACGTGATACCTGCACCGTGCACGGCACGCACGCGCACACACGTGACGTCACGTGGGTGTCTGGTGTTGATGAGTGATGAGTGACGTTGTGTAAAGAGCGAGCAGAGAAACCTCGGTGTTTGTGCAGAGATAGAGAGGCTGAGAATGTGAGGACGCTACACGTGGTACCTAGATCAGTCTACTGTGCGGCACGTGATACCTGCACCGTGCACGGCACGCACGCGCACACACGTGACGTCACGTGGGTGTCTGGTGTTGATGAGTGATGAGTGACGTTGTGTAAAGAGCGAGCAGAGAAATCTCGGTGTTTGTGCAGAGATAGAGAGGCTGAGAATGTGAGGACGCTACACGTGGTACCTAGATCAGTCTACTGTGCGGCACGTGATACCTGCACCGTGCACGGCACGCACGCGCACACCACGTGACGTCACGTGGGTGTCTGGTGTTGATGAGTGATGAGTGACGTTGTGTAAAGAGCGAGCAGAGAAACCTCGGTGTTTGTGCAGAGATAGAGAGGCTGAGAATGTGAGGACGCTACACGTGGTACCTAGATCAGTCTACTGTGCGGCACGTGATACCTGCACCGTGCACGGCACGCACGCGCACACACGTGACGTCACGTGGGTGTCTGGTGTTGATGAGTGATGAGTGACGTTGTGTAAAGAGCGAGCAGAGAAATCTCGGTGTTTGTGCAGAGATAGAGAGGCTGAGAATGTGAGGACGCTACACGTGGTACCTAGATCAGTCTACTGTGCGGCACGTGATACCTGCACCGTGCACGGCACGCACGCGCACACCACGTGACGTCACGTGGGTGTCTGGTGTTGATGAGTGATGAGTGACGTTGTGTAAAGAGCGAGCAGAGAAATCTCGGTGTTTGTCCAGAGATAGAGAGGTTGAGAATGTGAGGACGCTACACGTGGTACCTAGATCAGTCTACTGTGCGGCACGTACCGGCACCGTGCACGGCACGCACGCGCACACACGTGACGTCACGTGGGTGTCTGGTGTTGATGAGTGATGAGTGACGTTGTGTAAAGAGCGAGCAGAGAAATCTCGGTGTTTGTGCAGAGATAGAGAGGTTGAGAATGTGAGGACGCTACACGTGGTACCTATCAGATCAGTCTACTGTGCGGCACGTGATACCTGCACCGTGCACAGCACGCACGCGCACACACGTGACGTCACGTGGGTGTCTGGTGTTGATGAGTGATGAGTGACGTTGTGTAAAGAGCGAGCAGAGAAATCTCGGTGTTTGTGCAGAGATAGAGAGGTTGAGAATGTGAGGACGCTACACGTGGTACCTAGATCAGTCTACTGTGCGGCACGTGATACCTGCACCGTGCACGGCACGCACGCGCACACCACGTGACGTCACGTGGGTGTCTGGTGTTGATGAGTGATGAGTGACGTTGTGTAAAGAGCGAGCAGAGAAATCTCGGTGTTTGTGCAGAGATAGAGAGGTTGAGAATGTGAGGACGCTACACGTGGTACCTAGATCAGTCTACTGTGCGGCACATGCGAGATGAGGTAGTCTCATCGAGCTATCACATTTGGAAGTGACGAATAATAAGTTGAGCATTGTGCTCACTGACATGGATTTGAAAACAAAGTTTTTCTTGAAATTAAAAATAGCTGCATTCGTAGCAAACAAATAGCATTTCACTTGAGCCCGGTAACTCATTACTAACCTTGCCTTTATCATGTGACTAATAGAATATGTGTAGCTATTGATTGATTGGATATTGCTTAACGTCTCATATTTATGCAAGTGTAGCTATATTACAAATAGATAAAACAAAATACAAACGATCTTCGGCAGCCTGCTTTTATCAACTGACAAAAAGTATGTTTTTTGGGAATTGTTATTCTTCGCCAACTTGGAAATCTACTAAGCAGACCTACAGTCTACTTGCAGGTCTGCTTGCACACCATGCATACCAACTTTACAAACTTTACATCAAGTCAACATGGTATATGTATGTGTGGTTATATGTATATTATATTATGAGCAAGTATTTTTTTTTTTGGGTGACTCGTTATAATTATTTAAAACAACGCAGGACCGCAACAAATGTGCAATACTCGTCAAGTGGTAGTTTACTACTAACGATTCAAAATTGTGTGTGCAGAACAGAATGTTGCCTGCAGTTTGAGTGAATGCAGTCCCGCAATATAATATGATCATCTCCCCACCTCTGCCAGCTGCCTGATATCAGACTGGCGCCAAGTAATGCCACTCGTATAAAACAAAAACTTGTTGCGAATGCTGAGACCTCCGGTAGGATTCCTACGACTCCAGAAACAATGCGTCGGTCTTCTTTCATTGCCGGTACTAACAATGTGCAACAGGTTGTCTAATGGAGGCGGAATGTAAAGTGCTCGGAGAATGAAAGAAAGCGGGGTATTTGTTAAAATAAAAGTAAAAATAAAAATACGTTATTGAGTTTGTTTTAGATAATAACTTACCGGTGAGCGGAAACGTAACGAAAAAACATTATGTGAATGTTAAATATAATAAACAAGTACTTTAAATTACCGGAAAAGTGCTGGATCATAAACAAAACAAAAAACAAATTCAAGCTATTCTTATTAGATAATGTTCATATACAACCCCAACCCCGTCTGGACCCAGGTCAGAATTTGACCCAGGTTACCTCGACGGCCGAGGCTTGTCGATCGTTCAAGGCGGAAAAGAGGCAAAGCGGGTCTCGCAAACACCAACCAGTAACTAGAGGCGAGCTCTGGCAGTCGTCGTCGAGGTCCCCTCCCATCACTGACCCACTGACAAGACGACAGGAGAAGCCCTCGCTTCCCCGCCGTCTCCACCCCATGTTCCACTAGACCAACGGGAACCTTTGTGACTTACTCATGTTAGGACAACGACAAGTAGAATACCCAGGTTCAATCCCCGGTGTAAGAGTTTCACGAGTTTTGTCCCTGTCTTACAGTAGTGTTCTGTTGTTTCAGTCTTCAGAGGAGGACCTACCCGAGTGTAGTCCGTGGACGGTGTGCAGCAAGGTGGACATGTACGAGTCACCGTGGGTGGAGCGTCAGTGCAGGTGTCCTGGCCAGCAGACGTGTCCTACCTTCAAGTCATTCAACGACGGTCACACGCTATCGGACAAGACGAGACAGTTCAAGGTAGGGACCTGCTTACTTTGCATGATTCTAATAGCAACATGTAATCTCTTAGAGAAGTATAAGTTTAGAACATAGCGTGAACGTGATGTTTACCAACACTGTGTCATCCGCACCGGAAAGGCTACCGTAGCAAACCAATAACGGAGGTTAAACCTCTACTTTCCGAGAGGAAGGCAATGGTTTGGTTGTTAGTTGCCAGCACTTCCTCAATTCTTTACGATCGCTTAAGGTTCAACCGATTGCCACGATTAGATTCTGCCCTTCCCCTTCTGGTAAGCCAAGAGATGGCATGACATTGACAACCACCTACCCAGGATCATACCAATCACGGTAGTTCACGAAGTCAACGGATGATATATGTCACCATCTCGCCTCAACGATTTTTCTATGTCCATCTCATCCAAATGACAAATACTGGATTTGATAGCTAAAATTTGCAAGAGGGACATCCCCTTTCAAGTACCCTGATCTCACCTCATCCAACATGGGTTAATATCCTTGAAGGAAAACGTATCTTATATCCAATGTGGCACTTCTTTAATGTTTGTCTGTGTTCCGTGCACAATCTACGTCTAAACTATTGCAGGATATCGACAAACATACACACTTTCACTCAGTTTCTGCTGTATGTTTTAAATACGGGATATCCCCTTCCTTAATCAGCCAAACCCACGCCATAACAACTATAGCAGGGCAAATTATATAGTGTGTAATTGCACAATTTTAGAAATATGACTTTTGTCGAGTTGGAAATTGTATTTTGTGCATTCAAAAAATGATATGTTCCAAAAAGAAACATGGCCATTTAAATTTCGTTAAAAGATACTAACAATATTAAATATACTGATTTCAATTTGTGTAATCCAACATTCGAGATGTCTTTCACCTGTTGTTTCCCAAAACCACCAGCACATTACTGACCGATGATGTTTCTTTCCTCTTACAGCTGTGCGAACCGGTGAAGAAACTGCCCAAGTGTCGCTACTTCCGCGACATCACGTGGACACTGATCACCTCCCCCGACAACACGACAGAGCAGGTAGTGCACTGTCACTGTCCCAAGGGCGCCGTCGCCTACCTCATCAAGAGGCAGGGATACCAAACGACGCATGGCTTGGCAGGATACCAGTACTCGTTCGCGTGCTCGCCGCAGAGTGTGAGTATTATCACAAGTTACGACATCATACAGGGGCTTAAGAGCATCTCCAATAATAATCATCTTTGAACAGTAGTTTGTCGTATTATCTTGCAATTTTAAAAGGGTAACATTTGGGCTGCATTGAAATTGATTAAAGTTTCATTTAGTACATAAACCTTGGGTTTACTTAACAAATAGATCGAGGATAAATTAGTTAGCACTTAGCAGATTCTGCTTTTGTGGTATAAGAAAATGATATGCAGCAGATCTTAAAATAGCATGGGTCCTAAAATAGAACCTTGAAACACACCACACCCAAGGATTCTTCATAAATTACTAACGTTAACAAAGCTTTCGAGTAAACCTGAGGGATCTAATTTCCCTTCACTTACAACCCCTTTACAATCAGTAAGGACTCGTCAATGATTTGCTTGTGATTGTGAAGAATTTCTTGACGTTCCATTATGAATGATATCCTCGACAGCAATCCTGTTGTGTTTATGGTTATGTCTTATGATGGACGATGGTGTTGATCCTAATGTCTTGCATGTTTTTCACAGAGATTGCGGTGTCAACGGAAGGAGCCTTGTCGCCTGTTCACCGTCAGGAAGCGCCAGGAGCTGCTGGACGAAGTGAACACGAACACCTTGTGTCAGTGTCCCCACTCGTTCGGGTGTCCCCGTCACCACACCGACCCGGGAGTCATCCAGGGCAAGAGCTACACCGAGGAGGCGATCAAGACGTACAGCGGATACTGTGTCGCGTAGACACGTCATCAAGTGTGTTGTGGAGTGCGTCGTTCGATTGTGGATGCTGCGCAGAACACTGATCTATCGGTTCACACTTGCGCAGCACCGTAGTTCTACGTCACTTATTAGATGCGCAGAACACTAATTACTTGGTCCAACCTTGCGCAGGACATCGTAGTTCTACGTCACTTATTAGATGCGCAGAACACTAATTAACTTGGTACAACCTTGCGCAGGACATCGTAGTTCTACGTCACTCTTTTGGTGATCAGAATAGTGAATTTTTGGTCAAACCTTGCGCATGACACCATCGTCCACGTCACTTTGTTGGTGCGCAAAACATTTTACTGTTTGTTGCAGAACATTGTTGTACGTCACTTTGTTTGTGCATAGAGCACGGATTTGTTCTTTTGGTCTTGTGCAAGACAGTTCAACGTTACCAGATGAGCCGTTGTGGAGTGAGCATGTTCGTTGCGGAGTGCTGTTGCCATTGGGAGCGGAGAATAACTCGTGTGTTATTACTTATTAGCAGTTTAAGTGATACGCACGTCAAAAACAGATCATTTAAAAAGTTATCTTCGATGGCAATGACAGCAAAAAGCCCTAAGAAGAGGCACACGTCGTCGTGTAACTTCCAGATACTTTCTGGCCTATTTGACGATGGAAGGATACACATTAGCTTGTCGTGATTAGCCATAGTCTTGACATACAATACAAAGATTGATCGTTCGCTCAAAGCCGAGATCTTGCGGTTACTTAACATATAGTTCAAATATAATTCTCTTCGTGTAGTGTGTAAATAAGCCATGTTAGTAACGTTGTGTTATCTGTTGACGTCTGACAAAGTTGAGGAAGAATTTTCTCGTGTACCTGATTGTTGTCATACCAAGAACGTGTTTAATGTAGTCCTACTTGAATTAGTTTGTTTCATTTTGTATATAATATATTTTTTTTGTATTTTAGACTTGTACATACTGTATTTTTTCTCCTGTATATTGCACGGTTGGAAATACAAACAGGTTACGTAGAGAATCGGGAATTTTATTGCCACATCAGTTCCTGTGAATAAGACTTTCCCTATCTAACACTTTCAGCTTTCATCCTTCACGATTACAATATATATATTTACAAGTATATTTGCTACTATGTTCTATAAAAATGGTTGATTAATAACACTAATATAGAGGGACACGAAGAATCTCTTCAGTCTTCATAATCACGTATTAGTATTAATCACACGAATTAATTATTTTATTTTATTTTTCATAACATTTGTGTACGATATTTGACAAAAAAGACGTACAATTTAAATGTAAGAACGATTTACTAAAATTGCTTTGGACAAATTAAAATTATATTATCTTGAGATGGTTTTGAAAATATACATTTCAATAGTAATTTTAATTAAACTACCTTAACTCTGCCCAAACGACTAGCTGTACCGATATTTAAATAATTTACATATCTATAGACAACTCTAATTAAACTTAAAAGCACCGTGATTCAGATTCAGATGACAACTGTAATTACCTACTTTCCAAAATATATTTTTCCATGCATACGCAATTTTCAATTGAAATGCAGTACACAATTGTTATTTATCTCAAATCTACTCTCATATAAATTATTCAAAGCTCAATTCTGTGCATGTTCCCATGGTACAAGGATATTCACTTGGTCCATGGTATTATATGTATGTGCCAACTGTGAGGTTGAGTGAATGGAGACAGGAAGCTGGTTGTGGCTCCTCGGAAGGACGTCGCCAATCTTCTCTGACGGGGGGAGGAGATGAGAAGTGAAATCCTGGTGACAGGATGCTGCGAGCCAGCCAGCCAGCCACGCCAGGGCCCGGCCGGTCGGCCGACGTACAACAACACTGACTGCCCCGAGCACGGAAGTAGGAGACGCCGTGGAACTGGTCCGAGACATTCACAAGTCTAGCTAGAGTCCGTCTCGAGTAAGAACAGAGCCAGGGCGGAGTTGAAGAGATGCTTGACTTGGTCGTAATGCAGGGCGACAGGGTGTAATGAAAACCCTAGTAAATGTACTTGGGACTTGGGAGTAGTGACTAAATCAAAATTACATGAGAACCAAGGGCGTCCGCAGTGGGGGGGGGGGGGGGGGGGCGGCAAGGCGGGCACTTTCCTCCCCCCTTGAAATCCTCTATAAAGCAATTGTATTAATATATTAATTAGATACTAATAATATAAATATTTACGGAATACGTTTATTACATTACTACTAAACATTAAATGTGATAAATATATACGGCAGATGGAACATGATCAATCTCGTTAGGATGTTAGCGTTGAAATTTCTTTTGGTGGTTTTCTAGTTTCGAGTATCGACTGCACAAAAATAACATGATTTTGGTATTGCATTCAGCGCACTTTTTTTTTTTATGAAACGCACCAAACGCACTCTAAAAACCCGATTTTCATCAAATTTTCCCACAACTCTTCTCCCCATGCTTGTCTTGCGGGAGTAACAAGCTATAATTTTGCCCCCCTGACAAAATTCTTGTGGACGCATTTGATGAGAACTAGCAGATCAAGAGAAAGATAAAAACAAGAACCTCAATTGGGATAGACAATGAAAAATGATAAAACGGTCACAATGATAAAGTTATTAAGAACTGACTTTTTCTCAAATAGATCGAAAATTTTCCAAATTTACTTTTGAGCTTAATTTATACAGTAAATATAATTAACAATGCGTCATGACAGCGGACAGACCATGCTCCTACAAAAAGCATAATATGGAGCATTTATTTGTCAAAAGTTTCAATATGAATTCAAATCATGCCAAAGCGAACACTATCGCCCTTTGTTTGTGGATAAAGTACATTGTATCAAGCGAATGAATAATAAATGTTTTCTGAAATAAGAATAATCTAGATTGGGAACCGTGAATATAGACGTGACTTTTAGTTGGGAGGAGTCATATTACCATTCGATACATTGTCTAGACTAATCAAACAAAAATTGATTAGTATTTTTAATTTAATTTACAATGAATAAATACATGAATAATAATCTTGGTTACCCCATGAACATTCATGATGCACGGAGAATGTTCCAAGCCAAGCGAGCAAGCTGAACGCCAATGCTTGTAGGCTGGAGACCCAAGCGCGCGAACAGGCGACGAACGAGTCTCTCTTGGACTGAAGCCAGCATGACCACTCGGCTTTTTACTCGCCTCTAATTACTGCGTAGAGCCACTAGGCGCCAGGCCAGGCAATCTCTCCTCTCCCTCCTGTCCATTATACTACAGTAATTATAATACATTTTAGTTTATATAATTAACTCGAGCTAGACTACGCACAAGAGCGGAGACCGAGAGCGGGAAGGAAAAACTCTCAACCGCACGTTGGCGAGTAGTAATGAGTACTTATTACATTAGTATACCATTGACCCACACTAAAACCGAGAACGAATTAAGAAGACCGTATTCAATATAATATATAATAAACAATTTAGTGGTTAGTAGGATAAAAACTAGAGTGAAAGCAAAGATAGTCCGACATACAACTTGGGGCTCAAAGCTGAGACAGTTTTGACAACAAGACAAACTCTCTGTAGTCTAAATTAATATGTAAAAAAGATCGTGGAGTAAACGCTCTCACTTTGTATTTCTCATCCTCATCCAACTGTTTTAATTTTTGAGCATCGCTAAATAACCGGGTAAACAGATTGAGTTTGGTCACTCGATGTCAGAATAACATACGTGTTCACAAGCAGACGAATTATAAATGTACTTGGTGACACTATGGTGGTAGTATGGTATTTTGTACCGATTTGTACCGCCAAACGAAAAAAATCGCAGGAAAAACAATAATTGTTTGAAAAATATTTTTTCTTTCTAGAAAACCAGTTGAAAATTAATGTCACAAAAACACAACAACCTACGTTGAATGGTGTGCTTGGGCGAATTGCAGTTTGAAATTATTTTGAAGAAGCGATATTTGCCGTGTGCCTGATCAGATTTTTTTAAAGTTTTGATTTTCTAATAGAGCCAGGTTTCAAAACCATTCACTATATATTTTGACATGGTAGCATATTTGGGAAAATAGAAAAACGCGGTCGAATAGCCTTAAAGCTGATGGAACTATAAATAAATAATTGATGGTATGATGCATTCAGTTGATACGAATAAACCCGTCAGGGGAACCTAAACATGTATAAAGTATTGGGTATGAGTCTGTCTGGAGCTGGGACTTGGGAGATGATGTCAAAGAAACTCACTCAGCGTTCGTCTCTTGAGATAAAACCAAGTAAAACGATGGAAGCAAAAGTTAGTTTTCAAAAAAACTTTTTGTAGGATGCCCGTTGTCGGGTACACATCAGAATTCCCTGGTGTGACCCTCTTCAGGTGACTTAACTAGGTTATTAGGGATCATTAAAGACTGTGAAAAAAACCGTCAGTCAGATTGCCAGTCTCGACTGGATTCGAACCCGGACCTCTCGAATCAGAGTAGCACACGCCAATGAGGTGACTTGATACACAAACCTTTGAGACATAGAGAATTAAGTCATATTTGCTAATTCCTAGTACGATGTGATATATTCATTTAACTTAAAAAGGACATAACATAATGATCGAAAGCTACAATGTATTTGTATTATACAAATACGCGGCACCTCCACCAACGTAATCCCACTCATCAAATACCTCAATAATATAAACACGCATTTCGAAATGATTGCACTGGCTCCGAAGTAAATGTACATAACCGAAGGCCAATCGAGGGAGTTGGCTGAATCTCGCTTTGCTGCTAGTGAGGCTCAACTAATAACTAGACGTTCTCGTAATGACAGCAGACAATGTTTACCTTGAAGTAGGCAGACAACATAAAACACAAAGATTCTCATATCCCCATTCATTTACAGAACTGTGTAGACTACATCAGTATGGGCGGATGGGCCACAAGACTGGACGATGCTCGAAACGAAATCACGCACGAGAACGAGGACGTCACGACTCTAGCCAAGAATGTGTGATTTCGTACGTTCGAACTGTGAACCATTTTAATTCGACTAACATAATTTTTTGTGCGTGTTCAAACAGAGGCGATGTCTATTCTCGTACATGATTTATTTCTCACATTTTTTCAAATCCCGTTTGTTCAGTTCAGACGAAATTGGTATAGATCGACATCAAATAATCGTTTTTTTATGGACTCTTTAGAACTAACAGAAAAAATCTAAGGTTCGAATGAAAAAATGGCTAAGAAGAGAAATAAGTTTTAATAATCTGTAAGCGTGAAAACAGAACAAGAAAATTTAGATTTTCCTACTTGTAGTTTGAAAAGAACAAAAGTACTGCAGCTGCACTCTATACACTGAGCGTCCGCACCCAAGCATGAATATACATAAATAAATAAATAAATTTGTATTTAGAGTCTACCCAAAAAGTCATATAACTGATTTTCAGTGGGGGACAGTAAACCAAAGCGACCAAGCCAACCCAGTAGGTCCCGATGCAATCGACGAGTGAGAATCTGAATCTGTTCACTGTTCAGCATGTTTTATAGATTTGATTGCGTTTTACTTTTATTACATTGACAAAAAGTAATCAGGAATATTAACATATTATTAATTAAACTAAATATTGTTGTAGTTGTAACCAACATCAAGTTTCAAGTACACATTATTAAACCGTACTATAACAAGGGTAAACACATCATATTCAGGCATAGATGTGAATGAACGTTAGAACAGGTGGGTCCATACAGACGCAATTTAGGTGCGGAACTCACATTTATATAGTTGGAGGTGGGTGCGCCCTGGACGGACGGGATTTAGGCGCGGAGTTTATTAAAATATCATAAAGGCGCGCCCATACTCGGTCTCCGGGCGCGGAGTTTGATACAATATTATTAAGCTGGGTGCGCCTGCAAAGCGCGCGTAAACACCACAACCTTGACGGGAAGTTGCATAGTAAAAATATCAAACGTCCTTGCGATCAGCGGCTCGATGTAGTCTCGCTCTAGTGGCGGAGATCGAACTCCAAGCCCGATGTTTGAATGTGGTGGTTGTTGTATTGCCCGCTAGAGAGCGGTGGACGTGTTGTGTGTGCACGAAGGCGTAGGTAGGCAACACGCGGCTGGGGACGAGTGCTGCAAGTTGCCTGACACGAGGGATGAGGAGGAGAAGACGTCGAAGATGGATTCTAAACTCAATGCTGCGGGTCCTTCAAAGACAAGGTACTTCGCTTGTTAGCCGATGTACCTTACTCTCTACAAGCATGTCGGACCTTCACACCGACCTGGGCATCGCCAAGGTGGGTGAATACGTAGCCCCTGGATATCAATTTCTTTGAGTCACTTCACAAATCCGAAAATCCTCTAATCTCTAATTCAAGACATCGCTTTAATTAACAGAACATTCAAAATTCGCCCGCCACTCTCAAGAACTCATCCTCTTGCCAAGAAAGCGCGGGTGCGTCCACAAGAGGACGATTCTAATCCCTGATCTCGAACTTCCATCTCTGTGTTGATGTCTAGTCAAAATTAATCACCGATCCACAGTCTGTACATTTTCATTCCAAACCAAACATAACTGTGATACGACGTCATAACTTTCAACATGCCATTTCATGTTTTTTGTTACTGCTACAGTAATTCACACCAAATCACCCGCGAAAACAACACACTTCGACCAGATTACTAGTACTCTGTACTATGGGCACCGGTGCTTCAAGAAGGGGCATATTATACTGCATGCAACACCCCCACCAAGATGACTTTGTATCGATCCTCTTGCCAAGAAAGAGCCACAACCACCGATTCAGGACAACTACAATGCTTGATAGTGATCTCTCGATCCTTCACCTGTGAAGAGGTCCAATCAAAAACTCTATCATTCTTATCATTTTGTAATGATTACGTATCCAGCCTATAACATTCCTGTGACAAGTACGTTTATGCATGAAACACCAAGATGCTGATTGGTGTGTGGTCTTGTAGTTAGAGGCTCTGCTTCCAATGCAGAAAGTCCAAGGTTCGATTTCCACTTCTGGCAAAAACTTCTGATTTGGAGTCAGTTCTTAGCTTAGAAATGTGTAAACGGTAACTTTGGAGCCGTCCTAGCATCGAGGCACATGATAAATTCTAAGATTGTTCCGAATTAGCCTTGTTGATTCTGGCGCTGTACGCGGGTGGAATCGTGTCCAGCTTGATTGATCGGTGTTTTCTCGTCGATGGTGTCTGTGCCTACGCAGTTGGCTTGCTCGGCTTAAAAAATGTAATGTCCCCCACTGCAAATCAGTTTCGTGATGGGTGGGTAGACTCTAAATACGAATTTATTTATTAATTTTCTGGTAGATAATAAACACTTACACTTGAGGAGTTAGGGAAAGAGGGTATATGACCATCGTCTCTTAGTAGTAGTCCTTTTTTCTTTTCTTTTCTTTTTGTTTTGTTTTGTTTTCTTTTTTCTTTTCTTTTCATTCCCCACCCTTTTTTATATTCGATTCATTCATAAATTGCATTTAATATCCTTTTTATTTGTTATCAAATTTGTTGAGTATTTAATGCATTGTTGTAATATTACTATTTCAAATATTTACTTAAATGTAGTTCATTGTTGTGTCTGCATCTATGTAATTAGATTTATTTAGTTGTCCTCCTTTGTAAATCAGTTTTTATAACTGAATAGGATAGACGTTAAATAAATAAATAAATAAATAAATAAATTAAATAACCCTACACTGGCCAACCTATTCTGTCGTGGGACTAACAAACTAATATAAAATCAAACACAGGGGGTGTTTCACAACTGTTATACAATAATACAACTTCTCTTACTAATTAGTGTGTTTCAATCAGATATATCGCGTTGGTACCAGACACACAAACTAACTGTGCAGTGCATATCTGTGGTGTTCTGTTAGTCGCGTATACTGTATAACCTTGTCGACATGAACGATGACCGATGACCGTAAGGAAATGACCATGCACGGTAAACATTTCACACGCTCAAGATTTAGATCCAAACAGTAAAGCTTATCACTATAGTTGGTGTGTGGAATAGGTTAACATGTGATTTGCATGTTAGTGGTTACCGGGTTAATTATGAGTTAAGGGGAAGGATGATGACGATAAGGTAAAGGGACGACCATAGGAATTTACTCCATACCATTGGCTACCCGATATTTGGATGCGCGAAGCAAAGACTTCAATTTCACTGACCCACCAAAAACCTTAGCTCGGGTGTTTTTGTTTTTTGTTTTTCTGTCTATTTGTTCGCTCTTTACCGGGCATTTGCGATCTTGATGAACATTGCAGGGGACTTTCGAAATTTTTGAACTTAGACCTGCCACGTTTTTGGGTACAATGGAATAAATATTTCACATGAATATCGTACTTTTGCGATTTTTAATGCAATATTTTCGTGATATTTAGCTCGAGACCGGGCAAACGGCTACTCCGATCTTGATGAAACTTTATGGGAACGTTTGAAAACACTGGATTTTGATGGGGTTTTTTTTATTTTGGGGACAATCGAAGAAATAAACTTAAAAAGGTAATGAGATCCCACTTATACAAAAACGTAGTAATCATTGGTCAGAAATATTAAAAAAAGCTCATCCATCAACGCGACTGAAAAAAGCGTTCGCGAAGCGGCCTTTGTATATAATATTTCTTATCTTACCAACAAAATGCAAATACATCACAAAAAAAAGTTTTAAATAATTTCCATTAACGATGTTGGCCTAAAGATGATGTTCTAGACATATCGAGCCCTGTACTAACTCCCAACCAAGGAAGGCACGCACGCACCTGGTTAGTGTTAGCAACTAGCAGATGCGAGACAGAGAATCAGTAATTATGCACGTTCCCACGTACTTTGATTGCACGGTTGGATTTCGTTAATGAACCCCGCTCGGAGTATGGCGAGCCGTACAACGGTAACCATATCATTAAATTGCATTTCGCCGTTAAAACGAAACGTGGATGTGCAAATTCGGTCGTATCCGGTCCATAACTGAGTGTGGTGTGCCTCGCATAGGCAAACATAACTATATGCTATAACCAAGCAGACTGAACAGAAACATTGAGATTTAGAACAAACACTTTTTACCGGTTTAAGCTAATGAAACTCACGTATACTTTTATACTCAATTATAATGTTATTATTGTGTAAAGAAGTATTTCGAAAACATATCAGTCTCTTTCTGCAATGTTAATGAATTAGAAAGTATTTTAGTTTACCGTATTGGGACCATTAATTGATGCTTTTAATTTCTCGTGGGAAACTTGCCTGGGGGTAATTGAATGCCCCCCTTTTAAGTGTCTAAATGAGTATTTTGAAATTATGATAGTTAAAATATATAATAAAGGGAAGATCAACGGTGTCCGCAATCCCTTGGATTCGCATAAACACCAGAAAAATACATGAACACATTTTTCAGTCAGGATTACCGGTGGCAGGCATCGATCGATCGATTCCGAATGAGAGATTCTAGCATTACGCTTGAGCCTTATCAGTCGGTTGTAGCACTAAACAGTTATTACAAAAATATGTTAAAAACAGTCTATGTTTTAGAGTTCAGTTTGTAGACTAAAAAAATAATATTTACCCAAACAAACGGTGAAAATGTTGATTTTCTGTAACGTAAATAAGATTATGATATGATGGTGTTTTCCTCTACCTATGAATGCCACGACCACCTCGCATACCGGGTCCCGCTTATCTCGGCATGTCATTGCGTTGTGTTGTGTTCTACCACAGTAGCAATCCGTCTCTCTCCATGCGACAAGGTAGAAAGTTAATCATATTCACGTCAATAAATGCATCTCAACGGTAAACCAAGATAAGAGATGCAGTTTATCCTTGCTGGTGCTGGTGAGCTCGACGCTGGGTAGGACACGAGCAGCACTTCCTGGATGCAGCGGCTGTAGCCTACTTTGTAACAAGTAGCTGCATGTAGTTTGTTTTAACGAGTATGATTGTTTGATTTCAGATAATAAAACGAGTACCACTACCGGAATAATTTTGAAAAAAAGTTTATTTTATTTCATCTAATTGACAAAACCATTGAACTATACCTCTAAAATAACAAATTGTCCTTACTTCGTTTGCAAGGTTTCAAATCGTTTATCTATAGTTTGTTTCCAAATGAAGGCGAGTTGTAAAATAGTTTCATTGGGGATAGAATATTGTATTTAAAGCTTCCCAGCGTGGATTGCTTCGTTTGTAGTTGGAATGGGATCAAACCCGAACCTTTGAGATATTATGATGATCGTGATATATACAGTCACAAAGCTTCATTATAATATTCCGTGGACGTACTTTGTCAACGTCAAAATGTCATCAAGTTAATAAATACGCCGTTATGACAAACAAGTGATAAACGTTGACGGAACATTATTATAACGAGCCACGGCGACGAATAGACCGATAATAAAGCTCATTTCAACGGGTACAAGAACACAAATGTTCATTAAAATATATTGAAATTGTTCGATTACATCAAGATAATATACTACATATTTTAACATTCATGTAGGCTATGATCAAATGTAGCTTTGCAGTTGGCACCATTTTTTTTTTTAAAATTGTAATGTTCTACTCAATTTCAGGTTAGGAAAATCGTTATTTTGTTGAATCATCTTCTTCTGAAGTGTTATGTGAAGTAAAAGTGTGGTTATTTGATGTTAGATATGTCAGCAGCACTTAGGCTAAGTGCAAGTACAGCTATTTAAAGTGTTACACGTAAAAACAAAAGTTTGTAAAGTAAGTCTTCATTGTCTTCCTTAGTAAATAGTTCTATAACTGAATAGAATAGACAATAAATAATTAAAGTGGTGCCTTATTCAAGCTAGGAACAAGACCAAGCATGCATCTCATGACCCAGTAAACATAGCGAAAAACTCAATCGTCCTCTACACAAACAAAAACCCGCGGTTACTATTAAAAAAACTGTCATCTAACAGCAGTTCTAAAACAGACAAACCGAGACCATTATAGAATAACGTTCCATTCAAGATGGTAATTGCTGGTGGTACATGTAAAAAGCGAGATGTTGAAACTGACTGCATAAGAAATGCATAAGGTAATGAGGATAACACCTCATTGAGCAAGTCAGTGTTGACCCCAGGTCTCGGAGCGGATGTGGGGCCACCCGGTCAGTCTGAGAGGATGACTTGTCAAGTACGGTTTGGGTTACGACAATACGTGGCTAACAAGGAGACACGAGTATTATGTAATTAATTTCATCTTGATTAGCCATTCAAGATTAAATCTCGGGATAACATGCAAGGTTGTGTATGTTGACCTGCCGTAGAAGTAACGATGATGTTTGCTTTATTGTAGGAAGAAATAATTAATAACCATGAGATATACGTTTGAGTTGTTTAACATAGTAAACGTAAAACGGTACTGCATTCATAATACATTCAGAGTAGACGATATCACAACTAGACATTCATAATGTAAAAAGAGTAGGTACAAACAAGCCTTAGCAAAATATGTTTCGTCCTAGGAAAACGAAAACAAACGGTTAAAAGTCGTTTTATTTTAAATATCTAACAAGTTTATTTTAAAACCAAGCACTTTGTAATATTTTTGTACCCACCTGAAAAACGCGTAGATTTCCTCTAACGTATAATATTCTTAAATTATGTCATAAACAAGTACAAACTAGTAAATCGATGAAAATAGTATTGGTTCCAGTACGAAGTATATTACTTTGTAGTTTGTAGTGTTTTCAAAAATCTGGAAGAGGTAACTGTAGTTCCACGACTCTCTAGTAGTGAATCACAGTTTAGCCAGGTCAATGAAAAGTTTAAATTCTCCTATCTTACCAAAATACATTATAAATTCCAACATTAATCACGCAAGAAAAACTTAATGTATTACAAAAATGTTTTAATCAATGTGAGCTCGGTATAATCTACAACTTGGGTTTATGCAAGCCTAGGGGTGAGAATGAGACAAAAGGTGTTTAAATTAGAAGCAAGACTAAGAAATTGGTAGTTTTCACTTCCCGTCTAGATTCTGAAAACGCAACATTTCTGATTTGTTAAAATCAGTTTCGCAGTTGCGTGTCAATGTACTAAACTCGATAAAAAGTGGGGAAAATCTTACACTTTTTTGTATTGCTTTATTACTTTCCAATATGTTTCCGGCCCCATCTTGCAAATGTCTCGTGACGGTCTCTTTGTCAGAGAAATAACGACTTCAATTCTTCGGTCACCTGTTGGACATTGAAAATACTTCGAAGCGACGTGACACTCGTAAATTTAATGATTCTCTTCCGATGGAACACGACCAAATCGAACGATCTCTCTGCCGAGAAAGTGATTGTTTTAATTTGCAGCTGTGTCCGTACAAATCCGCATTGTCCAATCCTTTCTAAAGATGCAATCATTGTCACACGAACGGATCTAGGCATCACGTTCAACGTGGCATTACGTGAGGTAAAAACTCGGCGGACACTTGCGCTCAAAACTCTTGGCCCGATTGCCAGGGAAAAGTCTGTCCTATATATGAGGTACACCCGCGGGTGTAAGTAAATCAGGCTTAGGACAAAAAGCGTGTTTACCAACAGATTTCGTGTTCTTGCGATGTCATTTTATAGACTCAACCGTAATCTATGAATTAATATGTTACATTGGAAGAGAGTATAACCACAATCAGCACCATATTGATAAAACTGTGTGAAGGTGTGTTAGATTATAAAGAATGCGATGGTCATACTCATGAATCATGATGTACTTCTTTCCGAGGGTGCACACGTACATATAAATAGGAGTGAAACAACTGGATTGAATCTTATGGTCAGTGAAAACAGCACGAACATGTATAAAAAATTATATATATATATATATTATAAATTATTTATATTTATCCTACAACGGTTGGTCCGTAAAAGTTCTCCTCGATAATAAATAACATCAACCATATAATAACAGTTCGAATTGAGCTAAAACAGTTGATGTTATTCGGTGTTCATATCACGTCAAAATCAGTGCACTTCAATCCTCCATTGTAAATCAGTTTTTTAACTGAATAGGATAGACGTTAAAAGAGAGAAAGAAAGAAAGAAAGAAAGAAAGAAAGAAAGAAAGAAAGAAAGAAATACGACGTGATTAAAATCGATTTAATCAACTTGATTGAATACCAAAGGTTAGCGGTTACAAGTCACTTTCAGAAGTGAAAAACCTTTAAAACAACAGATTTAACCGATTTCAGATTTGACCATTGCACTGGTAAGCTCGTACTAAACTTAGTGACTGGCGATGATCGGCCGGTGAATAAAATACAGACTTTGGTTGTATTGTAGGACCAGGACGTATCTCTGTATTGAGTACAATGTTGGTCGGATGTCTTCCGGGCACAGAGAAGGAATTGATCGAGTATGAGGTGACATTGTGAAACAAACCACAGAACATTTGCAAACCTCGGCGAGACGAGGCAAGAAACACCCGCGAGACGCCTGCCCTGGATAGAGGCTAGCGGTAGTACGTCCGTGCACAGCACACGCCACCCCGTGATAGCTCCACTGACCTCTAAATACTTCATACTATACTGTAACCTTGAAGACGACATGGGTCCAATGGGCCTATTGGGCGGCCATTTTCAACGTCCCTCGATTGTATTGCGATTGCACCACCGGCAACGTTTAGATGCAAATTTTAACGTCCAAATGGCGGTTTGTGGCTAGCCTATTTTAAGGTTATGAAGACTAGTAGCCCTACATTACAGTGGTCTATTATCAGGGTCACTCAGGATATCTACAGGTACGTAAAAATACCGTTTTGTGAATAGATGCTACAAAGCGCTATTTTTTCACTTAAAACTTAGGTTTTCTAGCCCTATTTTATTTAATTTTCCATTGTATCTACTCTACACTTTGTTTATACACATTTTTATTTAGTTGATATTAATTCAACCTTGATAACAATATTTCAAAATAAAAATATGAAAAAGCTTAAAACACAGGCTTTTGAAAGTGGCCAAAAATAGATGCTACAAAACCATATAAAATGACACTTGAAAATTCTATACACGTACCTCTAATTATGTCTAGTTCTTTTGTATCTACCGCTGATTAGGGACGTCGGAAATGGCGGAAATCCGCTAACTTTACATCTCAACATTTGCCAGGTATGCATCAGATATCCACGTGAGTAGTTGCAGATTAGTGGATAACTCGCACCTAGAGTAGCAGTATGATCAACACAGTGACGTGTGGGACCTTGAAACGACGCGTGATTCACGTTTGCCGCTCTGATTGTCGCGAGGAAGTGGTACAAGATGTGACATCTGGGCTGGGTTCGACTCCCGCTACTTGTAGTGCTCTGGCTATGTCATGTAGCCACGGGGTGCGGTCTCAGGGTGCGAGTCACGCTGTCATCAATATGGATGGCTTGTAGTTGTAAGAGTGTCTCACAAACACGTTGTCTTTCCTTGACAGTGGCGATGTATATCACATACTATGTATGAAACACTTTCATTATGAAAAAACTGTCAATACAAATGTTGGTTACTTGATACGGTTCAATCGGATAACACTTAAAATCTGAAAACGAATTATAAATATCTTCGGAGTGGCCAAGTTTAAAATTTCTAATTTTCTAATTTTATATTAGACTTTTGTGGAACTAGGCGGTGTTGGAAGTGTAAACTATCACATTTACACGGCAGTCTTCTGTTTTATTTATATATTGGCTCTCATCTCAACAATCACAACATATAGCAATTTAGTAAAAGTTTGCCTTGGGCCCCGATAGCTCGTTTGATAAAGCTTCGATTTGTAAAGCAAGAGGTTCTGGGCTCGATCCCATGTCTTGGCAAACTTTTCCAACAATTACTATCATTCAGTAACTGCCCTCAAAGCGCGATTATGCTCAAAGGGGCTATTACCCCCATTTTTTTTTTACCACATAATCTATAGCTTAATACTACACTAAAATGACAATACAAAAATTATATCTTGTAACTGTGATTTTACACTAGGAAAACGCTTTAGTCCCGCCGCGTTGTTGGATGAGCGTAATTGGTGCATTGACCTGCCATGTGTTATGCAGATTTTCTGATGTTTTGTGAAAAAATTATTACTAAGTCGATTTTTTTAAAAATTAAATAAAATAAAATAAAAAAATCGTAAAATTGCTATTTTCATAAGAAATAATTATTCGATTGCGCTCAAATTTTACACGAATATAATAATTCATATAATTAAGGTTCTGTAAAAAAATCATTACAATAGGATAAAGCATGTAGGTGTTATAAGTCAAAGAATTGTTTAAAAAAAGAAAAAAACCGTAAAATTTCGATTTTCATGAGAAATAATTTTTCGATTGTGCTCAAATTTCACACGAATATCTTAATTCATAAAATTAAGGTTCTGTAAAAAAATCATTAAAATCGGATTAAGCATGTAGACGAAGAATTTTTTTTAAATCGAAAAAAATCGTAAATTTGCGATTTTCATTAGAAATAATTTTTCGATTGCGCTCAAAAACGTGGCAGTTTTAAGTTCAGAGATTTCGAAGGCCCCCATAAATTTTCATCGCAATTGGAGTATTGGTTTCGCCGGAATCGTGTTAACAAACAGCCAAAAATACAGAAAAAAAAACATTCCGGATTTTTTTCTCCAGTGTAGTGAAATGGAATCTTCGCTTCGCTCGCTACGCTCGATACGCTCATCCAACAATTGTTTTAAGTTTTTTTATTCTGAAATTGGCGAAAATTGGCGCACTGTGCCAATCAAAAATGGCCCTTTATAACATCGTGTCTTGAAACTGTGCACAAATATACACTTTAGCACAAAAAATATGCCTTCCAAAATCACACCCTTTCTTGGTAGGTAATCATCTTTTTTTTTTTTTTTTTTACCGAACCAATTGCCCAAAATATATTGAAATTTACAGAAAAAGGCTAACGAGTACGTCAATAATAGCCAATTTGTGTTGGATCAAAATCCTTCAAGGTCACGGGGCATAAAGATCGTCCCCATGTTATTTCTTATGGGAGATTTTTGCCGATGGGACCTAACCATAAAATTATTAAGTTTGACAATTTAATTTCGGGCCACGGTGGACCCAATAATTTTTTTGTGACTTTCTAAACGCATAACTGAATGAAATAGATATTATTTGAATTTAGCGGGTGAATGTACCCCTAAAAAAACATAATAAAATCGGTATATATAGGAACACGGTTATATTTATATAGAAATACAATATAGGACTATAAGAGACGAGATTCTGCACAGGGCAATGCATTTATATTTGCAATTCAAATGTAAGACGAATCTCAAGCCGCTCCCAATAATAGTAGAGTTGAGAATGAGTTAATTTTACCCAACTACTGCAGAAAAGCTGAACTTCCCATGGGACGGTGCAGCACAGCAGTGTTGTTTGGGTCGTGTAGGCTACCTACTTATTTTACATACTAATTCTAGCCATCCTAATTGTTTATTTTCACTGCAGATCTTGTTGAACGAGACGCGTACTCTCAAGTCAGCGCTTTCCCAACCTGGCTGGCTGGCTTGTTAGCGCAATTAGCACGAGGGGCGTGCGACCCCGCACTGCGTTCGATTGTTATATTATTACTCTGGTGTATTGTTTAAATGTATCTACATTAGCCCGAATACTGGACGGATTTCAATTCACTAAAACATAGGAATCCTACAAAATAGTGAAAATAATCAAATTCTAACATGTATGTGTCTCGACTGACTGGGGCATTAGAAAGTTAGATTTGATATATTTACTTGATTTAATGTAAAGCTTTGCATAGTTTGTATGTTTTAAAATTAATCCCTAACTAGTTGTTGCATGTTCACTTGTCTGTGCTTTCATGTGGCTGATTTCGGGACTTTAATTCAAATTCAAACAATTTCTTAAGAAATCTTAACGATCGAAGTGGACGCGATATTCTTGCAGGTTCCTTAGCGATACCATAATTTTCGCTCAACGCCATGACGAGCGAGATAGTATCGGCAAAAAATAAAAATCGATCCTTCTAACATCGATTCTTCTGAAATCGCGTTCTTTCTGAAATCTTTTCGATGGTGACAAGAGACAGTCCACATGAGTGTTCCCCCAACATTCAGACGACAAGGGACACACACAAAAGGGACACACATCCCACATGTTTTAGTGAGACGTGACACACTCAGACAGACAGACGTACTGACAGACAGACAGACAGACAGACAGACAGACAGACAGACAGACAAAGTAAGTGATGCATAAGAGAGATTCGCTTTTTCAATTTCCTTTTCTAAGAAAATTCACAGTAAATACTTAAATTTTAATGCATTACAATTACTCGCCGGGTAAACTATAGGTTTTAACTATACTCCGCAGGATCTAGCCCGAATGCAAATTGCTCTCACTCATGGACCACATGATTAATGACATAAAAATATTTAATTGTGATGAAGAGACATTTGTTTTCTAGGCCGCCGGGTCGGGACGGAACCAGCGATGCAGCCCACACAGCACATGACATGTTAATTATGCTTGTTAATGTCTTTTGGTTGCGATTCGTGAGGGCTTGGTATTCAACGATACATGTTCCACATCTCTAGCTGCTAGAGCATCCTGGGTGAAATACAGGACTGCAATGATTCGAGCTTTGTTGTAATAGCTACACATTTCATACCGGCAGACAGTGATTTCACTTGGAGTTGAATCGTTTTGTTTCACCAATACCCTTTTGGTTTTAGTGTGTTAACTTATAGAACGTGATTAGCAGTATTGTTTAATAGTAATATAATTTAAATTATTTTCGATCTAGCATATCAGAGTAAAATACAACAAGAATTAAAGGATTTGTGATAGAAGTGAGAATTTAAAATGTCATGTGACTTTATGTTTTACTTGGATGAATTTTTGGCTTAGCATACCTCAAAATCATATCCTGAGCAAATTACCAAAAGGGATGTTGTGAGGAAGATAGTGTGGGTGTAGGGTAAAACAATGAAGATCAAAATATACTTATTTAAACTCCAAATTTTCGGAATAATATATGATCAAGGTCTCCTCCCAACAATTTGTTTAGCTATCTTTCTAAATATTTGTGCCCAACTTCATGCTTCTATTTCAAAACTTTATTTAAATTTTTAGGTTAATCCACCTAGCTCAAGTTTTGCCCAGTGTATTTGTCTACACAGGCATATAATGCGGACCTCGGTATAAAATTATAGTGGCTGCAAGAAAAGCAACAAACCATCATCATACGCTACAGCTGAGCTCTAATAGACTGGGAATTGAAACATCATTATATTATATGTTACGAGAGCGCGTGAAAAAAACAATAATACATTATTATCAGATGAAATAATCGGATCTCCCACGTCAAGAAGTTTCTTAGCACGAGATAGTTGCAGGCTATGCTAGAATGTATAGGGTGTGCTGGCCCTCCACGTACCCACTCGAGACACCAGGGGGTGTTAACTGTCATGACAATAGTCTATCGACAAAGTTAGTGACAATCTATCGACAACGTTAGTGACAATAGTCTATTGACAACGTTAGTGGTAATAGTCTATCGACAACGTTAGTGACAATAGTCTATCGACAACGTTAGTGACAATAGTCTATCGACAACGTTAGTGGCAATAGTCTATCGACAACGTTAGTGACAATAGTCTATTGACAATGTTAGAGACAATAATCTACCGACAATGTTAGTGATACTAGTCGATCAACAACGTTAGTGACAATAGTCTAAACTTTAGTGAGAAAAGCAAATGAGAACTGCTACCTCGAACTTATGTCATACCAAATTAAATAGGAATTTGGTACATTTGTTGTGTGTAAATTTGTATTACATTAAAGAAACATTGGTAGAAGACTTTGAAAGTGTAATTATTGCCAATACACAGCTTTTTTATTTGCTTACATAGATGCATCAATAAATATTTAATATTTTAATTTCTGAATTGTTTAAAAAATGAACAAATACTAAATGAACTTTGTCGAGAAAAGAACGAGCTCCAAAAAATGCTCGCTGATGAGTGTAACTTTGTCTCTGCAGTCCAACAGCCAATTGTGTCTTGTGGGAGTCAAGGAACTTTTCGGAGACTTATCTAAATAATAAAAACTTGTGTTTTTATGTTCAAGATGCGTGAATAATTATAACAGATTAACCGTAAAACCAATAAGAAATATGTTACACAAGAAGCTTCAATTCCACGAGTTGCCTAATATAACAAAGTTACGCATCGATACTTAGGAGGGCTATGATGACGCACGGAAAATACCTTCACATCTTCAGCCGTGAAACTCTTGGTAGTTTATAATACTTAATTTTAATAATTAAAACAAAGCTTCCTAGGACTATCCCACGTTTATTTATAGCACAGATTACCGTTATAAGATTTACCAATTTACGGAATCTACACAGCTGTCAGAAATTAAATTACAACGTAAATACATTCAAACGGTATTATATTGCGTCATTAGTGTTGTCTTTTCCCCTCAAAGCTGCAAATCTGGACTAAATATTGATCTGCTAACTCAGTCACTTTTATTAGACTAATTTGACTTGTCACTTGTAGGTGCAAAGTGCCTGCGATAGTCAATTGTACATGATATCACGACAGTGTCAACTGTCAACCATGTTTTGTTTCTCTATGGTGCCAACGCCGATTGATATCTAATCTAAATGTCAGTTTTGTTAGACGAGTGAGCGAAGCGAATGAGGATTCTGTTACGCTCTACTCGATCGGGCCTTGGCCGTGAGCATTGTCCAATAAATGTTTGTATGTTTGTCTGTCCGGGCTCATACGGCCGAACGGCTAAATAGATTGAGCTGAAATTTTAAACAGACGTCCGTGACCAGGTAACTGAGAACTGCTAACAAAATGAGCGCAATCCATTTCGATTTAAACCTACAATAAATAAAATGGGATTTTTAAAAATATCGGTAGCATTTGTTTAGATTTTTCATATGAAAAATAGGCCACAGCCTACGGTATAAAAAAACATTTCAGATATAGTCGCTATCAGTCGGTGATTTTTCGTATGTTTTTGTTGTCAACACGGTATGTCATTCTCTAAAGGTTATGTCATTATTCTTGTTTAAATTCATCAACTAGGAAAACGCTTAAGTCCCGCCGCGTTGTTGGATGACCGTAATTGGTGCATTGAGCTGCCATGTGTTATGCGAATTTTCTGTTGTTCTGTGGAAAAATCATTACTAAGTTGAATTCTTTTTTAATTTAATTAAATTAAATTAAATTAAATTAAAAATTAACTTAAATTTTTTAATTTATTAATCGTAATTGTTAAAAAAAATCGTAAAATTGCGATTTTATAAGAAATAATTTCTCGATTGCGCTCAAATTTAACACTAATATAAAAAATCATAAAATTAAGGTTGTGCGAAAAAATCATTACAATCGGATAAAGCATGTAGGTGTTATAAGTCAAAGAATTGTTTAAAAAAAGAAAAAAAACGTAAAATTTCGATTTTTATGATAAATATTTTTTCAATTGCGCTCAAATTTCACAAGAATATCTAAATTCATAAAATAAAGGTTCTGTGCAAAAATCATTAAAATCGGATAAAGCATGTAGGTGTTATAAGTCAATGAAATTTTTAAAAAATCGAAAAAAATCGTAAAATTGCGATTTTCATGAGAAATAATTTTCCGATTGCGCTCAAAAACGTGGCAGTTCTAAGTTCAGAGATTTCGAAGGCCTCCATAAAATTTCATCTCAATCGGAGTATCGGTTTAGCCGGAATCGTGCGGACAAACAGACAAAAATACAAAAAGAAAAAAGAAAAAAAAAGAAAAAAAAAACATTCCGGATTTTTTTCTCCAGTGTAGTAGAATGGAATCTTCGCTTCGCTCGCTACGCTCGCTACGCTCATCCAATTAATTAATAATGATGACCAATTGACCATCCACAAGAAACAGTGCAATACCGCAGTAGACCCTATACAGTATACACGCAGTACTACGCCATATAAAGGTATAATTAAAATCGTAGACTAGACCACCTACTTTATTCTAACCTACGTCATGAATGTGAGATATGTGTACGCTTTACGTAGGCCTAAACCATATGGTCGTGCATTTGGCACAGAGCATTGCTCTGCATATCGTATCTCATCTCGCAAACATCAGCTGGTAAGTACAAAAGAGAAGTATATATATACTCCCCGAAAAGATGCGACCTCTGGCAGTCGTCGTCGGGGACCTCTACCCCTTCCCTGACAACCCCCTTGACGACGATGACCATGATAACACGAACGATGCCAAAGACGATGACGACCACGACGTGAGAACCCCCTTTTCTTTCACCTACTCGTGGCTGGTTCTGACCAGCATAGGATTTTCCTCCCTAAATCCCTTAGAGTGGAGCATCATAACCGAACGGTTGACGCGCCCTGAAACCAAAACTAAAAACCATTTTCTCTGTTCGCCTCCCTAAGCTGAAATTGTCTTTAATTTTTCATTGACGCTGGAGGCAGTATCTATACAAGTGTAGGAGTCGTACACTAGCTGGCCGTTCCATTTAGCCTGGGGTGTATCTGTTGATCAAGTGTCTTGTGACCACAAATGTTTGTTCAATGATTATACTAGGGAAACGCTAAAGTCGTTGTTGAACGAGTGAGTGAGCCATGTGTTGAGTACCCGGTAACGTTCCCTTTCCTCCTCATATACCTAAGGCCTACCTAGCCTATCGTAGGCTAGAGTGGCGCATTATGGCCTTACAGTTGACGCGCCCGTATACCAACTAAACTCAAAACCCTATTAATTATACATGTATAATAATTATCATCAAACTTAAATGCAAATGTTCCCGGGTACTCAACACATGGCTCACTCACTCGTCCAACAACGACTTTGGCGTTTCCCTAGTTAAGTCTAAGACAAGTTAGGAGGCCTTGCCCAAAGTCTAACGGGAGTCTTTGATTGGTAAGCAATTATTGTTATATGCATGTTTTATATTTGTTAAATAAAGATTCTGAAACAATGTACAGCAAACAACAACTGAAGTTTGCGGTTTACAACAGAGAGTCACAAAGATGACAATGACAGGGCCAAAGATGGAATGAAACACGAGTGAGTGCACCCATAGAGCAATAATAATTTATTAGATGAATAAAATCCCAAAGAACTCGCCTCGCTATCGAATTTAAATAACAAAGAAGTGACCGCACCCACCCACCCGCACGCATTCTAGCTCTGCGCACGCACTGAGAGGCGCGGGTCATGGTGCCGGGGTCACGTGATCTCACAAGGGTCACAGGGGAATCAGATTAGGAGGTGGAGCTCCTTTACCATATCTTCCGGCAACGCGGTCGCGTGCTGGACCCGGGCACGGCAGGACCTTGTACCTCGAGTCCAGGTATAGGAGACTAACTATTTGTATTCCTATATATAAAGCATGTTGGACAATTTTATGAGAAAAAGTGATAAATGATTATATTTAATGTAATTAAAAGATAATACCACCCAAAAATTAATTCAAAATAAAATTAATTACAAAACTGCAACTCGATCAGGGATTTCTAGATTGTCCGCCTACGAGATAGTTTCCCGACTAACCAAATCAAAAAGGAATGTTAAGAGTATCACATCTTATAAAAATCACGAATGCCGGCCAGTATTAATACCCAAATTAAAGCCCCTAGCCCGGCAGTCAGCACCACTGCGACTCTCTGCCCCACGGCCGCCTAGATTGCACCGCCACTGCGACTCTCTGCCGCACGGCCGCCTAGATTGCACCGCCACTGCGACTCTCTGCCGCACGGCCGCCTAGATTGCACCGCCACTGCGACTCTCTGCCGCACGGCCGCCTAGATTGCACCGCCACTGCGATTCTCTGTCGCACGGCCGCCTAGATTGCCAACCGAGCCGAGACGGAGGAACGCATGGCCCACTTCACAACACCAGATGACCTGATAACGATATTAACGCATCATTGGGTGGCTTTGCTTTTTCCATCGATTCGATAAATAACGGATTTCAACGCAATCTAGAACAAAACCGACGTCCAACATAATTTACATTCAGAGAAACATAGGCCGACCGTTGTTACTATGAGAGCCAGGCTACACGGTCGTCGGAAGAACTATCATGTCGCCGACACGTTTGCTGGCTGACCACACTCGTAATGTGTAAGGTTAATAGTTATATTTAAGCAATAACTATACGACGACCACTACCACCACAACATATTATGGTTGTAGTATAATAATACATAGAGAATTAATGAAGAAAATTAATTCGTACGTAGAGTCTAGTCTACCCACTCAGCCACTGAACTGATTTTCAATGCAGGACTTAAATTTAAAGTGGATCTATGGGTTAACCAATGGTCTAAATAATATCCTTGTACGGGCCTAGCCCTGTATAGGCACAGACATCTTCGATACGCACAAGCAATAGCCAATCAGGGATCGGCATTTTAAATGGGAAATAGCGACCAGCTGGTTGGACATGATTCTCAGCTGACGACGACAGAATCAACAAGGCTAATCGAAACAACTTTACACAAATCATGTTTGTAATATTCATTAAACAAGTATGGATACGGTGTACCGAAATCAGCAGGGAGCGAAGCTACTTAATCAACAGATGAATCTATGGTGGAGGTGCCGGGTACGGAAAATTTCCCCATTTAATAAAATGCTATCCCCGCCCCTCTTAACCTAAGAGTCGTGTATTGCCGTTGATGTCAATCGGAGGTCGTGTTCGTTTTTTATCATCATAAGACGTGACACCATAGATATTGAACACCTAGTAGGCTAGATTAGCAGTCGGTGGTCCACTTCCGTGACAATTAGAAGCCATTTTGAAATTCCAGTTTGCATGTTAATTAAATGGGAGCGATTTGTAGACCGAGTATTTTTAAAGATGGCCGTCAGTTTGAGAGCTGAGCATACTAGCCTTTAACATCAAATGACTACTAAATTCCCATATGCATTAACGTCTCAATGTTTCTGTTAGTTCAATCCTATGCTGCACAAGCCAAAACTATATCAAACAATCCAGAAAAATACTTTATTGCATTAAAAAAACATCAATTAAAAACGCCAAATCGCCATTTTGAATTGGCTTTTCGACGCTTCAATTTGCTACGCTCGCGCCTGTGCGGAGGTATTGGACACTGCTAATCTAGCCTACAATAGGTGTTTAATATCTATGCGTGAACACATACAACACTCACAGACGGATGGACGGACATAAAAGTGAGGTTGATAGGGGAACCTCGCCCCCAACAATAAACACAGAGTGAAAGCAATATTTAAATTGTGTGTCCCGACCGGAAATCAATCTCTGGTGCTCCCAATCCTAAAGTACCGGCGTCAATTATAGTGATGTTTTAGGAATTTGATTTAACACAGCCATGAACTGCATTCATTTTGTCAATACACCAAAACTTTACACGGAAATCGATCCAGAAATTAAGAAATCCATCTCAGTCGGACATCAAACGCTAACTTTGTTGATTAGTACAAAAGTATATTTACAAACGGTCATGTAGTTTCTTAATTAATACCGTTCTACTTCCCCGAAGTAGCAATGTCAACTTTGGATGTCAGGTAACGATGAGGTATTTGTGTTTCCACTGACTCATGTTTGCTTTAGAGATATTGTTCTGTTGATTCAAATGCCGGTCAGAATCGTCCGTGTGATTTCAAGAGTTACTATAGACGAATCCTAATCAACTCTCCACGGTGGCCATGTTAGGAAACAATGGCATTGTCTTTACAGTCAAGCGGAACGACCACACATCACGCGGGCACACATGAGAGAGGGCCTCGAGTGGTGGAGAGTGCAGACACATGCAGGTCAGAAAACTAATCAAGCCATGTTGGTAGGGTCATTGGCGGGGGCGATCACCCCCCGAACGAAGTATATTAAAAAATTATTTCAGGACAAAGTTATTGGATGAGCGAAGCGAAGACTTCAATTTCACTGACCCCCCAAACAATTAGCTCGGGTGTTTTTTTTTTTCTGTTTGTTCGCTCTCTACCGGGCAAACGGCATATGCGATCTTGATGAAAATTGGAGGGGACCTTCTAAATCTCCGAACTTAGACCTGCCACGGTTTTGGGTACAATCGAAGAAATATTTCTCATGAATATCGTACTTTTACGATTTTTTTTCGATTTTTAGTGCGATATTTTCGTGATATTTGGGCCGATTCTGACCAAACGGGTGGGGCTACAACATTCATATTTAACATGGACATTAAGGTAATGTGATGTAGTACCTTTTGAAAGAAAAAGTTAAAAAATTTAGCCAGAATCCACACAAATAAAGGTTTTAATATTGAGGTGTATAATAACAATTAACAAGTAACAATAGAAACTTGACAAATCACCTACAATGCGTTCAAAAATCACTTGCAAATGTAAAGAGATCCCACGCAAACTAAAAACTTACAAAAAGCTCATCCATCAACGAGACTAAAAAAGCGTTCGCGAAGCGGCCTAGTGCATATGTACACCTAGCGTCAGAAGTAAATCAGGGCTGGGTATTGTAGATACAACGATACCCCTTTAACAACTTCTGACGCCGTGTGTACGTGATACAATGAAAAGCAAAATTAAAACAATCATTATAGATTGTGCCGAACAAAAACGGTTTACTTTATTTTACCTTGCAAATTAATATGTTATAGACATGTTGTCGAGTACCTAATATTAACAGACTATTATAGTATCAAAAAATATCAACGGTTCATATTCTTTACATCACATTTACACCCAAATTCATGTCTTCCAAACACATTCTTCTGAGTAGGACCAAACGCGAAATATATAAGCGAAATCTGTGTGCAAATCATCTGTGATTTTTGTGCAAACGCGCAAGAAAAGTGGTGATCATTAGAATACCGGTAAGTTTAACAATCTTTCTGGATCAGTTATACTGTTACTTATATTATAGCTGAACTGAACATCACTTGGAAATAATTAAACTTAAGTAAAATTTAAAATTCCTCATTTGACCGCAAATCGAATGAAATAAATTTTAATCCATTTGACTGGCAGCATGTTCCGGTACTAAATGATGGGGATACTACTGCCAAAACTACGGAATGATGACATTTTGAATTTCAACTTAAGAAGAGACAATGGGTCAAATACAGTAATACGCAAAACTATCCGCCCGTATGCTTACCCAGTCAATTATAAAATTTCATCGATCAATGAAATTGAGAAACTTACCCAGGCAGTCGGAGAAAGCATTTTTTAAAACTGAATAGGATAGACTTTAAATAAATAAATAAGTACTTTTATAGCGACCTGGAAGAATTGCAATACTTTAATATAACGTACATTCTGTTAATGTCGAATAAAAAAACATAAAGAATAAAAGATTAAGTCAGGAGAATAAGTACACGCTATCTATAACAATCACAAGGCTATTTACACTTTAGCACTTAGCTGTCCTGGGAAGTCTTTGGCCAAAATCTAGGGTACGAGTCTTCTTCTTAAAATAACAAAAAAAAGGGGCATTATAATTTTTATGAATTACTTATCCTATAATTCTCGCTAATTTCGGATTGTGGTTCCAAACGTGCGAAAAAGAGACCAAATGTGCTAAAAAACTGAAGTTCCATTAGCTAAAAGCTTTTAATAATAATACGTGCGTCTCCATACAGAGTGTTCTAGTTCCAGTTCTTATACGAGACAGACATGCGCGAACTAAAGAAACCCACCCGATATTGAGGCTATAATCACAAAGTTTAAACAATGCTGTTTGCGTAAATATTATTAGCAAGACAATTTAATAAAGTTGCATGAACATGATTTTATTTTCACTGTAGGAAAAATATCTTCTTAGATGCGAAATTTTTAACACATATTGGGAAGTGGCAGTGCATTGTATTTCAAACCAAAATTTCAATGCATATCTTTTTTTACGCAGGAAATGGATATATTCTTGGTTCGGAAACGGTCTTTTTGTTATACAATCAATCCCATTTTTTTAATCCTCCTTAGTATACAAATAATATTAAATGTGCAAAACAACATCCAAGTTATATTTAACGAACAGAAACTACCCCAAAATTGAAAATGAATTATCCTTTAAAACATTAGAAATATATTTAAACATTTGTATTTAAAAAGTGGGTAAGTGCCATCTGCAGTGTAGAAAAATGACTAAAAACAAACTAAACACTGTATATTTAGCCGTGAATCGAACCCAGGACCTCCTGCAGTTGACGCAAGCAAGAATCTGCACAAGGTATCGCATGCCCAGCTAGTTTTTTTGCATGCTGCTTGAGGTAATGACGCAGTGCACCGTGCGAGAGAGAAACTGCACGTACGATATGGACAGATATACGTCCCACAACAGTTCCGCGACATAGTTCTTACAGTGGTGGCCGTACAGCTAATGCAACACGGAGGAAGAAAGTGATTCTAATCTACTTGACGACCGACGGTGATAAAAGATGAGAAAGGCACGTGTTCCACTTTATTATCAGAAGCATATCTAAAACATTAGGCTCGAGACCTTGTTAATCCGAGAGAGTGTAATAATTTAGAGTTGGAAGGTGCAACTCATTGAGGTGACTGCTGAGTGCTGCAGATGACTCGGAGACCACTATGCAGAACAGACCAGAATCAGAATGTGAAACTAAAAAGTATAATTAATACGAGAATATGTATGAACTGTGAACAGATGAGGAATCGGAAGAAATGTGTGTCAGGGTAGGAGTGGCCCGAGCAGACTCGTGGAGGTGGTGCTTCTTGTAATAATTATTGATACACCCTTTACAGACCCGTGAACCTGCCCCCCCCCCCATTCTAGATTTTTGCCAGCAATCGTTTTACGATACTTTTAGGTTAAACACAAAAACAATGAAACGATATTCTCTACGATGAATCTGACCAAACGCCTTTATTTCAATAGTCTTGGCTCTTGAGCAAAGATGCTATGATATATAACCTGCGTTTTGAACGTTGGATTGAACCCATTGATCTAAAACGGCTCACATGTAATGGGATCTGAGTCGTGGTATAATCATGTTTCTGATTGATAACGGAGAATTGTTTTATTTTGTCATTCTCGCATTCATATAAATAACGTAACATGTTCAAATGATTGTAAGAATGCAAATATCAATATATTTAAGTCTAATGGCAGTCTAGTAAGTTAAATTGCATAATAATATTCTTTTAGATTTGGAGTACGGGGCATGCATGGGCCTGTACTATTTTGACGGGGTCTGGAAAAACATTCTGTGCGGAACTGGGATTGACTAAAAATTTTATTTATAACCTACAAAATATGAAGAATAGGAACGTAATTTACCTGTGGTGTGGTATTTGTATGTTTTACTTTTAACAACATTGCTGGAAGGGCAATGGGTCTACGAATAATAATATTATATAGGAAATGATCAATAGTTGAAGAGGTTTCATAGGTGGGTCTGTAACAGTGACTGATGACGTATATGGCGTAAACCACCGTGCACTATAGGCCCACGACAACACGACGCCGCCCAACCTTGAAGACGTGGAAAACGACGACTTTTATTTTTTCCAACAAATCGAACAAGTTTTTCTCTGACTCGGAATTCCTCCGGTGTTGGTTAGTTAGTTGGTTCTAGTCGAGTGGTCTCGGTTCTTGTTCGTCTCCGAACCGCAGCTTCTGAGTTGAACGGGCCCCAGGTATTCGAGTCATACGGCGCACGGAAGTCGGGCCATACGTCGTGTCAACATCCAGGACAATCAATACACTCACTTCGGTACATTCAATTAAGGTGTAACCACTCGTGGCAAGACCAAACCGTTGCAAGCTGCAACCGACGAGGGAAAAAGTCACTTATTGTACATGGAAACGCTCTCAATACCTCGCTCGCTTCAACACGGTAATAGTTATAACATTTTGTTTATGGCTGTGCACATACATGCAATACTATAACTTCAAAGTTAGATAACACTCTTTCGGGTGAAAGAAGGCATTAAGTTTCAAATAGACAAATATATTTAACTTATATTTATTAACTTACTTCATACCATTACAACATTTTCCGAATATCAGTTTCAAAAACCTTGAAAGCAATAATGTTCGAGTGGTCACACACACATTGTATTTTGCTTTCCCCCACCTGATGAGTGATATTATTATTATTATTATTATTATTTATTTCAACAAATGAAGAGAATCAGAGAGGGCATAGCCCCATAGCAAGAATGCCTGATTCCCTTCATTAAAACTAATCAAAATAACTTAATGTTATTTGAAAACAAAGGATAAAATAGTCAATAAATTAACATAATGTTGTCGTATCAAAATATGGTAGGCCTAATGTAGTATACCGACATATAAAAACAATTTAACTAAAATATTCTTTTATTCTATTCTTGAAATTTTGAGCATTTTTGATTTCTAGAGGAATAGTATTCCATAAAGTAACAACAGTAAGTTTCACCCGCACACGAGTACGCACATACTTGTGTACATGCAGTGTGACCTTGGACACCGCAGCCGGGGAATCCCGGACGGTAGGGTTTTATAAACCACGCAATGAAGCTTGCGTGAGCGGGACGCGGGGGAATGTGTGAACAAATCGATTCATTGCATCGACTTTGAAAACATTGAATTCTTACAATTTCAAGAAGTTTATGATTGACACTTTTAACTAAGGCTGGACTAAGACATATTATAAATTTTATTATGTGCGCTAAAAAATCAATTTCTTTTATTCATTAAAAAAATATATATCAAAAGAGTTAACTACGATTAATAATATATGTATAAAAGAGTTAATAAGATATCGCCAGAATTGCATACCGAGTGTTACGTTCTAGCACAAGAGTTTAATGACCCGGCACCTCCACCATAATTTTATTGAAGCACGCGATCCGAGATTTGAAGAAATAAAACCATTTTTCTTGGGTATTTGCAGCATAAAGGGATTACACATTTTCATTCCCAAAAATCTACCCTCGTTTACATTTTTTTTTAAATAGATTAAAAAATATATATTTCGATACTTCTTTGATATGGAACTCGAATATCGACATCGAAAAATATCCCACACATCGTAAATACCGATGTATTTGTCCAGCCCCACTAAAACATGACATGATCTTAGGATAGAGTATGTTTCAAAATCAGTGCTAGGACTAGTAAATCACCAAGTGTAAAACTATAAAGGCCCTCACACTAAAAAACCCTAAAAGAAACTGTAGCCCAGTGACTTCCGAGTGTCGCTCAAAAACACCTAAAAGAAACAGAACATTAACAGTTTAAATCCCGGAGTTCTTTTTTCCCGCGACCAACGAAGCAAAACCAAATGTTTCTTTATGCTTCGCCTTATTCTTTGTCTTAAATTAAATGTAAAACCACAAAATAAACTGTAACTAGTAAATAGTGTATTTGTTCGTTGCAACCACTACCACAGAACATTTATACTATGCCACGGCCACGGCCATCTGTGCATTAACTGTATGTGAAGATATGCAACTGCAATAAGAGCAGAGAGTATATATGCAAATGCAAATAAGTGCAGATAGTATATATGCAAGCAATAAGAGCAGATAGTATATATGCAAATGGAATAAGTGCAGATAGTATATATGCAAATGTAATAAGTGCAGATAGTATATATGCAAATGAATAAGTGCAGATAGTATATATGCAAATGCAATAAGTGCAGATAGTATAGGCTAATGCAACTAAGTGCAGAAAGTGTGTTTATACGACTGGTATACCGAGCCCCTTGCAATGCAACACACACAGGTGATGCATTCAGAGTAGTACCAAGAGCATCGTGCTGGAGATGGCCGGCAGATTGTGAGCCCTGACCTCGAAACTAAGACAAGAGAAACGTTGGGATTGTTGTAATATGAACAAACCACGAACATTAATCTCGGGCGGGTGACACCTGCTGTGATTGCAGCGTTAGATACAAGCTGAGACCGGGTTCGAACACCAGTCAGGGTGCTAGACTGACGACCGTGTGATGTGGTTTGTAAAGAGGGATTTAAAACCAGTTAGCTTCAGACCTACGTTGAAGGAAGACAAAAAAGGGGGCATCAAATCCATAAGAAACGTCCCAAAAATGGATAAAATGAAAACATAATATACTTAGAACAACTAAACGCGATATGACAGCAGCAAGTATTTTTATTTCCCTCCTTAATTATCAGACTTCTTTCCCCTTTAACGTATGTTTTAATTTTTCAACAAACATCAACTTTTTTGTAATCGTGCTATTTTATGTCGTATTTCCAAAAAATCTTTAAATAATCGCGATACACTAAAAAGTTGTATACAACAGCTTTTGAAAGTGGGTTGTTAGTTTACTTGCATACTTAAACACCATGGTAGACCGTAAGTGTGAAAGGGGTAGGGCGAATTTTATCTTCCTAATGTTATTTAAACTAATTCTCGGGTGAAACGTGCCAAAAAAAAGCGACTATCCTCCTTTCATCATACATGTGTATTATAGGTCTGGTGAGGTTGCCGTGTTATTACATGAGTCGAGTCATCAGCTGACGACCGTTACACTAATGAATCGAGCCGAGGTGGCTCTAATTAATAATCCCCCCGCCCACAACAATCAGCCACTGACAGTCGCACTAAACGCACGGTTTGATGGCGAGCGCGGAGGAATGCGCGCGCATACGACACCATTGTTGTGACTCGTGCAGCTTCGTGTTCCGAGTGCACGTTGCACGTTACCTCCGTGCCTGGAAATAATTAACACGCTTCCCGTTTAGGAGAATTATCCACGAAACACACTCGTAACATTTTACAGGAGTTTCTATACAGAAACCGCACTTTCGAACTTTTTAGTATTTTTTCTTCCAAAATCAGACCCTTCGTGCTTGATGATATTTTATGGACCAGATTTTTTTTTATGTAAACGGTTAAAGCATCGGTATCATATTTCACACGAACGTTAATAAAGAACCAATCTATGAGATCTATGAGATCTATGAGATCTATGAGATCTATGAGATCTATGAGATCTATGAGATCCTAAATTAATTTATTGATTTGAATAAAATTTTTGTGACATCTTAGTAATTTACTCAATTTTTGTGAACTTCGGGAATTTATTCCAAGTGTACAGATTTTTTAACGCACATTTCCGTACTGGATATTAACCTTTAAAACAATGTGAACGCGCAGGTTAATTTGGTTTTATTGTAAGTATAACGGTTTGGTGGGAATTTCCTGAATTGAAATCCATGTTTTGGATTTCCCATTTTAACGTTTTGGACTTATGTCTCTCAATGGATCTTTATGGCTCATTTTCTGCAACCAAGTGTTGATATCAATAGAAAAGAACTTTAGTTAACATTAATTAATGTAAAATTTGGTGATGACCAACCGTTCAACATAAATCATCAACACTGTGTGCGCGCATTTGAGTTGTGCAGTAGATTTGAGTTAAAGGGTAAGCAAGTTTCCTGAATGATTCCTAATGTATTTGAGAAATGACCCACTAAGTCAACCTCAGTCATGCTCGTCCTCAGTAAGTCCTATCGTATATGCTATAGCTCTAAGCATGATAACCCTCTCAGCTCAAACAGACCCATCTTCAATAACAAACATTTAGCAAATAAGAAACTTGGGAAACAAATGAGAGACTTGGGAAACACATTTCGTTAAGTTTAAGATCATAAACTTGCGTGATTTCTCACGGTTATAAATAGTAAACGGTACAAAACGCTTTGTACAACCAGAACAATTAGTTGACCAGTCAATGACGCAAGAAGAAAAATGTAAACACTGTTTCGACTCTAGATGAACAACATTACTGTTTTTCGGCTTTCTTGTGATTATCAAAAGTAATTAATAATAAATTCCTGCATGAAGCTCTACCGTGACAAGTATTGCACCATCATCAAGTGAATTGAAACCTAATATACTAATTACAATAATTAATAATTAAAAGTTTTAACAAGATAGAACCACTCCCATGACTCAATCTCTACACATAAAACTAGCAAAAACAAACATTGAAACATAAAAAACAGTGACCTGATAAAATGTCTGAACGATGGGACTCTGTTCTTCACTCTTCATTAATTAACTAGACTGATGGACCCTTCAGATTCCACGAGGGCGTCAAAGCGTGAAAGTTGCTTTAAACGCATCTCTCACAAATACCGTGTTTTCCTAGAGCAAAACCTTGGGAGCGCACGTAGAGTAGACGTCGAGTGACATGCACGGGATACCGTTGCCTCGTGTCAGGGGTTAGCGGTTCTCGCCGTGTGCTGGGGCTACATGTGGGACGACGCCTACATATGTGCACGGGACGTACACACGATTTACGCATATTTAGCTGGACTAGCGAAATGTGAGAAAGCAGAATCGATTATCTTGAATTAGGAAGTATAATTCGCGCCTAAATAGACATAGATGGGCATTACTCCCGGCTGGTTTTGGTTTTATTTTAGAGGCATGTTGACGATAAATGTACTTTATGTGTACGAATTCAAGACGATATTTCCGCTATCAGCTGTGGAAGCTTTGTAGAAGTGTAGTATACGACTTTTCTAAATCACTTTTAAATCACGTCGTTCCACAAATAAGATATTTAAAATATGAATAATATTATAATGTGAATATGTTTAACAAATAATGCAATTTGTTTCTTCTGTATATTATGTATACTTCGAATTGTAAATAAACGTGTCCATATGTCAGTGTCAGAAGATGTGTTATGGGAACAACAACAGAAACAAGCGTTTCTCGATCTTCGAACAATAAATAACACATAAATAAATCTTTGAGTAGTTGTTTAGCTCTAGTTTAGCAAGTCCGATCTTGTCGTGAGATACACAAGCGAGAGTTACTTCGCCACGCACTTCATGTCAAGATGCATCTATACCAACACGATATCAACGCACCTAGTATCTCTCCCTCATCGAGAAGACATGTGTATCAACACCTGATGCAGATTACCAGCTGTGAACGCATGGCCGACGCTTAGATTAGAGGAACGCTTCACACCACACTGGTGTCTAAATACGCTTTGCGTGGATACCTGTCAGATGTTGGGAAGTCGGACTAATTTAGCGGGGTTTCTTATGTTAAACTAAATAAACAACACGATTACTAATCTGAGAAAAGATTTTCCGCATTTAGAAGTCGTTTTGTGCACTTACGCAACGCACATAAGTATGTAAGTAAGCATCTCCAACATGGCCGCCGTCAGCACCTCCAACATGGCCGCTCCATATGAGATAACCTTAGTCAGGCCCATGAGGGCCTAAGGTTGGAACTAGTCGGCTTCAAGGTTACAGTATAGCACGTAGTGAGTGTAGGAGCCAAGTCTGTTAGTGTTATCTCTAGTCGTGAACATACAAACATACCTCTCATGGCGTCAAGATGCTATCAAGATGGCGGATACATGGGTCATCTGGCCGAGATTACGTAATGTATTTTCGTTGTTTTGTTTGTATTAAAAATACAAGAGCTTTAGAGTTTATACCAGCTCAGTTGGCACGGTTGACTTCTATCTATCCCATGTTATAAGAAACCTAGTGTTCAGTTGTCGTGCAGAAGAAATGAAAGGTCACACTTTACTAAGCATTATTGTTGACTCAATGTTGAGATTACTATTACTGTATTGATTATACCTGTTTTGGATTTCGATAAATTAGACGTATAATTTTATCTGGCTTACCAAGAGATAAAATTATTAATTACCGGTGAGCAGATGTGACTGTGAGCATATTAAGAGCAGTTTATATTTATTTATTTTTAACAAATTGATTTAATTCTATTCAGTGTAAAAACTGATTTACAAAGGAGGACAGCCAAATAAAGCTAATAACATAGATACAGACACAACAATGAACTAGACTTTTATTAAGTAAATATTTGAAATAGTCATATTACAACAATAATACATTAAAACACAACAATTTTTTTAACAAATTCAAAAAGGATATTAAATGCAATTAATTAATAAACCAAATATAAAAAAGGGATGGAAAAAAAAGAAAAGAAAGGGGTAAAATGCTACTCTACTTGTTGTGATTTGTAAAAAGTACATATTTGAGGTGCAATAAATACAATACAAGTAGATGCAGATAACTGAAGAAGGGATGTTTACGCAGCACTCATTAGATGATTCACATTGATTCATTATCTCGATGATTGCCCTGCTTGTGTGGCGCGTATGTGTTTACGGAAATGAATAAAAGTGCTCGTTTTTGTGCTAAAAGGTGAGTTTTTTAAATAGTTTTTAACAACTTAAGTTCAATGTATTTTTTTTGTCTAAAAAAGTACAATCCTCGTGAAAACGAGACGTACAACTAATTACTCCGACAATTGCAGGACTCACGACGTCCGAGCGTGCACGTCCTAAGATCCGGGGTAATTAGCCCGGGTTTACTCCGGCCATCACGCCAAGGTGTACCCGTGAGAGGTAGGTCTACGGACGCACTTTCCTGCATGGGGACTAAAGTTTCCTTGAGAATGTCAAGACAGAATATAGAAATATATCATTTTAATAAAACACAAACACACGAACAATAACCATGGTCAGAAATAAAAAAAACTTACCAAAAGTGACCGTAAAACAACACAAACACGAACGATACCACGGTCAGAAATACAAAAACCTTACCAAAAGTGACCGTGGTTATTGTTCGTGTGTTTGTGTTTTAATTGGTACCCACCCGGTCAAAGAGTCTTGGGTTTTAATTATATAATTTTAAATTGTGAAAAATAAATAATAATTCGTTTAACTACTTTTATGAAACCTTGTCCATATCGGGAATTGAACCCGGGTTTGCTCATTGCTGTACTATCTAAGGTAACTGAACCAAAAAACACAATGTATATTATATTATGATTTAAATGTAATGACTACTCAATGAAACATTCGAAGATGAAAAATAAAGTAAAATATAAAAGTAAGAAGTAAGGTAAGGTATTTCTTGTGGGTATCTCTGCTTGTGCTGTTACATCCATGACTGACTGACAGACATGAGAAAGTGCATAGGCCAACTTCAGTTCAAGCTGTACTCATCAGTCATTACCGAATAAAAAGTAAGTTGAGCCCTTCTATAATTAAATCAGTTATTACTAACGGTTCTATTCAGGGTTTTTAGATTTTTTTTTAGCAAAGTACATCCCACAAGTCAAATGACACCTTCTAATATTCATCACCTGCTCCAACAAAACTGGCATATTTGAATCAGTGAGTCAGATTTCACTTCAATCTTAACTTGCGTGTCACCATTGTCACCACATGAACCACCGCATTATTCAAGAATGGTCTCATTGCTGACCTCATAGAACGGTTGTAAAATAACAGTTTCTAACCTAGCCTACCTATTTTTATTTTAAATATTTTACTTTCATTATCGCTTGCTCAAAGCATACGAGGCCTACCAAAATCATTGAATAGTTGCCAGAAAATGTCATGTACCGGATGTAAGTCTACGTATCTCGCTGGGTAATTAAGTTCGAATTAGTAATGCACCTATGTAAAACAAAAAACAGGTTAAATTCCATTTAATAAATTTACCAAGAGTAGAATTCCCACAGAATTTAGGAACCGAAAAATTAAATAATAATAATAATAATAATAATAATAATAATAATAATAATAATAATAATAATAAATAAATGCTTAATAAAATAATTAAATAATAAAAACTGTAAATTCAAATTATTAAGAAATTTTACTAAAGCTACGGGCATAAAAAGAAGCAGTTGAGCACTACCCTGGATTGGATAGTGATCAATTAATGATTTTCAAAGTACTCCTTCAGGCGCCTTAATTAAAGGTTAAGGTTAATCAAGAACTGACCAGCAAATCAATAAATCAATAAATAGCCAACACACTAAAGCGTTAGATAAATGAACTTCAGAGGAGAAACGAGAAAATATGGCTAAACTTTCTCAAGATGTTGGGAGTTACTGGAATATAAGATACGTTAAGATGGCACTTAAACAATACAACTATTTGCCGACAGATGTAGAGGCAATCACCATCCTATAGATGTGAGATAAACCCACTGACCCAAGACAGAAGACTACGGCGTTCTGCAGGTGGTAACAACTGCATGGCCAGGATTATCTATCGGAATAGTTAAACCTGAGTAGTTTTACGACAAATAACTTTCTACTTCAATAAAATTACTAAAATAATGTTTATGAGTGAAAACTAGAAGCATTTTTTAAATAAATTGAATGTAATTGTTGGATGGTTGGCCAATAGAAACAAGAGTTACGAGAAAAAATTTAAGTTTATGACTGTGAACGTCGTAAAGATGATGATGCATATTGAGAAGGTAGAAATGAACAATTCACCCAAGTTTGTACGACGTGAATGGTTTGAGAGTAGCAACCAATCCAAGGTGAATGCGCTCTGCACTGAAGTAAAATCATCGAGTGTTATTTCCCGGTATGTATGTGCGTCGACTGCAATGTTTCCACACACAGCTCAGAAAATGTAAATGTGTTTCAATTTAATATACACGCACATGTGCAAACAAACGTCATATGACAAGGAAACATAGTAGTTCTCAAATGTACATTTTACCGAAGTTTGGCAAAAATGTTAAAATGTATTTTCTTAAAAATAGAAAGTGCAAAATTGAAAATAGTGGAATAAATTTCAATTTCATTTTCTGTCGGTTGTTTGCCATAGCACCAAAATGTGTCTATTGATATAGAGATTCGTTGAGCTTTAAAGTCAATTCTAGTAAAAAACTAATTTATTGTATGCTTGTTAAAGATGCAGACATAGAAAATCTGTCAATTTCCAAGGACAGATGTGCCCGGTGAGATCAATGCGCGGATATTTTCTTTCTTTCTATAAACCTGAGAATGTATATTTGTCGGAGTACTGAGTGAGCGTAGAAACGATGCTAATGAATTATTACAATACCAACGCAAATGAAATATTTTGTAAATACGAGTGACAGTCCCGCCAACAACTGATCGAAGGTCCTTCCTTGTGGCTTGACTCTATATTTTGAAGATTTAATCTCGATTCCGAAACGACTCCACCACCATGAAAATGTATCGATTACACGTTCTACCAGACTAAGAACTGATTACAGTTTCATTTTGTAAATGATTGATGATAAAGTGACAAATACTACTGATTTTAATTGTTACATCACTCACTGTCATGGGAATCGAGCATCATGGGTCAAGGACATAGAAATGTTGTAAAATTGAATTTCCTATAAATTAACAACTAATTTAATTTGCATTATTGTCTTTTATAAATCACGAAAAAAATCCATCTCAGAGCACTGTTTTGAGGAATAATAACGAGTTACACTGTTAGAGAATGGTTCCTTATTTTTCAATGTGCAACGACACAGAAAGTCGGCTGCATCTCGAGATCACACCACGGATCCCATACATCCGAATAAGTAAAACTTCAAGTAAACGAAACACTAATTATTTCTAGTTCATTCCCTTTGTTGCGATCAAAAATGTTTACCTATCGGCGATAGCTGTGCGGATTGGTTCCCCGGCGCGAGCAGAGCTCTGATTGGCCGCAGAAATCTAGGGCGAAACGCCGGCGTGCACACCGTAGTTACGAGAAAGAATAATGTGAGCGATACCAAAATCTTCCACGCTTCGTTATTCGTAACGCAGTCGGCTATGGAGTTCCCAGTTGGCAAGGTGTGTGTATTCCTGACTGTCGGGTTCTAGTGTGGGAGCTCGCCTCTAGTTTCGAGGGTGATAGTGCAGTGTCCGTGGTACAACCAGTGTCGTTCATCACTCGCAGTAGCCTCGCGCGCGCGGTGGAAGTACAACATCCTTGGCAAACACCTGTTTGTAAAGTGACTGACCTATTCCGAGTAGTTCTTCCTGGGCGGGTGTTGTAATCGCGGGAGTTTATGATTGAAACAGTCAGTCGTGCAATTTGTGGACCGGAAAGTTATAAACAGATCTCGGGATTGTTTTTTATTAACACCAGTGCATTAACTCACTGAAACAACGTTTGCGGCGGTCACGAAGTAAAGTTAATCGTGATTAGTTCTGAAGGTAAACACGTTCTAGACAGACTCGGCGAGGATGAGGTTGTTGGTGGTGTGGTTGGTGGTGGCGTCGGTGGTGGTGTTGGGCGTCGCGGCGCAGGACGTCGAGGAGGGGAGGGCGTCCAAGGGGAACACGACGCACCCCGTCAAGAAGAGGGTGAGTCCGTCGCCTCCGAGGACGAGCAGCAAGCCGCACCGCACCAAGGGGGCGGCCCGGACTACGACCACCACCACCACGACCACGACGACGCCGCGACCGGTGACGACCACCACGACGGCGACGACGACGACGCCGAGCGTCACGACGACGGAGATGCCCTCGACGCCCACCCCCGAGGTGGCGCGAGAGGAGCCCCAAGTCAGCTACTACCCTAGTCGTCGACCGCAGCAACCCAAGCCGGAGCAGAAGGTCGAGATCAAAGAGGTAAGAGCAACACTATAGTTCACTGCGAGTTGTCGAGGAGAGTTTCAGTTTAGAGGTGTTGGGCTAGGAGAAATAAAAGTCCTACCCTAGAACAACCAACCCGAAAACAAAATAAACAAGAAAGAGGAGTTAGAAACGCCGATGTGAATATAATAATATAGTAATTACCTTATGTGAAAGTAAAAGGTAAATATGTGGCGTCCAGTTGCGGAGTCGAACTATATCTATAAGGACAAAATTTAAATATCTGAATGTAGGCTTGATTATAAGTTGGTGGAATTAAATAAATATTTCATTTCTACAGAATTAATGTATCAAACTATACACAACTTAATATGAACAAGTTGAAACTAAAAACCGTGTCGAAGTTTGTATGTACATGACAATAACAAGTGCAACATTTAAAATGTGTGTTCCACAAATGAGTATAACGTAAGAAGACCGTTCTGTTCTGTTACGCATTGTTTCAGCAACAGATTATAATAATCACACAAAGTGAGTACTATATACAACCGAAACATTTAAAATGTGTGTGTGAATAAGGAAAACGTTAAATAGTATCTCTTGTCTATACGTCCGTCGCATGTGCGTGTGTCAAGTCACGATAAAAACCGAACAGACGTCCCATTGACGAGCGATTTTTTTTGTTGGAATTGCCCTTCCACAAATATGACACAGAATGATTTTGGGTACCCTGGGTGGAACGGGGGAGTAGCTAACACTCTGGAAAATTTGAAGATTAATTCATCAACACAAATTACTGAATGCGCGAACAGGCGACGAAGATTATTTAATAGGTTACTAGCCCGGCACCGCCACCAAAATGTTCAAAGCACGAATTATTTTATTTTTATGTTGTTCTTCGACGATCTGTTGATTAAATAGCTTCGCTCACTCTTTCGAGTTCTCACGTATACCGTTACTAATTCTTATGTGTATTGTGTAGATTGTTTCATTATTGTAAGTCGTTGTGTATAGCTCTGAGTATTACTAGTCGTACATTATTTATATTGTTCGCACATAAATCCTAAGAAACAACAGCAATGTGTGTGTTTTTAAAAGAATAAGCAAAACGCGAAAGAATTTAAAATTCGTTCTGTAGCGTTAACATACGTTCAGTCGCGCATGCGCCTTACAATGATCGTACAAAGTGTGTAGTAACATCTCGTTCACCACATCTAGCATAATGTTATTACTTGTTCTCCCACAAGCAGCCGCGGACACTTAACTGGGTAATTGCGTTTATCACGCCATATTAAAAACCGTTAGTTAATTAATAATTTACATCTTGCTCTTTCTCGCGTTAAAATTATTATTAAGTAAATCATCATTCGTAAAATGTATCACATAACCTAGACCGCAACATTGTGCTGACTACTGCTGACACGCTGCCCGCATTGTCATGGTGACGATATATCACAGTAGCTATGAACTGCAGCTGAAAGTCCCACGCTTCAGTAGTAGTTAAAATAGGCGAAAGTTACAAGTATGAAACATTAAACTTATTAACAATAACAAAGAAAAACTTGTAGAAATAATATTAAATTGAAAGTCGTGAAAGTTAGCTGTGCGTGAATAATAATTATTAGGAATATCCTGTTAAAACACCTTTGCTTTGAACCGGCCTATTAGTGAAGACAAATATCGGTTTGTGTGATTATATGTTGAGAGGAGGAAGTTTTCGTTTGCCGATAGAAGACGCTCTAAAAACGTGTATTTATACTGAGGACTAAATAATACGTGAGAGCACGAAATAATGACTCAATTTGTGATAAAAAAGGATACGCAATTTCTAATTCCAAATACAAATATGCAAGCGTACCTATAAGTTACTAGTTTCAATAAAAACGTTGATGGAACGGTACTTTCGAAAAATGAAACATGTAAACTTTAAATTAAAGGAAATATGTCAGATTTTAAGCAAGAAATAATTGTATAATGCAGTTTTTTACAAACATGTTTTAGAATGTTGGGTTCATGAAATTGACTTTTGGTTGAGATTCCGCCTGATGAGAAGTAGGTCAAGAAAGATACTTTTGAAATTAAATGTTTTTAACATGAAAGGATAGAAATTACAAATTAATCAAATTTAATTTATATTAAACTATAAAGCAAAGTTACTAACCGAAACATTTGAAACCAGTTTACATTAATTTAAACAATTGAAGATTTGCTTGCTCCTTCAACAAAAAGTCAGTTATAATAACATATTTTATTGATTATTGTTGACTGAACATGCTCTAAAAATGTACGTACGTGTTGTGTTACAGCCACAGAAAAATATCTACGCAAATTATTGAACGAGTGAGCGTAGCGAACGTAGTGATTTCCATTCGACTTAAACGGCCCTTATTGTTTTTCTGCGTGCGTGCGTGTGTGTGTGTGTGTGTGTGTACGTTGAAAATCAGCCGAATCGCTGAACAGATTGCGCTGAAATTTTAAACAGACATCCGGTACGAGTTTATTGAGAACTGCTAACAAAATCAGCAAGATTCATTGCGATTTAAACCTACAAGAAATGATAAACTGAAAAATAGACTTCCAATGTTTAGAAATTATTTTAACGACAATGTTTTAGATTTTGAAAAGATATTTTTTGTTTGTTTTTCGCCTGGCCGTGAAATGCCGTGCCCATGCAAGGTCAGTCGAATGTTGGACGTCAAGGTACCCCAAATTCCGCTCGTAGATTGAGTAAACCTTGCAATATTTTCACGTATTTCGTATTGGCTATGTTTACCATAGTAGGCCCTATTGCCACAGATGATGGACTACACTGCGTTATATGCATTTCAAAACATGTTTAATTATTTTTGAAATACAATCTAGAAATTACAAAATCTTTCCCGACCAGGGGATTGAACCCACATTTCGGCTACAAGGGCGCTTTAGCCAACTAGACTAGGGAAACGCCAAAGTTGTAGTTAGACGAGTGAGCGAGTAATGTGGTGAGTACCCGGGAACATTTTGCATTTTTTAGGCCAAAATGCTCCACTGTAGCCTATGATAGGCTAGGGAGGCCTAAGGTAAGGGGAAGAAAAGAAATGTTACCGGGTACTCAACACATGGCTCACTCGCTCGTCTAACAACGACTTTGGCGTTTCCCTAGTTATTAAAGTATGCAACAAATTTTGTTCGTTGGGTAAACATTATCACAGTCACATATTAAAATTATATACACGCGCATTTTGCGTATTTACGATTTCAGATCCTTTCCGTTGGTTAGATTGATTGGATATTGCTTTAGGCCACCCTAGGGTCAAAACCTTTAAAGTCCATGAAAGTTGGCTGAATGAAAAAATACCTTTAAAATAATAGAAACAAAAATATTTGATTTTTTGGGCCGGACCCAACCTCACCATTGGCCATTAGATGTCGTTTTTTGACAATAATGTAGCCAGCACATCTAGTGCAAAATTAAATTTTGAGAATCGGTTTTCTGGATATAGTTTCATATCACCTTTAGCTTCAGCTTCAGCTATAAGGACAAATAGATTTCTGAAATAACAGTTGGTGAACGATTTTTTTGTCAAACGGTACAAATACGAGTTTATTCGAGTTTTGTATCGTCTGACAAAAAAAAAATCGTTCACCAACTGTTATTTCAGAAATCTATTAGTCCTTATAGCTGAAGCTGAAGCTAAAGGTGTTCAGAAACTATATCCAGAAAGCCGATTCTCAAAATCTTATCTTGCACTAACTGTGCTGGCTACACTATTGTCAAAAAACGACATATAATGGCCAATAGTGAGGTTATGTCCCCCCCCCCCCCCCCCCAGAAAAATACAATTTTTCTGTTTTAAGTAAGGAACTCTTTCATTCAGAAAACTTTTGAGACATGTTTCTTCGACTTTCAAATTATCGGCCAGAGGTGGTACAATAGCCTAACGTCTCTTTTAACGCACTTTAGCTATTCGAGAGGTTCGAGACCATCCATTTGTAAATTATGTTTTAAGCTTTTAAAAAATATTAAAAAGTGTTTAATTTTAAAAGATTTTATCGTTTGAAGATAATTTATCTGATTTACGAAGGAGACATTCCTTTTTCCAGCTTGTCAATTGTGGTAAACTATATTATAAAAAATAAATTCATGACGTACTTATGGACCCGGGTTCTACTCCCAGTGTGACGACCTCGTCACTGGCTGACATTTCGTGCACACCTCTCTTTAACCTCGTGACAACGAAGACGAGTGTAGCTGCATCGTCAGCTACCTGTCGCGTTCAAGTCATTGCCGTGCACCCGTCTTACAATCCCAAGACATGTTGCTCTTAGAACTAATGCAGAACTAATGACGCGAGTCGCGATTAGACCATGCACTTCGATATATATCGATCTATCGACAAGACGCAGCGACCGTGGGAAGTGATTTAAGCGTGAGGGATAGATCGAAGCCGTTGTGTGAAAATTCGATTTCTTCATTACTCGATCTAGTAAAAACACCAAGGATGTAGGTGAATGTACGGACGCCGGTCTCATTTCTGATAAAGCGACGAAAGTTGGTTGGCGGGATGAAATGGAAGACGGACTAGTTTACAAAGACACTTTTACCATGGTTTTTAAAAAACTCCAATTTCAGACATTTTATAAAAAAAAAAATAAGTGTAGGACCACAACATGCAACCAATACAACAATTACAATTTTGTCGAGAAAAAAAATTATCTGCAATAATTTTGATTGTCGAAACAAGTTTTGCACCCACATATGGAAAATGTGGTTAAAAAAAGGTTTTTCAGCAAATCACGCCTTTTAATAGCACGTACATAAAATAACACATGGGGACTACGTTGTATTAATAAACTAATTCTACGAATAAAATAATTATGCACTTAAATCGTAACGTGTGATATATTCCAATTAAACTTTTAAACGATTATACTAAAGAAATGTTTTAAATTCGACTGTGGCTCATATAGTTTTATCCATATATGGGTCCTGAGTTCGAATCCAGCATAATGCAAGTCTTTCGTATCTGTCTTTCATTATTCGGTACAAAAAACCAATCCCTAACAGCATAATTGCTATAATAGAGACATTACCAGTAACAATGTTATCTCTCATCACGTCGTGTGTAGTTTGAAGGTATAGGAAGCTGAACGTCATAACTCAAACATTGATGATACTAATCACGTAGTATCGGCTGATTGGTATAGATAGCCGCGCACCGCACGGCGCACGCCTACCCGCGGCGAGCACGTCTAGAGCTGGGCACACTTCTCGCCCGGCGGCTGGACAATCATGTCGTTAGCGCGGAGCATAATTACCAGGCCAGATGCAATGAGTGCGGGCTATTAGTATAGACTCAATGTTCAGGTGGGACTAAAGGAAGTAGCGTGTGATTGTCACACTTGACTGTCAGCTTCTGTTTGAAGGTAGGAACTCGTCCTTTCTCCAGAGTAACTCCACAATAAGACCGAGTTACCTTCCTCCCCCCCCCCCCTTTTGAGTTGACATTATCTTTTATCAACTTATATTTCTGTTCAAACAGGTTATTTCTGTTACAATCACCAATTTGATTACAGTTCGAACTCTTTTATCAACTTATATTTCTGTCCAAACTGGTTATTTCTGTCATCATCAATTTGACTACAGTTCGAACCTCGAATGCAATTTTGAAAACTTTACGTGATTAAAAACTAAAACATATATACTAAACTAAAACCTGGGCTTCATACGTGCCCGACTATAGTCCACCCCAGGTTTTAGTCCAGTGTGTATATCTGGTGAACACTACTAACGATCCACAAGAGATATTGACCACTAATTAACAGCAGCCCTAGAAATGCAACTGCACTGATGAACTGCAAACTGCAAGAATGATGTCGTGGTAAATTTTCCCATCGTCACCAAACTCAAAACTTTTACGAATAATTGCTTAGGCTATTGTAACCACCTATGGCCAAAAATTTGAAAGACAAAGAAACATGTCTGAAAAGTTTTCTGAACGAAAGAGGCCTTACATATAACAGAAAAAAATTAACAATTATTTTGGGCGAGACATAACCTCACTATTGGCCATTTAATTTACACGGCGTTTTTTGGCAATAGTGTAGCCTGCACATCTAGTGCAAAATTAAATTTTCAGAATCGGTTTTCTGGATATGGTTTCTATACACCTTAAACTTCAGATTTAGCTATAAGGAAAAATAAATTTCCGGAAAAAAAACACAGTTGGTGTCGAATTTTTATGTCAAAGAATACAAAACTTGCATTGGTACCGCGTGGTAAGCGCGTGGATTGATTCTTCACGTTTATCAACGTTTTAGTTACTTTAAAAAAGTTAGTAATTTCCCGTTCTTTTTCTGCCGCGATAACTTACAACTAGCTACTTTGTGTCCCAAGCTCCGTTCTTTGAGTGTACACACTCGTGCACCGTATACAGACAGAGTACATGCAGACCGGGTAAAACATACCTCTCTGATTCGACACGGTAGCGCAACAGTGACGTTTCAATTTCCCGCAGATTCCAGGTCCATCACGCTGATGTATTAACCCCGAGAATCGTGAGAGTTTCGCGTGTTCCGGTCAAAAAGAACTTATTAAAATCGCATTTGCAAACACATGTTCGGAAAATAATCATGGAGGTTAATCAAGGTTGAAGAATGTTGAGGAGAAATGAGGACACAAATGTTGGAAGATTTCTGAATTTTCTTGCTTTACTGGTCCATTCAAACTAAACATCTGTATGCACGTTTTAAATACTAGGAAACGCTCAGTTGGACGCGTTGATAAGCGAGCACGTGCTATAGCTAGATCCACAATGCACATTTTTTAAAATTTTAAAATTTGCGACGTTCGCTGTCCACAGGGCCATGTTACCTATATTATTTATTATTGCCAAGGTATTTGGGTAAACCCGTATGTAAAGCTTTACTTTGTGGATAAAATCCACCGCCATCTAGAGGACCTTGACTCATTGGGAAAAATATTTAAACTCTTTGGTGACAAATAATAGACTGCTTCCTCAAAAGTATTTTGATTACTTCTAGGTGGCAGTGCATTAGAAACTTCGCGCGTCTTTTCGTTGTCATGGCAAAATTAACATATTCGTGACCGGACGGACATTCTAAATGATTTGGCTATCTCAGATTTTGTCGCCGGTTAGTTTGAAAAAAAAACTTTCGATTAACTTTAATGTAACTTTTTAACTTTTTGAACGATTTTGCCACAAAACTAATGGCATTCAATCGAGAACAAAGCTTGCGGATGGTCAAAATTTCAACTCGATCCGAGCCTCCGTTCGAACGTTATGGCGAGACATACAAACAAAAAAAAAAACAAACAAAAAAAAAAAAAAAAACAAAACACAAACGAGTGACAATTTTTTCCGGCAGAGTCAAATGGAAACGCTCGCTTCGCTCGCTTAATTATACCCTCGATATTTTTTCGAATAATATTTTGCATTTGTGACTGTTGAGACGATCGATATAAACGGAAAACAATTTTTGGTACCTGTTTGGTTTTTAGGTTGTATTAATAATAGTAATCAAATATTTACAATACGGTTTGAGAAGAAGCCCATTGTTATTTTCTGACTAGTCGGTGGACCTCTTTGCAACGGGGCAGCACAAGGAGGTTATACAAAGCGCAGACTTGTTTATCCGAGGATGTCAACACGAAACTCCGCGGCGAACAGCGCACATGACCGTACAACGCACGGCCGGGTTTCACAGAAGATCTTATACCGTTCCTCGCAATTGTGATGGTGAACTTGATATTGTATTGACCATGGTAACGGACATTTTGTATCGCCCATCTATCATGTCGAGGACTGTGATGAAGTCAGAATCAGCGTTTGTCTACTACAACATAACGTGGTTTCAACTGAGAAACTCACATATACCGCTGGTTGGAGCAGATGGAGGGTTCGAAAGCTAGTGTAACGGCTTCGTTCTCCTTGGCGTCTGCTCGGCAGTCCGGGTTAGTGGAGGAACCTATATGACTGTCAAAGTTACACCGTCCTTTCGGATGGGACGTTAAGCCGTTGGTCCCCTTGGTACTTTTCTAAATGAGTAGGCTACGTGCCGGTACCGGGTTTCTCCTGGATCCCTTCTGTTCATAATTCATCCTCATGAGTCATCTATCACCACTCATCACCTCGATTAGCCAAAGTGCATAAATATGAGATGTTAAGCAATATCCAATCAATCAATCAATCAACTGTGGATACTATAATACACTTGGTTGGGGTCCACTCACCCATATACACCCATATAGAGTCGACTACCATCGTTGTCCAAGTATGAACTCTTATTGTCACCAGCTGATGTACCCACGCGGGCAGTGGCGTATTGCTATTCAACGAGTGGTACCAGCACTTCGAGAACATGTCCTGCCTATACGTGCAAGTAACGCCATACAACTGAGACAGGACTGGAGGCTCCATTCCTGTACTTTTTTCCTGGACACTACTGATAAATGAAGATTCCTCGAATATAAATATTGATATACAAGTGTGTACATCAAGTGTGAACTCTATGAAATGGAATGAACACACATGCGAATTAACGTTCTTATGACACGTCACATCTTGAAATTGTAACCCTATACTGGAATACTCTAGTATCGGATCGTGGCAATTGTATTTAGATTTTAGGTGCATTTTAAATCTAGTTACAAAATGCGTCTATCGGATAGATCATTTGACGCCATCATAAATAATTGAATACATTTTAAATTTATATTGTATGTTTGAATTGTGTTTCACACTATAAATACACGCAGTCCCTGGTTGTCTGGTCGAACGCATTTGTCTACGATACTCAGGAGTGAAATCCGTGTAGACTCCTGGCATGACAGATGACACGGTTTGGTGTTGACTCAAGGTCACGGCACCACCCCTCAGATGGCCGTCAGTCGCGAGAAAGCGGAACCTCGCAAGTAATCTGATTAGCAGCTTGATTACTATTACTATTAGCATACGGTGAGACTTCAGAGCAGGAAGCCTGGGTCCTGCCCTGGGTTATTAATACTATCACAGCTCGACGGAGCGTTTGCTTTAGTTTATTCAGTTATGAAAGAACTTCACATGGGCAATACATCTATTAGTCTGGACATAGGCACGCAATGATTAAATGAATGCACAATGGGTTATGATGTACAATATTAATATACGTTTTACAACACAAATTATGTGTTATTCAACTCACACGCACACGCACACGGAAAATACATTAATGTATATACCCAAATAAAAATGCATGTACACATTCATCGTCCATGCGATCATTGTCAAGATAACATTCAACCTAACAAACCGTAACACAAGTCAATACACCTATATTATATGTTTAATTAAAGAAGTCGGTTGTAAAAACTCTACCTAACCTAAGCGAATCATTTCGTGGTTCCCAAATCGTTATGCTACGTTTATTTAAATAAGCGGTTAGTCCCACGTTTAAAAATAAACATAAACACCGGAACTAACTAGCTACACACGATACAGAAAATACCCCACCACGAGTTGATCTTGTTCAATGGATTGGCAAACCACGTGACGTCGAGATATTTAATAAATCAGTTATCGCTGATTAACATTTTAAACATTAGGAAACGCATGTTAGTGACACTCCAGTCACTGCAACATGATATAACAAAATATAATCCGTATTTCTCGTTTGATAACTAATAAAACTATACTGTCCACGGAAAGCACAAGCGTGATTCATAATATTAATAACATGTTATTTAAAATTTGCATTCCGTTTTCCGTTATTACTTTTTATTACTTAGCTTACACTTTCTGATTATGAGCAGTAATCAAGTTCAAAATCCGTCGAAACGAATCCTGAAACTTTTCCTTTCTACGGCTATTACTGTATTTAAACTATTTTTATTAAGTTTTATATAACACGAGCATAAAACTTTGTGGCAAAAAACAATAACAAATTTCGTTCAAAACATGCAACTTCTCTTCTCCAATCTATTGAGAACCAACAGAACGGTACTATTTTGAGTAAGGAAATATTTCTGCCGATTCGATCTAATGTTACGTATGATAGTGAAGTTATCAAAACATAATTATATACCGGAGAAGACAATATAACTCAAGAAATTGGTACAGGTTGATTCGTATTGAACGAAATTGATCCTGTCTCTGGCCTGATTGGGCAAGGCAACTTCCTTGTCTCCCAGGGCCCGGGTAATGAGCCTGGCCCGGCCTGGGAGCCGGCCGGCTTTGTTCACATCGAGTGTTACCGTTACCAGCACGCGCTCTATTTACCAATGTGGGCCACATTATCATCTCGGACCGGGCGGGTGTGACTGACTGACTGACTGACGGCCTTCAAGGCTGGCGGGAGGAGGCAACGTCCAGGGGGATATTTACTAACTCGTGACACAATAGTCGATAGACAGCGACAACTTATTCAGACATAATTAATTCCACAAAATTTAAAATTCTTTTATGACAATTATAACTCACAAAGTACGAAATATGGGGGGGGGGGGGGAAGAGATATCTAAATTTTTAATGAAATTTTGGAAACTTTGGATTTTAAATAAAAGAAACGTTTTATGTTCAAATCAATATTTTAAGTGCATTTCTTAAACGAGATTTTTTCGATTTTTTTTGCATATTTTGAATTTTCTATATCTCAAATACCAACAATACTAGAAATATATTAAATTTCCGAGAAAACCCACCATTTTTTTTTTTTTACCGTTTTCGCAGATTTCTATTTTCAATCTTCTCTAAAAAGGGTACTATTCGTTATATCAAAATGAGATAAAAAAACATGTTAATTTGAATTCCACAATTTTATTTTGCAAAATTGAAAAAACTGTAATTTAAATTTAAAAAAATTCAAAACTGTTTTGTCCATTATAATGTAGGCGTGGTCTGAATGAGTTTTAAATAGAACACCTTGGCTGGCAAGACTACCGTGCTGAGCATGGCATGGACTTTCAATCGACATTGACGTCTGGGTTAGTAAATATGCCCCCAGGTCGCTGCCTAGACCATCCAGGGAGTGAACTGTTAGGAGTCTACTCCCCTCCTAAGCTGAAGGAGATGTTTTCAAAAAGGTACAAAGAAGATTTTGAGATTTGATAGATTTCGAGATTTTAAAATTAGCCGAGACACTCGAATGCAGAAATTGATCATACGAAATCAATACAGGAAAATGGCAAGTGGAAGACCCGAGTTCAAACCCTGATCGCGATCAACGTTGTAATTTGTAATATCTGGATTGTATTTGCATCACATTCGTGAAAGCGTCGTCTGATGTATACACACGAGGACAATAGTAAATCAACGGAAATACGAAAACCTTCTTGCTCATAACAAATCTACACTTTTCCACAATTTCTTGGTTATTGTTATGCAATATGCCACGGATTGTTGTTACTAGCCTTACATCATTTTAGGTACAATAATAAGAAAATAGATAAGAATAAACTGTACAAAAAAAAATTACAATAAATGTTCATCTTTTAAAAATAAAATTGATTGAGATTAGGCAACTCTCAGTGAACAAGAGATCTTCGAGTGACGTCGTATTATGTCTATGTCCGCACGGTTGAGTATAAGTAGGCCTACATGTACCTCGACTAACGATAATATATGATTTGTTAAAATGATTAAATGCCGAGTGCGTCGCTCAAGCTGCCAAATAGATTCATTGTTGTTCATAATGATTATGAATAACTTGTAAGTGAGCATGAATAATTTGTTATGTCTATAAAATTATATCGCCCATAACTTATCCTTTATGCAGCTGTAGAAGCTGAATATTTATAAGCTGAGCGTCCCTTCAGGCGTAAAGTGCACGGTGATCACTGGAGCCTGGAGGGGGTAACACTGTTAAGACAAGCTTGATTAACGAACATGACACGGTGACAATCACGACACACTGATCGAGGCCTCTGATTGGCGGATGACACACTGATCGAGGCTTCTGATTGGCGCATCTAAGAAGTAATCATTCAGTTTCAAGACATTCGCTATTTGTCGATTATCGTGAGTACATCACGGAAGTGTCAATTTAAACAGCTTGAGGCATTGATTTATTGAATTTTAATTATATTTATCATTTATCAAAACAAGATTATGATGATGATTAGCACATCTATCAAGATCAAAAATTAAATTTTACTTTTTTTAGTTTAACGGTTTCTATGTAGGCTACTTTATATGTGTAGGTAATTCTAGTTTAAAATGTGAAAATTACACAATTAAGAGTTGATCATTGTTCGTCTTGGAGTCTGGAATTCTTCCCGAGTACCTGATAAATGTGAATACCCGGGGTCGTGGAGCAGAGAGGTGGAATGAGTAATGGTACGTTAAACAATACTTAGCCAAGTACTGTCGGCTTCGAGCTAGACGTAGAACCAGATTAATAATTTATGAGTGATTTCCAACGGCGAGCATAGCTATGATTTAATGTTTTATCCAATTCCTTCACGTTCCACTTAATTATTGAATTAAGTTCAAAGCTAGAAGCAGGGAAATTGCAAGAAATGTTTTCATATATAGGTAACAGCGCATTTGCAAGTATAAAATATACTTTGATCTATACCATATGTTGTAATTCGAAAATCTTCGAAGCAATTTTCCGGACTTAGGCCTGTATACATTGAACTAGTTGTAATAGTTGTGGTATGGCAACATAGAGTCGTCTAACGATTATTGAAGGATGAAGAAAAATCTAAATGATCCTCATTCTATGACTAACTTCACATCGGTGAATGCATTTGAGTTACTATTGCATTTCTCATTTTCCGAGCTGCAGCTGAGCCCTATGTATGTATTTATGGCTGCCCTATAGCTACCTAGTATCATAATTACCACTCACTAATATACAGTGCAAATTATTCCAGAACTAATGTTGCAGAACCAACTAAATGTATTTGAAGAACAAACGAAACTTCAAACTTTACAAACAATAGAGGCAATCGCAAACAACCGTTTGTTTGATAAACTTTTAACTTATCTATGCGGAGTTTTGAGATGATTATCTTTTCTTTACAGTTGCTTGGAGATATTTATTTTATTTTTAACGTGAATATAGCACATTTATTTTTAATACTAAGCACAATTTATGTTAACCGTTACGCGAGTTATCGAAGTTTGAGACAATCACAAAAGTGGATTCTACAAAATGCAAACAGAAAATTTTTGTAAAACATGCTTTTGTGATTGGCTCAAACGTTGCGTAGAGATTTCGTTTCACTTGAAATGGAAACTGATAAACTTTAAATCAAGATAATAATTGGTTAACGTTTGCAAGGATGAAATCTCGTTGGCGTTTCCCCCATTCTCCGAGAAACATCTCACATGACCCCGTAACGTGTTCGCGATAGAGGTATGTCTTGTTACTCTCACTAGTTCGTTCCCAGACTTTATCTGCAGACTAAAAAAAACAACAAAAAAACAGGAAATTGTTGAACTAAACGCAAAATAAGTCTGGCAATCCTTGGTTTAGTACAAGAACAAACAAAAACACACAGAGCGGCATCAAAGAAGACGGCTTTCATAATATGAAGTACGAGCAAAACCATCAGCAGAAAAAGTAATCCGTGCTGGTTTACGGTCAGCTCTTTATCTCTCAGAGTCGTGATAATAAATTAGAAATCCAACACAGATCAGTTTATCAGATTCTGTCGGAAATTGAAAGTATTCCAGCAATTATCCGGTCCGTAAAGAAATGGCGAACGCGGTCACGTGAAATCCGCTGCATCTAAGACCGTCGCACATTTCTCCGCTGCCGACTCCGGCAAGTCGTGCCCATGCAGCCAAGTCGCGAGGTAATTCCGCTGACCTAGTCTACTACACAACACAATTGCGAGATTGCAATCAATTACTTCCAGTTGATATTCACAAATTCTGTTTGCTTTAAATAATTGCACATTTTCTAATAATACATCATTCCCCGCGAGTTGGTACAGGAAGTGCTTCATGCTCCAGTGGGCTCGCACATGCTCTCAGCTGCTCTACAAGTGTAGTGACGTCACTCATAACCTCCTACACTTACACCTGACCCAGCTAGCCCTCTGAACTCATTGTCGTAGTGTCACACATGGGACGAGATGATTTGATCGCGGAATAGGCGAACCCGTTATGACATTCCGACATACAAAATGTGAGTGGAATAACTCAATTTCCATGTCGGTGTATGGAGTGGCTCTCTTCAGACATCTTGACGCGACCGTTGCTACGTTACCATTGCAGCACGAGCACAAAAAGCCCATATTTATTGTAAATATTTAATTTCACTTTTTTTCTGTTTTGTCTCGAACTTCTATTATCACCAGTCGTGTGGAATATTTTAATAGATACAAAGAGTATAGAAAACAACTTTTTTACCGTATATTTTCGTGAATTTAGTTTAAATCTTTGTTTCCCTTGCGCAACCAACCTTACAGTGAAATAATTGTTCATATTATAATAAGTTATTTATTTAATTTTTGATCAAATACTGTTGTTTTCCACCTGATGGTTGATTCTATAAAGTGGCATACATAAATATTTATTTACACGTAAATCAAATTTAGCTTTTCTATCCAATATTATTGTTTCCTCTCTTGCTAAATCTGTCGACGACTTGTTCAATCGAAGTCGAATGGAAGTCTTACTACCTTCGCTCGTTCAACCAATTGAGGTAGAGTTACACAACCGAGCAATGGTAATCCTACACGAGAAACTATGAATTAGGGATGCGGACATAACTCCAATATGTGCTCGAGGGCAGGTTTTATGACATGATTATACAACTGCATCTAGTTCATTCGAGTGACTCGTTTTTAATTAACCAATAATCAATTTTAATAGAAACAGTGACCTTGGGCGTGGATAATGCATTTCTAACGATTTTTATTTGCGTTGCAAGCAGAAAACTTTTGTCAAGCAAACCTTGTCAGTCAAGAATGCAGGGTATAGGGATCGAAACACCGTCGTCCTGACAGTGTAACCACCAGTTGGGAACTAAATAGTGCACAACAACTCCTAAAACCGTCGATATTGGGCATTAAAAGTTCAAACAGCTTTCGAAAATAAACACAGCTAATTCAAGGTGAAGATTTCGATAAACTGGCATCGAGGTTGGCAGCAGAAAAGAGCGGTAAATATAAAATTAACACTACCAACAAGATAAATTCTTTCAATAAACTTTTAAACAGATTAAAAACCTAGTCATTCTAATCATTTTTATTCCGTTAAGGCAAATATGTAACCGTTTACTAAGTTTCGTTCGTACAACATAAAAACAGCTAAAATTGTAAATGGTGAACAATATGAATATGAAACGTATGTCATTATTCCAACGTACTCAAGGCGCTTATATTAACTTATGCGTATTCTTCTTACACACTAACAGGTAGCATCAACATACCCAGACCGTTCTTCTAGGCCCAACTATTGACTATCAAACAAGGAAGAATCAATAATTTCACAATACGATCACAGTTGTAGGAAGATACTGTGTATCTCTTACTGCCGTACGGTATTGTAACATTTATGACACACATACATATCTATAGCATTAAAAATGAACACCTTAGAAAGATAGGCCTACTCCATAAGTATAGGTTTGTCGTTCAAAACACGTAAGTTGAGTTTTGCGCATTATTCTCCCAAGGATGCTAATCTGAAGCCTGAAACGTGAAGCTGAACCAGCATAAAGTATGATTTAATCGTTGTGTTAGTAAAAACTCCACCTCTTCACCTCGAGTTATGCAGGGAAAAGTATTAATTTGTATATTATGTGTAATAAGTCATATACATCGCGATCACCGCCGACAAATAGAACAAATCTTCGAGTAATAAGTGGGTTTAGATGCGAATCTGACGTCTGCTTTCTACAGAGTGTGGCCTACAAGTGTCAAGGCGTGACCACGTGTGTGGTGACAGCCCCATGCACGGCTAACTCGACCGCCGACACGCGCAAATAATGCGTGCACGAAAGTGTGTGAGCATCCGGTTCGATGTAGAGTGTTGGGGACTGCACTTTACAACACAGGGCGGGCCCTTATAGCGCAGGACACGGGCTTCAATACATGCAAGGTTCATTCATTAAATAGGATATTAAATTAACAATAAAATATAGACGAATTAAAAAATACACAAAATCACAAATAAATAAGTAAATGAACGGTAGTACTGGATAACCATAAAGATGGCTCTGTTTGAAAACCACCAGGAATTAATGTGTATTAGTTGGCATCCCACTTAGTATCAGGAACTTATAGCTTATTGTGGCCATTAAAAAAATAATGTTTTGCTAGAAATATTGTTGTGTGACATATTATGTGCAACAGCCTACCTAGTAGCAGTAAAAATACTATGTGTATCGGAAATGGTGGAGGTGCCGGTCCAGACACTCCAAAGACGTGGACTTTTGTGTCATATATAATTTCATAAAGAATTGTTGAATAAATTAATTCACAAATAAATAAGTAAGTAAAATTGTATAAAGCTGGCTCATGTTTGAAATCTAACTAGAATGAATGTGTATTTATTGTCATCCCACTTCGTATGTATAACTTTCGTTTTCTATCTGCTGATGAATAGAATATTATATATTTATTATTATTATTATTATATATTATTATTATTATTATATTATTATTATCGTCAGGTTTCTCATCTCATCCCACTTAGATGTGTTCTTTTTTTTAATGTGTGTATTATTGTATTAGGCCAACCGTACTTCAATATATTATATTGCACTTGTGAGATCTCGATCCTGTTGCGAATATAGATCTAATAATAACAAAAGTTACAGGAACTGATTGTGAATTGAAGATATTATATAAATCTATTATTTGCTAGAAATCTGGTTGGGAAACAAATGTGCAAAGTTCGAATAGCAGTGAAAATGTAATTTGATTTACAGAAATGGTGGAGGTGCCGGTCCAGAGTATGGCAAGCCATGCAATACGGTTTTTAGTTATCGGCTGCAATCGATATAAAAATACGAAGTATAGTGAACCACTTTTGTGTTATGTTACAAGTGTGTAGTAGTATGGAGTAGAATACGAGAACATTATACTAGTACGAGACGGAAGAAATACGATCTTCTTGCACGAAATTCAGTAGATTTTTTTCACTTGTCAACTAGGTACTAATTATGAACAGACTCTTCTTTTAGTGCAGACCAACATTGCATAGAATGTGTCGTTGAAGCTTAATAAATAAGTTAACTGCAACAAAACCAAGTTCAATTCCTTAAAATAACCGCGTAAATTTTAATCCAGAGCATCCAGAATCGTTGCAGTAACTAATGTAAACGTGAAATGAAAAAGATGATAACATAATTGCCCTCGGAGGTATTACGTGATGATAAACAAGTGCATAACATAATTTATGAACGTAAAATGTACAATACATGTGCGTCTGTCTAACATAGTTGATGAGTTAAGACGGTTTGACGAGCTCGGGCTAACTTTTTTTACAATGTTAAATGTTCATTTAAAATTTCTCTTGATCGGCAAATGCAGCTAATTTCACATACGGACCACTTTTAAACCTACAATATTCACCCACAAAAAATTGAATTTTTGGGACGATGATTTTTTTGGGACGATGTTAACAAGGGATGAGTGCATGTCGCTATCAGAGCACTTTTTACAATTTTAAATATTTCTCTTTGCAAGCTTGCGAAACTACTACAATTTACTTGTGTGGGGCATATTTACGGTCAGTTTATAACAAAAGTGAACATTTTTTTATAATGTGCTCGATAGCGACAATCACTCATTACCACAAACCCGATAGGACAAAAGATAGAGCTTCCAAGTGATCCAGACTAAACCTTTGCGTTCTGCGTAAAAAAAAAAAAGGTTTTCTCAAGCTCAGCTAAGCCTTAAAAAAGTCAGGGAATGGAAACTTCTACAAAAAAATATTCTATTTTAAACAACTTTTAGCATTATATTTGACTTCATATTAATACACACTTTTCTCGTAATTAGTAAAATTTTCGTATGCCGAAACGATTAATCAGTTACCGGTATAGTATTGTTAGCATTGCTTTGAACTAATTTGTCGCATTTGGTGGAGGTGCCGGGTCTACTCTAGTTATTTTACTCGGATGTCGAATACATAGAAACGTCGCATGTGGAGGTGGCTACGTTATTCTGCGAGGAGTATTCGACTAACTATTTATCTACACTAGGAAAACGCTTAAGTCCCGCCGCGTTGATGGATGAGCGTAATTTTTTTAAACGAAAAAAGCGTAAAATTGTGATTTTTTTAATAGATAATTTTTTGATTACGCTCAAATTTCACACGAATATATGAATTCATAAAATTAAAGTTCTGTGAAAAAATCATTACAATCGGATAAAGCATGTAGGTTTTATTCGTCGAAGAAATGTTAAAAATTGAAAAAAATCGTAAAATTGCGATTATCATGAGAAAAGATTTTTCGATTGCGCTCAAATTTCACACGAATATATTAATTCATAAAATTAAGGTTCTGTGAAAAAATCATTACAATGGGATAAAGCATGTAGGTGTTCAAAGTCGAAGAATGTTTTAAAAATTTAAAAAATCGTAAAATTGCGATTTGCATAAGAAATAATTTTTCGATTGCGCTCAAATTTCAAACGAATATATTAATTCATAAAATTAAGGTTCTGTAAAAAAATCATCACAATCGGATAAAGCATGTAGATGTTATTAGTCGATTTTTTTTTAAATCGAAAAAAATCGTAAAATTGCGATTTTTATGAGAAATAATTTTTCGATCGATTTTTCCCTCCGTGCAGTTCTTCGTTCAGAGGTTTCATAGACCTCCATAAAATTTCATCGCAATTGGAGTATTGGTTTAGCCGGAATCGTGTTCACAGACACACAAAAATACAAAAAAAAAAAAAAAAAAAACATTCCGGATTTTTTTCTCCAGTGTAGTGAAATGGAATCTTCGCTTCGCTCGCTACGCTCGCTACGCTCATCCAAAAATATTTAATATCAGTTATCACTATTCAAACTGCTAATTCAAACCATCGAAAATATACACATATTTGATGGCTACGAATAGCTCGATCAATAGATGTGTTGATAGCAATGATTGTTTTAGTTTTAAGGGTTAATTGATACAGGGAATGCGTGCACAAGTGCACTTTCCGACTTCTATTATACATATATTCATGAATATACTATTTTGACTAGCAGCAATAAAACAATTTCAATATATCAAATATGAATGTGTGTATATGCTGTGTGGTGTATAAATGTGTTTTAGTTTGTATGTGTATATGACGAGGAGTGTATAAAGTGTACATGTGTGTGGAAATAGATCAGTTACTAAATAGGAAATGGTACACGTACAAAATATGATCAATGACACGTAGCCGCAATAGGGCAATGCCAAGCTGGTTCGGCTAGATTCTCCGCCAGGATCGCATGATCGGGGAGTGACCACAGTTGTCTTTACGTTGGTAAAATAGGAATTTAACAACATCTTGGCGGCGGTGGGGGAGTGACCACCGCCGACAAGATGTTGTTAAATTCCTATTTTACCAACGTAAAGACATCTGTGGTCACTCCCCGATCGTTCTGCGCTCTGGTGGGAGATTAGTTTGACCATTGCCCTATGGTGTGGTTTTAATTTTATAATATCTAATTTTGCAGGTTAACAATCAATTTCGCATTCCCTTGAAATGAACGTCGTTGGTGGAGGTGCCGGGTATTTTATTGTGGTGATCGAACACACACACACACACATCGCCAAATAGAAATCACTCATATTACTTAATTGTATGAATTTCATGCTGTGATTCCGAATTTATTGTCCCAGGTAATATTTGATAGATTAACAACAACCAAATAATCAAATTTTGAAGCTTGTGGTTGATTTAGTGGTCATGATGACAACTAGTGTATCAGGACTGCGAGGGAACTAGAGCCGACTAGAGAAATCTGAACAGACTTTTGGTGGAGGTGCCGGGTCCAGCGTCGCGATATTTTGTGATGACAATACGTACAGGCCAGAGAATTCGCAAACACCTGAGTGTCAAATCAACAGATGTTTCACGGCAAAACGGAATCTGTTCTTTAGAAAATGCCGTTAAACGGGGAAGTGAGAATAAGTAAAGCGCAAAGAAAAAAGCAACTTTTTAGAAATAAGAGTGCAGAACTAGTAACATGGCAACGTGCAGATAGACCACGAATAACATGACTGAACGTTATAGTAGGATCAGTACACAGTATTTTCAGTTTTAAATGCAAATCACTGTATTAATTGAGGTCCTAATTAATATTTTAATTTTGAAAGAGTATATAAAAGTACAAATTTGTCAATAAACGGGTGCAGTGTAAAGGCAATGAAAGTTTCTGATTCATGAATGTAAATAATAGCTCCAAAACTATTAAAGGGTTTAATAAAAAATAAAAAATTTAGTTCGTATATACATATTTGCATTACATTGCAACTTGCAAGGCACCCTCTTACAATTGTCACGGCCTCACGGGTATACGATCTTTCCAGTGCAGATGTTAGAACCACTAAGTAATTACATCACTTGAGCGATAATTAGATTATTTCCTTTACTTGTTGGTTTGAATACAAACCAGTGTTACACATAAAGGTTTTTTCGACCCAGTGACTAACAGAATAACCTACTCTGGTGCGCGCGGTGGCGCGTGAAGCAGAAGAGATTACGGCAACAGAACAGAACATGGAGTACGTGCAAACAACAGAGTAATCTGGTGTACTCGCCTGTCCGAGAAGGGGGCAGATGTTTTGCAACTTGTCACACAATAAAAAGTGTGTTATTCTCAAGAGGATGGTGTTTTGGCAACGGTACTAATAGAGACATGAGTTGGTTGAATGAGAATATGGTAAAGCCAAATTAAATTACATTCCTTGGCCACAATTCGAATCTGGAACGTAAAAGCAATAGTTTTAGAGTCTGAATCGTCAATGTTTACTATACGTAGTCCATTGCTTGATGATAACTCTCCTCAGCAAAAATGTAAGATGCTAAGATGATTAGAACTGATATAATAGTTTATTTCATAATCAATTTAATGATGAAACACGTATTATTTTACGGCTTGGTAATGTAAGACCAGTCATTAAAACAATTATTGATTAAAATGGTAGTGGCAATACCGGTTATAACTTATTAAAAAAATTAACTGCAAAGTATTCAATTTGTAATTTTTTAGATCCGATTACAGGTGAGTAGGAAACTGTACTTGATTCAATTAATTAATAGCACGCCTACTTGCCAATAATAAAACTTGTGTAAATATGATCACGTCAAAGTAATGTTTCAGCTTAGCACAAGTAATTCGTTTAACAATTGTCTTTACGCTCGATTAGACATGAGGTACACTCATGAGAGTACCTCATAGAAAACACACGGAAACAAATCAAGTTATACTGAACCAGTGAACCGTAGAGTTAGACGACACGCGAGTAAGCGTAGTTTATGACGACGCTCTAAAGAAAACTATCATGTACTTTGAGTACAGATAAACGAAGAGAAATAATAGATATAAGATATATGCTAGAGTTTAACACGAGGTTCTGGACTACATGGCTGCCCCGAAGATAGGGTCAAAAGGAGACTTGAGGGTGACGAAAAGAACCAAACTCCGTTCGCAAACAACACGCTTTCTTAACAATAATCTCGCATGCTCGTTGTGGGCTTGTCCATATATAAACAACCCGATCCCGCCACAGATAATCTCACACTCCGGTCGAGGTGCATGACGCTCGCTAGACCAATGACCTTGTTTGCATACGGCGGCGGTACGTCCTTGCCCGCATCACGTCCCAGGCGGGTTCTGCTCGGACGCCCGGGTTCGCAAGAACGTAAGACTAGCACACTCGAGCCGAACACGGAATGTTTTTAGGGTTTGTTTTATGTACGACATCTTTATTCTACTTCACGTCAGCTACATCCGTTTGTTTCTGTATGAATAGACGGAATTACGGACATTAATGATGAGTGCGTGAGCGAGTTTCTAATGTCTTTATTAATACAATAACAGAGCTATTCGAGACGATGAGTGGAGAACGATGAGGATCAACATGTAGGCAAACATAAAGAAACAAATCTTATGAATGATTTCCAGCGCAGACGATTTCCATATATTTAAATGCAATAGGTTGTAATAGGTCAGAGGTTTGAGGAACTGTTCATTAATTAAAACATTACTAATTCAAATAAGTCTGTAGTTAAGTACCCTACGCGTGAGTAGAAAACAATATTGGAATTCGATTGTATGTTTGTTTTGCGTATAGCATCTTTAATGTTACGTTTTGTGGCAAGATATTTAGAGCAAGGTATTCTAGAGTATTTTCTTATCGACATCAATATCCCCCGTTTAACAGCGGTAATAGTATCTTGGGGCGCAAAGTTCCCATACACGCAGCACTTTAAGTGTTCGTCCGTATTTGTGCCACATCTTACGACAAAAACTGAACATGACCTCCAATTGACATGCGTTATTTTGGTGACATTGCCGATCAAAAAGATTTATAGAAAATGTTTTTGGTGGCCTGGTGGTCAAGGCGCGGGGCGCGGGGCTAACCTCACCCAAGGTAGAGATATATTTGAACCCGGCACCTCCACCAAAGAGATTTCAACTCTGGACAATAGTTGAAAAGAACGATAATTTGGTTACTCCTGCAGCCATACTTGTTTGAAATAAACAATGCTTCCTCGGTGTCGTCGTCCCAAGACGTCTTCTCCCTTATAGAGTGTCGAGCTTGAGTGAGTGCGCGTTCGAGTGTAGGTGTCACGTCGCTAGAGCGATGACACAAAACACTTCTCGAGACGTCATTAGTCGAGATGCTCATTGTACTGCCCAGTCAGGTGAGGTGGACGGGTATTTCTTTGCTGCGAGGGAAGGCTCATTAAGTTGGTGGAACTAAAGGGGGTGACCCTTGCAATGACAGGACAGTGTGACAACGATGCCTTCAACTGAAGCTTACTAATCTCAGCGTGAAGACCACCTCGATACACAAGCTAAACAAAGCGTTTAAAAATACTCGATTTTATATTACACATTGCAACAATCACGATACATACATTACAAATTTTGGTCCATAGGGCCTACTCCATTTGGAAGCTTTAATTACACGATTTCCAAAATCGAATTAAACTGTTTTAAAATGTTTACAAATCACGTAAATAAAGAAACAAACGAACGAACATAGCGGAAGTAGATTTGGTAATTTCAAATGTCGACTCGTAACCGCCTATCATCGTGAATACTGTAATTATAGTATAACCGTTCTGAATTCTAGTAAAACCATCATGAAACTTAAACCAACCTCCGAAATTACTATTCTTGTTATTTCACACAGGACACGATAATTTACTCCGATCTTTCACGGAAAACACATCAACCCGTACAAATACGACGACAGGTTTTCACTATCTTGACGATTAATAGTAGTAATCACCTGGAACCTATCCCTCAAGGTGTGATCTTCATCTTCGTGTGTCGTCACAGCTCAGAGTGCAACCGCATGATACGTGGTCCACCATCTCTCTCTCTCTGTCGCAGCATTGACAAATCACAGGGCGCGTTAGTCACGTCCAGCGCGCCCTGTGATCGTACAAGCCTGCGCGGCGCAACTAATGATACCGGGCGAGCTTCTGTGCAAGTGGTTGCAACAAATGATCGTTGCCAGCAAAGGCTACGGTGTGCGTATAATTTAAAAATAATAGAGCTTTCATTGTTATTTTCTAGCATCTATTTTTAAACTTAAAAAACTTGGGTATGCGGTTTCCTTATACATTGAAAAGTATGTCATGGTAAAATTAAATGAAATGAAACTTAAATACAGTATTCTCTGTACAGTTTCCGTCGTACCAACTTTTATTTTGGATTAATTTAACCCTGGGTTTGCTGATTAAATAAATAAATAAATAAATAAAAATAAATAAATAAATACCCAAATAAATAAATAAATAAATAAATAAATATGTTTTGGTGACCCTTGGGGGTTCCGCAAAAGTGACCCTTGGGGGACCCCCAAAAGTTAAAATATTTATGTACCCGGCACCGTAACCATTAGTGTAGGCGGGAACAAACGATGATCATTCTTCGTTTTTATAACCCTCTTTGTATTTGGCACCTCCAACAACAACGAGATTTAACCGGGAAAAAAAATATTATTCTATTTTTTGTATTCTCCTTCGACGAGTTTTGCTTATTACAAAGTCATTCCACAAACCTTGGTTGTGAACCATTACCTAACAATATCGCACACAAAACATTACCATACGTACACATAAATAAAAGATTTTGGCAACGAATGATCATTTATTTGTTGCAAGTAAATTAGTGTTTACAGTTTGGTTACCTACTTAAATTAATTAACAGAACTAATTAAATTGGAAGCCGCACACGCATGTACTTAAGCTGTAGTTCCTCCGAGATATCCAACTAACGAGTCTTGAGTAGCCAGATGGTTTTAATAAATTATCTCTCCCACAGTGAACTAGGTGGCTAACTAATAAGAGCCGGGTAAAAAGCGAACCAAATGTAACGTTAATTCAGTGGGTTTTATCTCACCTTAATCAAGCGGGCATCGTTCTATCATTAGCAGGCCGTAACAGGCGCTCGCAAGTTGTGGAAGAGTTGAAGTCTTGGGTTTGGTTTGGTTGGGTGTCAGGGTGAGCCTGCGAGGGCCATTATTCAATCTTTCACCATCACTTTAAAAAGTATAAACGTAAAATGCCAAAACACATTTTATTGTGAATTTATGTTTTGTTAGCTATCTATATTTAAGTAAACCAACTTAGCATACTATAGTCATGCTGCATTGCCAACATGCCTGCCTCAAACTTTTTACAAGTTTTTATTTTTGCAGCAGTTTTTTTTCATTTTTTCCTGTTATTTTTTACTTTAATTTTGGAATAACTCTACATTTAAGTCTAATCTGTGTCATTATTTTAAAGTAGAAAGTTAAGGGGCGTGTTCCCAGGTATTTCTCGAATAATTTATTTTTGTGTGTCATGTCTAAACGGTAAAATAAAGTATTTGTTTCTTAAAAAAAAGAGGGGGTGATGGGGAGAAAAGCAGAAGCTAAATTAGAAGTGGGAATTAGCCAGTAAGGGGGTGGGGGAGGTGGAGTCAAAACGACACGTTTGGACGAAGAAACATGTTGATGAAACACAGTTCTTGATGATGCGTTGCACCACCTGACAATGTTTCATTTATCAATGGCCAGGAGTCTACCCTTTAATAGTATACAAGCTCACCCACAGTACCTTGAGCTACACTCTGCAACTTAAATATTGGAGGTCGTCGATTCCTCACCTTCCTCCGGAAACTAAAACTGTGGGTTATTGTTTTCAAGATTTTCTTCAGGCAAAACGCTAATACTGGGTTAGATTTTTATTGGATTGGAAGTTCCCTATATCGAGCTAGTGACGAAACGAGATGCGGTGGTCCAAGCTTGGGGACACTGGTTCGAATCCTGAATAAGACATGTGTTTGTGTCCTTGCGTGGGCGACACTGACATCCCCAGCATGCAGGCGACGGTCACGAGTATTGAGTCACGTGATGTTGCAGCAATCAGCCTACCCGGTGCAGAGATAAGACCTACTTCGCAGCTGTTACACCGAGGATGGCTACGGTACCTCTTCGCGGCCAAGCACTTGAGAGTGTAGGAACAGTCACGACTATCCGAGGAGGCGCAGGAATTTCTCATGTATTAGCTGGATTCGTGAGGGTATTTCCGATCAGACCCAAGCCGATTGACTCGGGCACTTTGTAACAGTCATACTCAAAACACAAATGTGTGTCGCCTATTTTCAGTCAATTATACTATATTACACGCACAATTTTGAAATCAATCATATTGGTTCACGACAAACGTTTCAGTGAAATACGTGTACAGAAAATCAACCAATTCCTTCGAAGTATGGAAAATAACGTTAAAATTGATCTACTCTGGACTTAAAGACTCTTCTTATACTTCAAACCATGAGCATTAATACCGTAATTTTAATATAGAAAATTGTAAAAATTGCTGATATAAATACTAAAAAGTCAATGAGAACTGCGGTTAGGCCATAGCATTGTTTTGTATCTATGAATTTCGTGTTCTTTGTTAAGATTGCTTATTAGTTTGTAAAGTCATAAATATAGTCCAAAATGAAGTTACGATGGAATTAGTGCAGCAAAGAAGAACACTTGCATGCAGTTACTTCGGAATGGCTTTAAAGTTTAAATGAGATGATGCAAACAACCTTGGAATCTTGTGAACTAAACTGTCTTAATATCATATCATCAAATACCTAGTTCACACGTACATACTACAAGAATACAATAATAAGACGAGTAGGCGCCTCATAACAAGAACCATGAATGTGGGCTTCACTAAAACAGGAATGAGGGGACGATAAGTGGGAATACAAAGTAATGTTCAATTACATAAAGGACTGTGGGCATGTGCGCATATTTTAGTGAGTAGGGCCTATCTAAGGGGTATTACTTATACTAGGCAGCTTCGCGAAAGTTTCTTATAAGTCGCGTTGATGGATGAGCGTGTGGCCCATCTCTACACTGAAAACACATTTGAAATAAAACGTAATAGTGCGAATTTCACGAGAAAAGTTTCTCTGATTGTGCTTTAATTATTCACAGTAGTTTAGTAGTTCAAAGGTTACTAAGATCCTTTAAAACTTTGATTAATATCGGAGTCGCCTTTTGTACAAAAAATGAAGGAAAATGGAAAGAAAACGCAATAGTGCAAAGAGTGTGAAGGTCCCCTACAAATTTCGTAAATATTAGAGTAAAAGGTTGTCCGGTAGAGAGCGAACAAATAATCAAACTAAAAATTGTATTAATTAAAGATGAAAAAAATTGTTATGTAAATGTAAAATTTACATAAGAAACATTTCTTCGAAACATGAACGTTCTAAGTTTAGAGACTTCTAGCGTGTACTGAAAATTTAATCAAAATCGGAGTAAACGCGCTTGTCCGATAAGAGCGAACCAACAAACAAAAAACATTTTTCTGAAAGTAGTCAAATTGAAGTCTTCCCAACAAAAGTAGGCCTAATTCAAAGAATGAAAACTGGACATAGTAAAACTTAGCCCAAATAAACATGTTAGGTCATTTGTCGTTGACAGCCCACCCCACTCATTCTGATACAGGGCCCAGGTAATATAGGCTACAGCCCAGACGGCGGTGTATGAGAATCAGACTGACGGGTCAGTGCTCATTGGCTCAGAACGAATGTAAATACAGATCACCAGCTACGGGCGAGGTCTGAGCAGTAAACAAGGAAGTGGGAGCCAAGAACAATGAGCTCCGTGCGATTTAATTGAATAACAAGAGGAACACGCAACAACCCGAAATTACCAAGTGAACGTTGCTAATTTGCAAGGGACAATCGTAACTTCCTCGAAAGGAAATTGTTAAGACTTTTTGCCAACAACAATGTTTAAATTCGCACTTAATTGAGTGACAATTTCCTTATAAATATACGCAGTACGGAATTGGAAGAAACACAATCTTAATATTATGCGTTTTCTATCAATGAACCAAAAATAAATATATACGCAAATTAGTTTATGCAGTCAGCTGCAAGTACTGATGTCCGTGGAAACGTTTAACTTTATTATGTGTCTATGATAGTAATCTTAACGTGAAAAATTAAAATAGCATCATCGTCAATAATTTACGCCTCCTTTCAATACAGAAGGTCCTGGGTTCAAATGCATGCAGCCTATAGTTTACAACTTTTGAAATGTACTTCTCTATGAATTCGTTATTTTGGTATAAGCCCATCCATGATTACAATACTTTGAAGTTTGAAGTCACCCGAACAACGAGGCGCATAATAAAAAGTGTAGCTCGTGTGAATATATAGTAAATAAATACAAAATGTAAAAGACAATATTTAAACAAACATAGTTTAATATAGAATCTTAAGATTCTTTCATAATGATTCTGCAATTTTTCCTCTGTAGTTCTTCCTCCATTCTAGGCTCAAAGCGCGATAGGGGTACACCTACCAATCAATGCCTTGTCTTGTTTCGATCGTAGAGTGGTGGAACAGTGGAAGATGGAGACTAAAGCCCGTTATAAACAATCGTTCAGATTGAGAGACCCGGCGAGGCACGGCCTAGACGCAACTGAGCCAGACGAAGAGACGACCGATTGATATCGAAACTGTAGGTGTCTCGATCGATTACCCTCGTTGCGATGTATCAATAAGACAATCGACTGTGAAACACATTGTTTGCATGACCCACGCATGTTTTCATATGCTAAACCGACAGTGTTGGCTCGGGCGCTAAGCGCTCGACTCTGATTCGGGAGGTCCTGGGTTCGAATCCGTCGAAACCGGCAATCCTGACTGAAGGTTTTTTCGACCTTTTCCTCAGTCGTTAAGCGAATGCAAGCGATTGAGTCCTCTTAAACAGCCCTCGGACATACCTTCACAATTACCTCTCCGCACATACCTAGTTCCGAAGAGGGGCTAATTGCACCCTATAACAGGTTTCCCACGATAAAAAAAAAAAAAAATATGCTAATCTGCGTGAGATTGATTGATGCCTGCCTAGAGAGAGAGAGAGAGTCTGATGCGTTTAAGATAACCACGTTGGAACAATAAAACACTTCCCGGCCGAATGCCTCGGAACCACCAACAGATTAGAGGCTGCTCAATGACCACGAAGTTAAACGTAATTGATTACGCAAACGAGTCTCAGATAAATCGTTCTGCGCACGCAACGTAATGTTAAGTGACTGTTTAAAGTAGGGAAGATGAGCATTGAGGCTTGCACGACTAACCTATATTTTCGCTAGGTCTTTGTTGTTTTCATGCCAAGGTAACACTTCAGCGAAGTCTTTTCCGGTGAAGAATTGAAAAATAATAATTTGATACAGATGTAAAATTTGAATACACTTATCACACAATGCAGCTGAGGAATCAAGATACTTATAAAGCAAACTGTCTCGAGCCCTCACTGCGTGGTAGTTGGATGTGATGTGGAATCTTTTTCCATCTTTATCAGTCACCCCTTCATCATCTCGATTAGCATCGTTCTCAAAAGTGCCACAGAACAAAACCCAGCAGTCAAAATCTAACAATAATTTTCAAAATGACTAATTACATGACTTGTTACGTTCATCCCGCATGTTTTGCAGGTAACTTTATTTGCAACGAACTTGGTTAAAAACTTTAGTTGGTTTTCACTTTTACCCGCATACTTAAGCAACACAGCAGACGAATATAATTATTTCCAAATGTGTATGTGATATAAGGGCCGATGTTACAATAAAAAAATATGCTAGTTGTATTGAATGCCATATTGAGTATTGGTGGGTATGGTGAAAATATACATGGTGGACGACGGAATCGAAAAATAGCAACTTAAAAGTCTTACCCACGAAGTAACAGAAAAGATTTCACTGAACAACCGTGTCAATAATGAGTGAATAGTGACCAACCAGCGAGCAGTATTGAAATACGGGTCGCTGGTTGGCCACGATTCAACCGCAACAAATCTTAGCAGGTGGATCCCCCCATGTGAGGCAGATTTAAGGAAATGTAATTTGTCAACAACGAACCAAAGTATTTAGTAAAATACCCGATCCGAGGAGTTTTAGCGAGTCCCAGGGCACGAGCCAGCCTTGGTACAGCCCTGCACCGGAAGGTACCCGCTGCAGCCTAAAGAGGATATATACTGCAGCCGTGCATGTTGTGACATAAGGCGATAGAGGCCACGAGGACAGTGTGTGCAACGCGTCCCACGCACTCCATACCAACAACACTCATTTACATACAACACGCGCGCGCCACTAATACATTCGAATGTAGTGCAAAGGTTACGTACTATACTAGTGCTCACTACGAGTACCGTTCGGAAACAATACACGAGGCGAAGCCATATATGGGGGTTTACCAATGTTTAAAGACTTTCACTAAAAACGAAAAAGTGATGTTTTACAGTTATACGATTGTGAAAGCCAATGCTAAAGATAGGTTTCGGAATGATATAACTCAACACAGCAAAATAATTTTTTAATCAAAGTTAGAAAAAATTCTATATTCTTTCATCTTATGCGTCGGTATTTTCAATTCTCCATATCAATTTCATTCGGTATCCTAGCTTATCGGTTTAGATGTTCTCTTGGCATACTTCTACTACAGATTACTTTCCTTGGTTCCCCCAATCAAATGCCTACGCAAAGTAGTAACTAAACGATAACTTCCTGTCCTCAGTAGTCAGTAAACTCTCACGCGAACACAAAGATGTAACTGTATTCATCCATCGTTACACCAAACTTTAGAGCAACTTAATTCTATACTGTACAACTCATTCTGATGGAGATAGAATAAATTTCTCAATGTATTTCTCCTGTTTCTCAAGAAATATAGATGTCGATCATGCAATGCAAAGTGAAGTATCTTCCTTACAATTTGAGTACATTCTATGTTGTTGTTTTTTTGTTTGTTTTTTACAAAAACAGTCGAATGGCTATAATTTTTTGTAATAACAATCAAGGGTTTAAAATTCATTACTCATAACAATTACAAAAATACATTCCGATTATTTCTTCGAATTTAAGTGTTGTGTCAGGATCTCAACCCTATGAACTGCCTAATACAATAACAAAAATGTATTACGATTATTTCTTCGAATTTAAATGTTGTATCAGGATCGCAACCCTTTGAACTGCCTAACACATAACACCGCAGATATATTTGGTTCGCTCCAAACGACTGCACGTATACAAATCTGGGTTCGAACTCAAGCCTCACTTCTGAGTCCAACGAGAAGAGAAAAAGTGTGTAAATGTCTAGCTTAGAGCGCTGCAAACTCCGTGTACCAACTGCGTATACCTCGCTCTCGTAATAGTAGGACCTCCTGCACAGTTACTCCCTACCGTGTTAAACCGCAAGGACAGAGGTCAAGTGTAAGTTGTTTGTCTGTACTTAGCATGAGCTGACCACTACGTGTGCGGGGTCAATTGCAGTCACATTAACCCAGGTGCCGACCACAACACCAACACCCTCGCAATCCACACAAGGCCACTCAATTTGTTACGCAAAAGTTATTAATGTCATTGGGTCTACTGAAGAAACAATGAAAAATATCAGTTACCAGTTATAGCACCTCATACATAATATACCAAATTTAAAAAATAAATAGATCCATCTCACTGAATTGAATACACTTATATGTATTAATTTCTCCTAAGCGCACGATCCACATGATGCACGAATCTTTGCATATAGGTGATGCCAAAATTATTACGATAATAAACACCACATATAACGAATTGGTTGATTTTGCATTAATTGATTAGTAAGTGTAGGTTCAAATATGCAAATTTAAGAATTTTTTATAAATTGTATGATAATCTACGCTCATATCGACTGAGACGAGTTATACGTTACGTTATCTGTAGTTTGTGTTAAAGCTGTGTCAATACAGCTTGATGGTGTCCACGCGAACTACGTAGGAAACAATGCAAGAGAAATGGCGAATGTTCAAGTGACATCGGTTGACTGACGGTATTGATAAATGAGACGGGGGATTCCAGTCGCTTTGGCTTCACTACATCGCTTTAGATACATGTATCGGGGCACGTGATAAGTACAAACACAAAACAATATACAATATACAAAAACACAAATACCGTCAAGTTTAAAATAAATAAAGCTTTGGCCGAAACATGGAAGGTATTCGCCGAATTTGAAGTCAGAGCGTCCCTGGGAAGATAATCTGCGGCAGGCCAGCTGTCGATGAGAGGACGATTGCGCTGGTTGATGAATAAGAGTAGACCAACGATGATAATTAACGCCAGATGCTAAAGAACAATGTTCCATTGTCTCCCCGGGTCTTCCTCGGCCATGCTCATGGCTGGCTGGAGTAAGTATCGAGTCACGGACTAGGTTTGATAACACGAGATTAATACACTTGAGACGGTGAGGTCGACATTCGATGAGACTTCCGTAGAGTTAACGCTCTAACGCTAATGTAACGTAATATACATGTGCGATGTGATAACAACATACTATATACATTGAGATGAAACTGTGTAGATAGTGCTTTTGATTATTTATAAGTATATACGGCCGTGGTAAGGTTACAGCTTATGCTAAAAAGAGGAAATGGAACATAGGAGAGTTCTTGGAGGTAAATGGAGGTAAAACTTATTTGAGAGGAAAATGTGGAGATCACTAATCAAAATGTTTGAGATCAAGAAAGGGTCATTTTTCAGCACACTAATCGCTGAATAAAATGTTGTCGGAATATTAAAACGGCTTTTGAGCGCAGATATTCCAGACAAAATTGTCAAATATGTGATTCCTTGGGGAAGACAAAACATCAAACGGAAAATGTTCGAATGTTTGAGCATGAAGTTATAAACCATGGTTTGAGTTTCTAATGCACCGCCTTGCAAACAAGACGACGCCATCCTTGCAAGGCTGTGAGATGTAGATCTGCGCACTCGCTCATGCGCAACAGCGCCGCAAACTTCTTCCGCGTTTAACAGAAAAACTCTGCGTGTCTTATCGATCGTCAGCATCAGCACGTAGCGTATCCCTGATCACCTCCACCCGAGCTTAAGGTCAGGTCAACGGTAACTACTATTGCGATGTCACTTGTGTCAACTATGACATCATCATCATCTTTCTTGTTATAATCACAGCACACATCTAGTTGAAACTCGTATCCGGTCCACGTAGAAATAAACACATTCCCATCAGACAATGGCCGAGGGAACTATTCCTAAATCTCAGTCAATTGAAATTTTATATTACATTCTACTTTTTGCACAGTAACCTAGTTTTCGAAGAACCGTTAAATAAGTAAGTAAACAATATTACAAGTAACCGGGATTGCCTAGTGGTTTACCAGAACGAACGTAGGCTAATACGTACGCTAGATCGTAAATGTACTGTATTGTGGCGTGTAAGTTGGTTGTAAGTTACGCTTAATTGCACTTAGGAATGACGGCGATGACTTATTGGCGGACATTTAAACTCACTCTATTATTGCAGAATCCAATCGCAAGTTTATTCATAATTATGATTTGACAAGGAAATACCAAAGGGAACGTCAGAGAACGAAAAATACCCAACATAAATACAAATGCATGCTTTCGTAATTGTGCATATTAATGAAAGGAAATGTAGATCCAGGTTGTCTACTTTTAAACATCCAATCACACGACAGTAAAAGTTTGTAATGGTAACAATGGTAACAGCATGTAGCCCCACTGGAAATCAGTTATGTAACTGAGTGGAAAACTCTAAATTCTAAAATATATTACATTGTTTAATTTATTTATTTAAATCATCGTTCATACGGTAAAATTACCGAAAAATAGGTACGAAGTGTAATTGGTTATAAAGATAACAATATTATTTGAACTTTACAGTTTTTTAGTGATTGACTCCCACCATGAATACTCAGGTGCTCACGCTATAGCTATGAATGGGGGGGGGGGTCAATAGTTACGTACACCTACTTACATTATTAGTAATACCAATTGCAAAGATATATCGTACAATGCTACGTGACGTGACGAGACGAGAGAGCGTTCCAAAGACATAATAGGTTAACAACAGACGACATATCTGATTAGACACAGTAGACTGTTCATTATTTGAACACGGTACAGACTACTGTATACCCACGGCCGGCTCTCGGTACACGAACAGCGTTGCATAGAATGCAATGGATCAGTGACGCTCGTCCCAAGCTAAAAGAAGTCAACATCTACTATAGTCGGCCCTCCAACAAAGAGAGTCATGTCAATGTAGGTAGGCCGGTTCCCACGGACCTAAAGCGATATTCGACCAGAGCCTTGTTTGGGTAGTCATGACCAAAATGAAGTTGTAGGCCTACATAAATCCAGAACTGTTGACTTGGAGGGTCAACCAGTCTCTTCCTTTACGCGCGCAATCACAGTCAGACGTTAGCCTAGGGAGAATGCAGATGTCACCATTCTAATTTGTATGACAATTGCTGATGATTTCACAACACCATGTTGACGGGACTTTTATTAAATTTATCAAACGATACTAGATATTCTATAAAAAAAAAAAAAAAAAAAAAAAATATATATATATGGACATAAATGAAAGGAAAAAAGTCACAAATTATTGGAATTAATTATTTCATTCGACTGGATTGATATACATAAATCGATGATTTGTTTATATTTCCAAAGCGCACATGGAAAGGCTAATAATGCGTTAAATAAAATATTTAAAATAAGAATGGAATGGGATACAAACAACCCCGAAGAGGAACTATCGAAGGCGGTTGATCGTGACTGGTCTATCCCGCGTCACTCGCGGAGAAGAGAGTTCAATGCGCGAGGGGGCTGCATAAGGCAAAGCGAACTATATAGAGAGCTTTTACATCAATCGTTATTTTATTAACGTGCAAAATGCAAAATACAGAAATTATAGATGAATAGATTAAATTTCAACAAACATTATTATGGAAATCAATCCAGAAATTAAATAATCCATCTCAGCAGCGTAGGTAACCCCAACCCATGAAAATCAATTACACCTACGGGAGTGTTTCTCGATTAATGGAACTTGAGAAATACAAATAAACATTATTAGTTGCAACAATCCTATACCATATAGATTCATTACACGGTATGAATCTCTATGCGATCATTCTTTAATTGGGTTTAGACTGTGCATTTAAAAAACTTGAGACATATTTTTTTTTAAATATTTTATGCTGAATTTAGAAATGTTTTTTACGATTACTGAGACTAATTAGCGATATAATTTGCTTAAATTTTGATTTCAAAATTTATTTCAGACACGATCGAAGAACGTAATGATTTTTTTTCCAAATATGCCAGCAGGAGGACCGGGTTCCATCCCCGGGCAGGGTAAATTACTTCATTTCTTTAGTTTACACCATTATATTATAATGAGTATGGTAAACACAATTCTTATGTTAAACATAACACTACCATGTGAGCCTCTGTCCACCCGTCCGGCCCTACCCGACTTCCGTGGACCTGTCAGTGTCAGGCCAGCCACTTCCCAAGCTTGCGACTGTCCGTGCCGTTAGGAAAGTGATTCACAACAATAGCAGCGCCGAATAACACACACAAGCATAATTATCATCATTAACAAATGTATAACAAAAGAATGAATAAGTTAATTGGGAAGCCGTGAAAATACGAGTTATCAAACTCGGATGGGAGATTCAGACGACAAGGATTGTACGGTAACTTTTTGTAAGATGGTATAATAATATATGCGATTTCGTAATGAGGATTAATATATGGAGAGAATGAATGAATGGAAATATTTAACATACGGGAAAACAAGATGGACAAAGTGGTTTAAGTCTACACTTCAGAATATGATTACATAAGCCACTGCTAATAACTCACATAGTTTTAAATGAACAACCAGTTATCAGCACGTCGTCACAGTGATAGGGTCTAGGGGTCACCCGGCAGGCATGCCCTTCATGTGTAGTAGCAGTGTGGAGGTAGTGTGTAAAGTATAGGTGTGAAGATGATTGTGTGCGCGAATGTGAGAACTTGATTATTGCTAAATTTAGTAGGTTTCACTTTTATACATGTTCAAGTAAATGGGTTGACACACAAATAGTATTATTTAATGAGGTTATGTACAATTATGTGCACTATCAAGATTAACGTAGTTTTTAGTAGTAAAACTGTTTTCAGTTTGTTTAAACCAAGTTCTGCCTTTTGCGTGAAGGTTGCCTTCAGACACATAACAGTTACCTTTAATTTTATTACATGAACATTCATATTTACATTTTTTAATTGAACATTTTAACAACAACAAACATTAAATTTGTCAAGTATGAAGTAGCAGCATGAAGTACAAAATCAACAATAAAAATGTAGAATTATTTTTGTAACATCTTAGTACAAACTAAATTCAGTTAATTTCTCAGCGATGACCATAATCGAAAAACATGACTTGCCGCGTGAACTAGATCGTGACATTTTAATAATTCTTCATAAGAACAATTTATTAGAATATTTTCGGAAATGTATTAACACAGAATAGAAGCTGGCTAACGGGTGATTGGAGCCCGTGCAGCTCGTGCAGCTCGGGTTGCGCTGGTGCAAGGAGGTGTTCGAACACAGAATGCACATTGCACAGAGAGTGCTCAATTAAAATGTCACGATCGTCGAGAGATCCAGGAGTTCCGGTTAAATACCAAGGGCATACTTTAGACCTACTTTGCAAGCAGTAAGAACGCTCGGAATCATCCACGCATAAACCGAGCCGCTCGGAACAGAGCGTCAGGCATCAGTGAAGACGACTGCTACAACTAGACGAAGACTCCACATCCACGGGGTCGTAGCAAGCTGGATGTTTAGCATAGACGGCAGCTTCATTTATATCTACAAAGATTTTATTAACACCGCCCCACCAAAATTCTTCAACGTTTTCGTCAGATCGGTCTCGTCATCTCTCTTCATTCAATGGTTCAAAGATTAAAACTAGGAAAACGCTTAAGTCCCGCCGCGTTGTTGGATGAGCGTATTGGTGCATTGAGCTGCCATGTGTTACGCGGATTTTCTGCTGTTCTGTGAAAAAATCATTACTTAGTCGAAGATTTTTTTTAATTAAATTAAATAAAATAAAAAATTAACTTAATTTTTTTAATAAATCGTAATTTAAAAAAAAAAAAAATCGTAAAATTGCAATTTTCATAAGAAATAATTATTCGATTGCGCTCAAATTTAACACGAATATATAAGTTTATGAAATTAAGGTTCTGTAAAAAAATCATTACAATCGGATAAAGCATGTAGGTGTTATAAGTCAAAGAATTGTTTTAAAAAAGAAAAAACCCGTAAAATTTCGATTTTCATGAGAAATAATTTTTCGATTACGCTCAAATTTTACACGAATATCTTAATTCATAAAATTAAGGTTCTGTGAAAAAATCATTACAATCGGATAAAGCGTGTAGGTGTTATAAGTCGAAGAAATTTTTAAAAAATCGAAAAAAAATCGTAAAATTGCGTTTTTTATAAGAAAAAATTTCCCGATTGCGCTCAAAAACGTGGCAGTTCTAAGTTCAGAGATTTCGAAGGCCTCCATAAAATTTCATCGCAATCAGAGTATCGGTTTAGCCGGAATCGTGTTAACAAACACACAAAAATCCCAAAAAAAAAGAAAAAGAAAAAAGAAAAAAAAAACATTCCGGATTTTTTTCTCCAGTGTAGTGAAATGGAATCTTCGCTTCGCTCGCTTCGCTCGCTACGCTCGCTACGCTCATCCAACAACTTTTTTTATTTTTTGCCCACCCCTTTTTTATAGGCCTATTTGGTTCATTAATTAATTGCATTAAACATCCTTTTTGAATTTATTACCAAAATTGTTGTGTTTTAATGCATTGTTGTAGTATAATATTCCTATTTCAAATATTTACTTAACTGTCGTTTATTGTTGAGTCTGCATCTATGTAATTGGATATATTTAGTTCTCCTTTGTAAATCAGTTTTTTAACGGAATAGGATAGACGTTAAATAAATAAATATGTCGTCTTAATTAATTAAAGTATTGTTGCAAGCGAATGAGAACTGCTGTAGTCAACACAGGTCCGGATCGGCAAAAGAGTAAGATGTAAAGTTAAACTTAAAACCCCAAACTTTATGTGTCCTGGCTGGCTGGCCCAAGAAGGAAAGTGAATTCCAAGCTCCTTGGAGAGAACGGTACGAGAGTGAGAGAAAGATGCGACCAACGGAATTGATTATTTTACAACGAAAGTGACCATGCACCCATCGGTCGCCACTCTTAGGCGATGCATTCTCAACATGATTCCATTACAGTTTGGTCATGGTGCGAGGTAATCTACAATGAGATGTATGGGCGTGCAAGATTGACTGAGTGCCACTACACGAACTTGTGTGTAACAACTGGCCCGGGTTCGACCCCTAATCGATAACTTACTGGCTTACGTACGACTACAAGAAGGTGGTTACGGAGTCAAGATTAACATGTAAGGAGCAGAAAACAAGGTTTTACCCCACAGACTACCATAGTGCAGGTGACAGTTCTAGCTTGATACAAGTTACTTGATGTTGATTCTCAATATAAAATCTAGAATGCATCTTCATTACAATATTAAATCATTATGCATTACAATATACATAAAACCTTGCTGGGTATGTATGTGATGAATAATAATATGTATTTCAGAATGTAACAGCAGAAAGAAGAAGACAATCTGACCGATGCATACATGCATGTGAAGGTGCAATGCAACATAACATTACCCTCTGTCATTTAAATCAAGACTCTCCCCGTACTTGATGATATTTTTATCAGAACCCAGCCTACTTGTCCGTATAGTGTGGGACTGTATAAGTTACTAGGCACGCGGTATTCTTCCCTGTTCTTTGTATTCTCTATAGGCTCGTTCTGCTTGTAGTGGCGCACGCGATATTAACATAGGCTTAATACGAGGAACAAGAGACTTATTGAACGTGTGTGACAAGTATCTGCATGCAGGCCTTCACACGGCACAGAAAGCATTTGTCATAAGCTATACCTCAAGGAATACAACACCTGCACAAACTGCATACATCACATGCATACAAACCGAGACTTGATCTGCAGCTATAACTGCATACAATTGTGTTTCTCGACGGCCACGAAACTAAGAAGGTACCTCACTGAGAAGCTATACGAGAAACAACACACGATATAGATTAAAATACCTCGCTCTCAATCTATTCTCGATGTACATATATCATTATTTATTTCCCATTTGGTTTGTTTCACAACATTTTTGTGAGTTGCTCGTATGTCATGGTTTTACTCAAGCGTTATATTATTCTTTATGGGTGCAAATGCAGACATTTTAAAGTACACAAAAGCTGGAAATTAATTGTCCCGACGCAGCGCCATGTAATAACAAGAAAAAAGAAAACGCATTTCGTCTAATACATGCATTGAACTCTCCACCCAGTTTCGCACTGTATTTCTCCCTCACCATACAACAGCATGCCAAAACTAAATCATCGCAAGCTCTTGCAAACGGGGTTTTGATGGTTATTTCTTACCATCAGCTCATGGACATTTCTTCTCAAGTGTCCAAATAATAAATACCCTAATTGCCTACTTGGTAGCCTGCAGAGGAGCCGTTGAGGCGAGCGCGGAGACTTCAGGTAAACTGTTAATAACGTCGGCATCATATCTTAGTGTTACACAAACGCTTTAAGAATCAATCTATGAGATCCAGTACGCGTATTCATCAATTAATTCATCGATTTTGAATTGTTCCACCAACTTTAATCTGGACATTAAATCCTGGGCACCATGGAATATTTCTGATTTTAATGGTTAGCTATAATCTTAGGATTAAATTCATTACTGAACTAGTTTTCAGTGGGGGACTTAAAGTTAAAGCGGGCCGAACCTATTCTGTCGGCGCCGATGCCATCGTCGCGCAAGTAATCGGTAATTAATTCGAATCTCGCCGTTTGGCCAGAATACGCCAGCCGGCGAAACCAGCATCGCAAGGCTAGTAACGAACATATTTATTTATACCATTATGGGTGTACTTATAATGTTATACTTGTAGTTTTATAGCGGTCATAAACTATATAATATATATATATATTGCCATCTTGTAAATGTCAGTTACTACTCTCACGTCCATTAGTTTTAACAGCCAGGTCGGATTACTTGAAATAGAGAAGGCAAGGCATCTTTCTTCAATCTTACGTAAAACGGTAGTTTTAGTTTTTAATTGCTTCTCTCCGCTGTCAAAGTATTTATTATTAAGAGTGGGTCACACGGCGGCAGTGTGAGAAACACAACAACAACCACACAACATTTTGTTCTACTACCACATTTTGTCACACGTAAGATGATCAACACAGATAATCAGTTCGCTAAGTGGGGACTATCCCGTTTACTCGGAATGTTTCATTTTGTCACAATAACGCGCTTTTCAGTAATTTTAAGACACAAATACAACGAAATACGCACAAGAAACTGTTTAATGATGATGCTCTGGTGTTTAACGTCTAGTACGCTCAGGTTATTCGAGACGATGAGTGGTGATGGATGACGATGAAGGACGGTTACATAAAAAACAAATGCCTTATTCAGGATTCGAACCCACGTTCTCGTAGAGCCATGTGCATCGGACCAGAGCCCTAATCGTATGTGCTACCGCGGTTGGGTATAATCAATACAACACAGACTTTTTGTTTACATTGAGGCAGGCATGGTCATTTTACGAGCATTTAAATTTCTTATGCGATTTTAGTCGCATCTATTTGTACTTTTACATAATTGTGTAAAAATTTATTATGAAGGCATCTATCATAGCACTTTTCCATTATTGAATATAGAAAACAAACAAAAAAATAAATTCAATTTTCTAGAATTTACAATCTCACAAAATATTTAAAAACAAACAAATAACAAGCATTTTCTGATTGATCTATGATTAATATTGAAAATCTGATATGATAGGAGAGTACAGATGTCCTACAATATCAATTACGCCAAGTTGTATTCAGATGTAATGATATGGCTGCAGGACAAGGAACGCGCCGGTGCCATATATTATGCAAATGTCTATATATTTCGGTTCCGATAGCTTCTCTATACATGGAAGTCAAAGATCACAGGCGTCCCGTGAGACAGTAGACGATGCCACGATGCACGGGACCTCGCTGTGAACTATGTTGTTGCACCATCAGACCTACATTCTAGCTAGGTGCATATTATTCACATTTACACGTGCCGGTAGTGCATTTTTATATAAAGTCCCATGCCGTACTTCAATATATCTTCTCCCAACGCAATGAGTAGGACTATATTTCAGCATTTTTATAATATTTATTATTTTTATGTCAGAAATTACGTGCCATAACGCAGAGAATTGGTAGTAGTTAGCCAAGCTTACGTAGGGGACATGTATTAGAAATTATGGTAATTTTGTCTGACAGACATATTTTTTGTAGGATGCCCGCTGTAGAGTACACATCAGATTTTACCTGTGTGACCCCCTTCAGGTGACTAACTTGGTATGTTGCGGATAGGATAATTGTGAAGGGATGTCCGAGGACTCAATCCCTTGTATTCGCATGAACGATTGAGGAAAACCTCGGAAAATTTTTTAGTCAGGATTGCCGGTCTCGACGGGATTCGAGCCTGGGACCTCCCGAATCAGATTTGGGCGCTTAGCGCTCGAGCCAACACAGCCGGTACAGAGACATAGAAATAACATCATTCCAGATGTCTAAGAGTGGAAAAGAATGTATGTGAAATTCGCATTTAGCGATCGAACGTTATTTAAATTTAAATTTATTTTAAAATTGTAGACGTAGTCGTCCCGAGCTCTAAAATTTTGTCTTATTGTCAACTGTCAGAATACGTAGGAATACGACACCAAGGGGACGTGGGTTCGAGTCCCGCGTAAGGCATGTGTTTTTGTAATTGTCCTTCACCATTCATCTATCACCACTCAACTAGTAAAAATCGAGATTACACCGTTTTAACCAGCTGATATGCACTAGATTTCAAGCCCATAACACTGAATTTTTTTAAAACTTGTCAGCCTTGCTACAGTACCACATTGTTAGGTCTACTCAAATGAGCAGACGATGCGTTGTTTACATAGCCCGCCCCGCTAATAGTGGGCATGACGACAGACGAGCCAGCTCTAAGTTGTTATTGTTATGGGAGGATGAGTACACGAATCTACATAAAAACACACGCTTTACGTATCAATTTGCGCACTCGACGCAACCACCGTAACAATGATGCGAAGCTTCATGGCACACGTACACTGAATGCATCTGCCTGCCTTGATATTCGCACAATCGTGATATAGCGAAATCATGAAGACAAAAATTAAGAGATGGCAATATTTAAAAATATGTATCCCAATTAATCCGAGTTTGATACCAGGTCGGGACACATTTGTTTGAAAAGTGCTATGACTTAATTATTAGGATATATTAGCGTAAGGACAATCAAATTTGAATTTTTAATCCACACTTAAACCGCAGAGGGGGGGGGGGGGGGCGTAAGCATTCAGTCATGTATTCAATAATTGTGATGGACCGTAATAATGTTATGTTTTTAATTCTAATTTTTAATTTTAATTTAATTAAAGTTTTAAATAAATTCAAGTTAATGAGACTCGTCTGATGATTAAATATCTGCATCAATATAACTATAATTTAATGATTGATGATGATTATTAAAGTTTAATCCCATTGCAATCTATATATAACCTCGAGGAATTCTTACTTTAAATTAGATTTGTTATTTCACGGTTCATACAACTTCCTACAAATACTCTGGATACTTTTCACTCATAAAAATAAACCACGGTCTATTACTAAAAGACAAAACATGGTAATTGCAGCAACTCAAGTTATATTGAGGATGTCAAAGTATGTTGAATGTGACCCACGATAATCGGGATGCAAGGTCTTCCCCAGCTATTACGTTAGCTAAAGTTTGTTTTATTATTGAATCTAAAGGGCACAACAACATGCACAACGGTACTTAATTTAGCTGTCAGTCTCAATGGTAACATCCTCATTTTGTTTTTTAAAGACTTACATTTATTACAGTTAACAATGCGTAAACATTTAATACGCGATACAGCCAGTTTCAAAACACATAACTTCTGTTTCCTCACTAATAGAGAAATAAAACTCTAGTCTACTGGTAGCTTGAAACACTTTTACCTTGTTATTGCACAAGACATTGCTTGCACGGGGTAAAGTAGTCCTACCCCGTTACACACCCTGATCACGAGGGCAGGGTATCACGTGTAGGACGCCCAATGTAGGGTAACCTCGTCAGGTGACTTACTAGGTTACTAGGGATAAGGTTGTTGGGAAGGGAATGCCCGAGGGCTGTTTGAGAGGACTCGATCCCTTGCATTCGCATTAACGACCGAGGAAAACCTTGGGAAAACGTTCAGGCAGGATAGCCCGTCTCGCTAGAGCCAACACTGTCGGTATAACGTGTGATTTTCTGTAGTTTTTTGCGTTACTCGATTTTTTTCGCCTGCCGGTACAATTTCAAATTTTGTACCGTTTAACCAAACAACGCAACGCCAGAAACTACAGACAACCATGTTTGTTTCCCTTATATTTAGGTTGTAGATAAAGGAGTGTAGAAACAATATTAAAAAAATGCTTCTCAAAATTCAATTTTGAACTGATTGATTCGGGCAATTTAGAATACAATTGTTGATTCTGAGGTTATGTCTCTTCAAAAAAAATCAAAAAATAATATGCACTTTTAATAAGTAGGGCCTACCTCTTTCAGTCTACTAACTTTTCAGACGTTTTTACTGCATTATTTATAAATCATATTTAGGTCTAGGGATTCCCCTTAAATCGTTCGTCAGTCAGATCTTATTGACGAAAGTATGTTTTTAGATATACCTAACATGGGCAAGATAGGGCTAACGTACAGCGGGAAGTGATGGAGACAAACAGGCGAGGATCCACGCCAGGCTTTCTAGGGCACGCGCTGGACTTTAATACACACGTCAGGCAACTTGTCAATACCAAGTTCGTGGGAACAAACAAACATTCTAAAACCATTAAATGATTTGTGTCACATTGTCTACATCATTACCGGCACGCGTGATGCATTTCAGTAATAATGAAAGAACCATATTTTAAAGTTTAAATTACATTAATATTAATAAGGTGAGTTTTCCCAGGGATCGTGTTTGACCTGTATTCTAACTCGGGCGCGATCTTTGTGATGCAACGACTCGCTTGCATTTCCTCGCTCTGCTGAGAAGCTCGGACCACAGACAATATATTACTTACGTGCTCTGACTAATGCAGTACAGACTGAGAGCAAGATTGTACAGTGAAAATAACTATTACTAATTGAGGCTTTATGGTTCATAATATAACAGATTCGTTTTATAAGCATTTAATTTTTTTTGCATTTTGTAGTATTTATTGTTTCCTTTCCACCAAAACCCTAAACGTGGGATGTTTCTTGCCCTTCTTATGGTAAATGATGAATTATATGAACATTTCAATTCAATAAATCCTCATTTAAAGTTAGAATTTAATTTCTCGATTTGGATAGTCGGGAAACACTCCCGTAGGTGGAATAATTAATATTTAATACAATCCAGAAATTAAAAAATCCATCCCTATCGGGGTGGATTTTTTAATTTTTTAATTTCTGGATTTATTTAATTATTAATAATATAATAGAATATTAATTAGAATTTAATGCTAAACTAGTTTTCAATAGGTATAGAAAAACATTATTTTTAGCAAAATTAGCATTTTCTAGCGTTAAAAAATAAATGTTCACCGATTTAGCATCAAAAACCTAAAAACGCTTTTAAAAAATGTATCTGTGTTTACAATCTGTCCATGCATAATGAGTTTTCGATTGAAATTTTCAGAGAATAAGTTTGCTTCCAACAGTTTAGTGGTAATGACGTTCTTGGTAACTGCAATCCTTAATTAGAGGAAACATATTTTGTGTACAATAAAAATAAAACCAAGTAAAGGGAAAACAGGCTTCGCCTGAACAACGATTCTAATAATTCTGCAATTATTGCAGTTCTCGTAAAAACTATGTAGTTACCATTCTGTTTTTAAGGTAGTAACTGTAGTTTTGTATGTTATAGTAACCACAGTTCATTTTAGTAAGAAGGATTTCATTGTACAGTGAAATTCCTCTCTCTCTAAAGTTTTACGGCCATTGTATGCTCACAGCTGTGACAATAGTGTGACACGGCTGTCGGAATGATTCTACACATTACACGATGACTGAACATATCGATTTCGTTTGAAATCACTATAATAAAACACCATGTACTATAGTGAAATGTACGTTGAAAACGACACAGATGAATGACCGGCCTTGGAAGTACTGAAGCACAGGCACAAATTACACTATCTGTGACAAGTGGCCACAACACAGTAGCCCTTAGTGACACCGACCATTCATTAACGTACGTTTCGTTTTCTTTTCCTGACTTTCCACTTCTAATTTCCATTTCACTGACATTCCACGTTTGTACGGGTCCCTGAAGCATTAAACCCGATTATCCTTCACCAAGAGTAGGCTACGTACTACAGATGTTTTGAAAAAGTTGTGTGTTAGGTCACCTTGCACTCAAAACGTGATAACTGCCAAATGAAATAAAACGAAATTAAGAAATTATAAGCTTACTGAAAAAATGGTGCTTTACAAAGTTCAAAAACAAATAACATATTACCTTTAAGACTTTTTGAAGAACTCGAGCGAACCAGGCTGTGCCTCAGAATGCAGAAGTTTATTCTGGACTGATATTCTGAACGGGCCGTGGTTTGCACCAACATGCCATTAGAAAGAATGTGTTAATGTCGCTATCAGAGCACCGAAAAAATGCCACCAAGAAGGTAAACTGTAGTAATTTTTCAAGTTTGAGTCGGAGACAATAATTATTTGAAATGCTAAAATTTCTGCAAATAACCTAAAAAAATTTTTTTTTGTGAAATTGAAGATTGAAACGTAGTCGAGATAGCGAAATTAACTTATTTAAATTAAAGCATTTATGCCAAACTAAGGCAAACAAAGTTGGCCCGAACTCCAACGTCTCAAACGCCATTTTCACGTAACTTGCTATACTCACTCCCCCACCTTGTATGCATTGAAGCTACGCACCTGTACGAGGTGGCAAGCAAGATGCCTGGACCGCTGCGTCATCATTGGTTCAACATGATTTATATGCACATACTCTAGCCAAGTACTTGTATTTATCTTGTGCCTCTACAAGCTACACCTGGTCTCTTTCACTACTGTGACCGGCCACTGACCGTAGTGGTACAAGATACGTGCACACACATAACTATCAACTTATAAAGATTACATTATTTAATTGACAAATAACATTTACAAACACCAAGTATTCGTTCGTTGGCTATCTTGGCAACCATTTCTAAGTTTCCCAACTTTGTAGTCTCCTTTGTAAATATACTACCATTTTCATCCTCGCCAAATCAATGACCAAGTAAATGGGAGCAAAAACTTATCACAACTGTACGGCTGTAATTTCGCAAAAATTAAGGGCTTTATCACTGTACCGATATGAAGAAGCCATTTCGTATGTGTACAGTAAGAAATTTGCTTAATGACATTAGGCCTTACTCAATTCGTGTTATATAAATACATCACTATTATCGTTACACTTGATGGTAAAAATCTATTTAGAAAAGAAAATCCCAAAGGATTCCAACTATATATTTACTTTGCCAAGGTAGTATTTTTAAATGCAGGTATTAATATGATTTAAAAAATGTCTAATTTATATCCTTCTCAATTCTCTTTCTCTCAACCGACCGTGTTGGCTAGGGCGAAAAGCACGAGACTCTGATTCGGGAGGTCCCGGGTTCATATCCCGTCGAGACCGGCAATCCTGACTGAAGTTTTTCTTTCGAGATTTCCCTCAGACGTTAATGGGAGTTGACGGGATTGAGTCCTCTTAAACAGCCCTCGGACATCCCTTCACAATTATCTTAGCTCCAATACCTCATGCAAGCATGCTGGGCAGGTTTACCATGAGAAATTTTAAAAAATGATGGTACTATTTAACCATATTTAAAGCCATTGGTTTAGCCGCAGTCGCTTAGCCGGGTCCCACTCGAACACCGAAGTTAAGCAACCTCGGGCGTGATCAGGGGGAGAGTGGGTGATATAGCAGGTGGAAGGTTCGAGAGCTAGTGTAACGGCTTCGTTCTCCTCGACGTCTGCTCGGCAGTCCGGGTTAGTGGAGGAACCTATATGACTGTCAAGGTTACACCGTCCTTTAGGATGGGACGTAAATCCGTTTGTCCCCTTGGTACTTTTCGGAAGGAGTAGTTTACGTGCCGGTACCGGGTTTCCCCTCCTCCCTTCTATTCACCCTTCATCCTCATCTATCACCACTCATCGTCTCAAATATCCTTAGTGCATTAATATGCACACCTAACTTAACCATATTTCTGTTGTGTGTTTCTGTTACCCTGTTCCCTCCAAGCACACGACGGGTATATCAAACAATGCTGATCAGCTGATAAATATACGATTCTACTCTCCTGATCAATTACCCCGAGAATTGTTCCGTGACGAACCAGCGAGCTGCTCTCTCGTCGCTCGGGTTTGATTTCATCCCATTGTTTGGCCTCTGTGCTCGATCAGTCGACAATCCCATTAATTTCAACAAATCAACTGGGTCACAGTGTTATCAACTTAATTTAAACAAAGTGTTCGATATTGACAAAGCTTTGAACGTCCGTACTTTCTCTAATGAATGACAGATTGCGCGTGTCCGCTGTGTTAGCACACGAGGGCCGTGCGCACAATGTCTCACAGACAATGTAACATCATTGACAAACTAATTGAGTTTATCTTCAGGTGGCGGACAAAAGTTTTATGCCACTTGCGAATGATTGATGGTGATCATTTCCTTGAATGTAGAAGAAAAAGTTTGAGAATGAAAGAATTAAAATAAATCGACGTGATTAAATAGTTAAAACAGTAAACGGGATTTTAATAACATGAAATATTACGATGTCACTATTTAATCTTCGCAGCAGAGCAGTTATAATATAATAAATGTTCTAGTTGTTCCGAAGCAAGTTTGCCGATGTGGCGTCGTCGGGAGATAAACTTGTAGACAATCAGCGGGGACCAATGTTAAATGTTGATCGCTGATTGGACAAGAAATTACAAAATTACGTGACCATATAACCATAGGACTGGGTTTCCGGGTTCAAATTTGTCCAACTTTTGTAAGAATATACCCCATTTCAGATAACTCAAATTATAATTTGTATGTGATAGTGTTGGAACAACACTGTCAATGTATGGAACGAGTGTCATGGTTGTGTGAAATGAGCTACAGCGCCATCTTGTTTGTGTGCCATGCTTGTGTGAAATGAGCTACAGAGCTATGTTGTTTGTGTGTCATGCTTGTGTGAAATGAGCTACAGCGCCATCTTGTTTGTGTTCCAGACGACCAGTGTGAAGCTACCCGGCGGAGCTACCGGCTTCACCAAGCCCACCAAGTACCACTACTACCCACACAACCAGCACATCTACCTGCTACCTGAGTGCGCCATTCAACAGGTACTTACGTCTTTAAATTCACATGTTCACAACATAGTGAAAACTACGTGAAAGTTTTGACATTTCCCAACATCCAACTTCGTTTACTCATTTTTCTCCAACAAGTTTAATTCGGTTTAAGGGCGAGTCAACCAAGTCGTTATGCGCCATTTTAGGTCTAGGGGATTGTGAGGACAGACCCGTGCTGGACATATCCGGCCGCAAGCCAGGGGAAGGGAGGGTTCTCACATCTGTCTGTTATCATTGTTCGTATCGTCACAAAAGTCGTCAGGGAGGTCGTCGAGGGAGGGGATTTTCTTCTTTAAGAAAGGAAGGAAAGAGAAAGGTGAGAAACTATCAGGGATGTCCCTCTTCTGTCATTGATTAGATTTAGCTTATACGGGAGAGTGGGGAGGGGGGAGGGAAGCAGCCGGGAGAGAATTACTTATTAATTAACCGAGGTGTTAAGTCGGTGGGGGAGATACTGGCGGAATTCTCATTGGGGGATTGATATGACTAGAGGGAGATAACGTTTCTGAGAAAATGGAGAGGATGTTGAGGGACTGATTTTCATGTGGTTTCTGGGGAACCTAGAAACAAGGTAAATAACAGGGATATGCCGGGAGAGCAAGTCAAACGCACGAAGCAGAGGGAGTCAGGGCGCAACCAAGCAAAGAGCCCAAAGCATTGGGGCAGTGATGAAGTTTTATGCAGAGAAAAACTCTCCGTGTGAAAGTGACTTTTGTTATTGGGAGGGGAATTATATTTATGTAATGGTTATGATTTTAGGTAAGGGGGAGGGCGATTAATTGAAGTTACTCGTTCCCTTTATTTGTGGATGTTTGTGTATCAAAAACACTTGGGAAGAATAAACAATCAGGGGAATCCCTCTCCAAACTCGTGGCATATGTTACAGGTGTGCAACGCGGTGTACGTTCGACTCAACTTCACGCAGCCCTTGTGCGCATGTCCCACACGTCATCGAGAGCCCTGCTCGGCTAGTCTGACCTCCACACAACAGAGCTGACCACAGAGCCCAGGGGAATCCCTCTAACCTAACACGTGGCATATGTTACAGGTGTGCAACGCGGTGTACGTTAGACTCAACTTCACGCAGCCCTTGTGCGCATGTCCCACACGTCATCGTGAGCCCTGCTCGGCTAGTCTGAGAAGGGACGACCTTCACACAACAGAGCTGAGCACAGACCCCAAGGGGAAGGTAAAGTACAAGGAGCTGGTAGTATAGTTGCCAGTTGGTGCCCATTCCTTTTACAAAGGGCGGATTCGTTGACAAAGGGAACAGCATGTGAACTAAATGTAATCTGAGTATTCATTTGAAATTCTGATTATTTAACAAAATCAATGCCTTTTTGGAGCACTTGTAAGAGGCACCAAATTTAGCAGCCAGTGGTATTCCTATTTTACACGCCAACCTGTTGATATGAAAGTGGACCAGATAAGTTACATTTTCAATTATAAATTGGTATGCCTATATAAGTTTAAATAACATGCCTAATATAACGAGAAAAAGGGAGACCATCATGTTTGTTTCGTAAAAGCATGATTTGTCTGTGATTAGTAAGCCTAAGCAGAAGCTTGTTCACGAGGGTGCAAAGTCAATACCAAATATAAATAATTTTGCATGGTGCACGGATTCTTATTATGATATTGTTCAGGAATTACGAAGCTTATAAGAATAATGATAACAAATACAATTAAGTTCATTACAATATGAAAAAACATCACGATATTCGTGTTCTTATAAAATGTTGCTTCTACTCTTGTACTTGACCACATCGTTAACGATATTTTACTGGCAACGTGTTTCAGGCTGTGACCCTGGTCAAGACTTGCGAGCAGACCAGCGAGATGAGAGTGTGCAAGGACCCCAAGGACTGGTCACTCCTAGCTCTGCAGAACATCAGGACGGGCAAGTCCCACTACCTCGTGCTGTGTCGGTGTCCCAAGCAGAACGCACTAGGTAAGTGTGTGTTGTATTATTACTTGGATGTTTAATTAATGTCTACTCTGGTGTTAGGAAGAACTATTTATTTCCGATCTACGCAAAGGATTGCAGAAAAGATTTACTTTCTAAACTATAGTGATATTTCAGATTGAAAACGGTAAAACATCGACAAGTCTTCATCCCTTAGATTGGTTTTGGTTTTCTCTATTTTTTCCTCTTCTTAGAAAGTCGGTCAAGTACCTTACGAACCAATCACAATCATATTCATCCTTTCAAAAGAAACTTTGGTAGAACAGGTAAATGATATTAAATAATTAATTGAACTTAACACTGCTCTTGGGTGGGAAATTAAGTTTTTTTATTATGTTGCAATATTTCGAAAAGTTTCACTTTTCTGTCTGCCTGTCGAAGAAAAGTGAAACTTTTCGAAATATTGCAACATAATTTTTAAAAAAATCCCACCTAAGAGCAGTGTTAAGTTCAATTCATTATTAAATACATATTCATCCTATTACGATAATCTATGCATGAAATTGGATACAACGTATCATCATTTGATATTATTTCGGTAGTGAGATGTTGTATGGTGTTTCACGACACAAAGATGAGTTTTGGCTGTTGCGCCATGTCGATGATGAGGCACTGCTCGACGTTTCGCCGCTCATGTTGGTGGCTCTCTTCAAAACTGATGAGACATGCTGACATCAGTCTCGAAGAAGCCACCAACATGGGTGGAGAAACGTCGAGCAGTGCCTCATCGCTACACGTCGCAACAGCCCAAGGATAATTCAATGTTTAAGATTATGTATATTATTTCAGTACTTGTCAGTAACTCAATTAGAGTCATTTCAAGATTAAAGCGTTTCAATTCATACACATTTTTCGGGATTTATAGATGCACACTTTATGGATGGCCCTATAGTTTCCAAGTATCCCACGTTATGTTATGTTGACAATATGTGCACAGTATACACTCTAATATAAATGTCGTCACCTGTCAGTCAAAGTGAATGACGATGACCCTGCTGGTCCTACTGATATACCAGTGGGCGCGAGAGTGAAAGGGGAAAGCGTGCTCTGCCGGTCACGAGTAACAACGGGTGCAGGGCATGTTTACGTAAATTCTGGTCCGGATTCCTATGCATCATTTGAATTTAGAACGATTATTTAAATAAGCGTGTCTGTCAAAAAATTACAATACCAGAAGTAGCGGTTGTTCGTTAGTCGTGTGTGTGTATTCTTCCGAGCTTATAGATCAGGGATGCTTAGTTCCGTTTGACAGGCGGATTTAATTAAGTGAACTGACTATTAATGTTAGCAATTAGATATGTATTTTGTACGTATGTTATTACACAGTCGTCATCTAAAACAGCTTCCCTTACGCCCACAATTTGCCTCCTAACGCTAAAGACCGTGTTACACAAAAAATCCTAAAGCGCTGTTGGCGTTAGGAGAATAATTGATGTATTCCCCTAACGCTAACAACGCACACATTATAATACGCCATTATCCTGTTGGTGTTATAGGAGTAATTTCCCCTAACGCCACCAACGCTCCATAGCACCGTGATTCAGTTACTGTTGTTGGCGTTAGAAGAATATTTTAAAACCCCTAACGCCAACAACGTTCTCTGGATGCTTTTCTATCTAATTACTTTAATAACTTTGTTATTTCACGGTTTGTAATGTACTAAAACCTTAGTGTTAATTGCAAAAGTACGTGTTTCAAACTATGGTAAATTGTTTATGAAGCAAGGCATTAATGAATAAAATAAATACATAAATTGTAGCACGGTCTGCATCGACACACGACACTCGGCACTAACAACGAGGTAGCTAATCTAGACCATGTTTCAGAGGGGCCTATGAACCACGACCAGCCCTCGTACGCCTCGGTGCCCGGCATCAGGGTCTACGGGATGATGTGCGTGCAGAAGGTGGTGGATAACCTCAGACTAGGAGGACAGGAGACGAAGAAGAAGACAGAGTCCAGGAGGGGGCGACACATGAGGGTGCGCAGGAGTCTTTCGAGTGAGTATATATCACACTGCTACCACCACACTGGGGCGATAGGATTCTCAACGGAGATTTTACTTTCATTCACAATTTCTATTTTTTATTTTAATTAAAACTCATATCGGAAATTTGGGTTCGAACTTTGAACATTATCTGTTGAGACAAGTTAAAAAATTCAATTAAGTATTTTTGAATGTACAGACGAAACTATCTTTTTAATTCCAAGGATTTCTGATCATTTCTCATTATGTGCGACGTATCGCATCAATCATTTTGATTTTGATAAATCAATTCCCTTTAAACCACGCTCTATTTCGAAAACATTGGGGAAGAAACACTGCATCAATACGTGAAGATACCTAACAGATATGGTATTTTGCACGATAAGTATTTGTTCAGCCCGGAAACATTATATTTTCGTAAATCTTTGCATTATACTAGAAATAGATATGTGAACAGAGACGAACGAACGTTTTGGGGCGGTTTAACTTCATTGCTAACCCTTCTGACACGATATAGATATTAATTACTTTATCGTCAATCATTATTAGAAAGTTTCAAACATGTGTCACTACAGAACCTCGTTTCATCTTCCCCACAATCCGTCTTAGAAATAAAAACCATGTCTTATGTCTTTTAACGCAAATAATTAATAGTCCACAGCTTATAGACCTACCGCCTACTTGCTATTGGGCGACATTGTCGTAGACAAAGTGCATGGGATGGGATGTAACCAGAATGTCAAGTTCACTTACTCTAATGAATACTAAAAAGAAGCAACGGGACCTGTTTAAAAGAAGTGAGAAAGTTTGATCAATCAAGGTTGCGCATATTTTCCGCCCACTCAAGGTCAACCTTACAACCCCGTGTAGTGCACGTGCACTTGACTCTCACCTACTTCCTTGTTACCAATCGCTCAATCGGATAGACAGTCGCGTAACTGTTGGTTACTCCGTCGAAGATAATATCGACGCAAACACAAAGAAGGCGTCTGGGAACACTTTCCTCTAGATCACTTCACCGTTGCTAATTTGAATAACGCCTCCTAAAACTTGCCCCTAATTAATAAATATTTCTTTCACACGATTTCTGTGAACCTCGTCGAGAACGGTAACGTTTCGAGAGTTTCGAGACAGGAAATAGATTATAAATCTATGTTGTTTCATTTCCCTTCCAGGAATACGTCCGCCGTTCCCATGGTCTAAGGTGCGCGAGCTGGCGGATACAATAGACTGGGAGGAAGACTAGGGAGAAACGCAGCAGACGACAGGACTCAGGCACGAACGACGTAGGCGACGAAGACAAACACGAACGGCGCTCCGAAAAAAGGCGACATTCGAGCGATTTTCTTGCGAGATATTCTTGCGCGAGAAATCTAGTGAAGTTTGTTAAAATGTGAAGAAAGGGAAGACACGAGTTAAAAGCATTGAGGAAGGAATAGCTAAGGAGACAGCAAGCACTGTCTGTGGCTGTGTCAAGAACTGTAGACCTTTTGAAGGTTTGTGCTGAGAAAGATGGCGTTTCAAAAACAGCTGTTGTAACAATATAATTATTAAGAGGAAAGAAAAACAATTAGATTTCGTTACACATTTCATTTGCGCTGTTTCTAGTTATGGATTTTTTTTAAAGGCTAAGGATACCATCCTGACTTTGACCATCCTTTGTTTGAAGCCCTGCCATGTTAACTGAGGTGGCGCTGAACAATATGTCAGCGATCAATCTGTCAACAGTTCTGACAACGTGGTGCTATCTCCCTTGCTATTCCTTCCACTATGGGTCAAAGGTTATCTTCGAGGGGTGCAGAGAAATATTCTTCCGCCATTCAACGCAGAACTACTTTTTCTCGCGGCAAGATGGTACTCTCTCTCACGAGCGGTGGTGGCAACTTATTTCAGTCAACTCTCGCCAGGAAATCGTCCGCCTGTTGGCTGGTTATGGGGAACATTATGTCGCCAGGTACAAAACCATATATCTACATGGTTGTCATCTCTTTTAGTTCGCTATGAACAGTCTTACTAGCTCTAAGATATAATGTATTTATTATATAAAACACGGCTGTTTTGTGAACAGTGTAGGTGCTGTTATTTTGTATATACCAAATAGTTTATTTATTACTTATTGTCTATTAAATGTCTTGCACGAACACACTTTCCTGAATAAAGTTATAAATGTTTGTTTATCATAAATATCGTACAATTATTGTATTTTTGCACCTTATTTAGTAAACGATTAATTTATGGGAATACCATGCCACTTAAGTGTAAATACTAGTGGCGCCTTTGAGCTTGCTGCTAAATTTAAAGCTGTTTATTCTACGGCAAGCCAAAGCGAAAGATATTAACAAACTCATGTTCCAAACATCCCTAGTATTTTAATAATTACATTACTTTCTCAACACATTAACACCACAAATTAAATCATGATCTGTGAACGTTGCACGAAGACCATCTGATTACAAGCATTTTACAGGTAACAACAGTCACTTCATAATGTCGTCCCTATCAACAACTCTGCACTGTTGTTTGTACTTGTTTTCAGACTTGCAGTTACTGTGTACTCTACAGTACAGTACGAAATAAAATATTTATTACAATTACTTAAACTTGATACCTTAGACTTTAGGAAGACATGTGAACATCATACTAGTAGTGGATAGTGCCACTAGTGGCTTTAGTAACATCAGGGAAAAGCCATTACATTTAATACATTTAAATACAATCCGATTTCCATATCCAACACAACTAAAATCAACACAACTACATATTACCGTAATTCAATGTAATTTGAATAAGTACTCGTCTAAACCTTGGCGTACAATGCAAATATTACTGAAAAATGTGATTTGACTGATTATAAAGCGTACGTGAACATACACCTCTAGGGAAACCATAAAACATGTTGCATAATTCATTCATGTGAAATGGATGTGAATACACTTCATGTAAAACTATAAAATTGTATTTGTATCTAATTTATTCATCTAATACAGTTCATTCAATCTAATGGCATATCTGCTTGTTTGTCACGTAACATATCAAGTGTTGTTCTAAAGCGCCCTGTAACTTTCTGTGTGTCTGTCACATCTAACGGTTATATTTATTCGCACATGTCCTCATATTTACATTTGTTGTTTTTGTGGACATTGTCCCACAACAAGGACAATACAAACAAAATGAATAATATGACCCTTGGGCGTCAGAGAAGGGACTTCCATAAACCCGGCACCTCCACCAAAAACAGAACTTTGGATGAATGTTTTATAATAACGTCCAGCTTTGCTCCATGTTTTAGGAACTACCATACCTGTGCGTGTTTCAACTTGCATCACATTGTGAGATTTTTATAGCTTAAGTACTGAAAGCTGTTGATAATTCAAATGGATTGGTGATATCTTATGACGATGTACCATATTGGTTCTATCAACAATTAACCAATCGCACAACGGAATATGGTTGTTAGAAACCTCGGTGTTAATCCCATTTGGTAGCATTTGTCTTTCAGAACGACGGCTAATCCAATTTGAACACTTTATTAATTTTCTAAAATTTTATGCCTCAAACTATAGTAAACAAAATATTAGGTGTCGGTCAGGCACATCAAATTTTGGTACAGTACACACGTTTTGAAATACAATGATATACTTACAGGGATTGTGATGACCGGGTAACAAGGATTTCCCACTTGGCGTGAGGTACTCCAATTTTACCAGGGTCGAGGGACAGATAGAATCATTGTTTTCATGTTAATGTTCAATTCAATTAAAAATCACATATGATAGAAAAATACAATATGGGAGAGAAAATATATCTCGGAAAAAATTACCTACACTATTTTCAAAAATGAATATGATGAGGGCGGCCATCTTTTGTGACGTAACCTTGATAAACAAAGTCATTCATAAAAACCATACGATAGAAATAAACTTTACCCGCAACTTAGATTCTAAAAAACTACATTACTAATTTAGCATTGCAATTGAAGTCGAACTAAAAATAACAGTTAGCCTACATAAAATCTACCCACAGTGTAATTCAGTACATAAATAATGGCTTGCAGGTGAATAAAACATTAGCTACTTATTCAATGGTATGTACATTTAAAAACTGCGGTCGAAAGAACGACCTCGCTGGGACGAGAGAGAGTATTTAATGGGCACTTGACAAAGATTTCTTCATCTGTAAGGATGTGAATAGTACACAATCTCTACGTCACGATTAGTGGCTGCAAGACACACCCACCAACATTATTCACTGCTACAAATAAGCAATTTGTATTTGTTGAAATAGTTCATTAGAAAGCATTTATTAGGCTTATTACACTGTCGGCAAATCCCAGGGTTGTGATGTCCTTAAGCAAGAAAACAGCCATGTCTCGTACTGACCTGTGTGTGTGACCTGTGTGTGTGTGAGAGAGAGAGTTGTGTGACTGAGTGGGTGGACTCTAAATACGGATTTATTTATTTTATTATCTGTCGAGACAAGTAGAACAATTCAGTAATGTATTTTCGAATGTATAGAAAACTATTATAAACTATCCATAATAATTTCAAAACATTTCCATGGATTTCTGATCATTTCTTAGTATGTGCGAGGTATCGTATCAATCATTTTGATTTTGATAAATCAATTTGCAATACAAAGGGGTTCGTGAAATCTGGACAAGCTAACACCGGAGCACAAACAGAACTATCTTTAACCTTACAAAAAGCCCTTTCCGCCCCCGGCGTCAATTCAGATTTGGAGTTCTTCTTTAGCAGAGCTGTAATCGGAGATACTAGGGTGGAGAAACTTTGAATGAACCTAAGATACCAGGATGACATTCCCAGGAATCTCCTGACCTCTTTCACCTTCGCCGGTTCACTATCGACTGTACCTTGTCGGGATCTACATGTAGTCCACTATCATCCACAATGTAGCCTAGGTAACAAAGTTCCGAACGGACAAACTGACACTTCTCAACGTTAAAGTGCAAGGACGTCTCTCATAGTTATCGCTCAAAAGTCTAGCGTGACTTGAGTACGAACGTCATGCGCGACGTTGACATGTCGTTGGCACACAAGCCGCTCACTCGCTGGTGTTATGTTGGTTTATACAAGATTTGCACCGTATAGTTTTCCTTGCATTGTTTGGCAAGTATTTTTAAGTTCTTACCACAGCACATAAATATCTACGAACATCTCAGTGGCCTGGTGTCTACCGAAATGCTTTCTGTCAGCTTTCGTATGGGAGACCGTATGATGGAAAGAGAGCGCTGCGAGCGATCACGTTCACTTACCACACGTTTACTTAGAACAGCCACGCTTGTGTACGTATTGCTGTCTCACAATTAAATATTGTAACAGTAACTGTTATGTAATGCATGTTTTATAGTAAAATAACAGTGTTGCGTGTTATAATTTAAACAATCAGCAAAGTTTACTAAATATGTAGAAAAGAATGTATGATAACAGTAGGCAGTCCAGTGCACGCTTTGCACATGAGGGTGTGATTAAGCCGTCTCACAGCGTTATTTATTTGCACAACATAATTTCATGCATGAATGAAGGGGCAGACGGTAAATTTGTTGAACTGCACTGCTCGCAACGCTTCTGTCTTAAAGTCACCCATAGGTACTTACTTCCACTTTATCTTTCAGCGTCTAATGCCAGCACTTTCATAGAATATCTTCTACTGCAGTAGGTATGTGTGTTATTGCATGGTATCTTTGATGATTGTGATTCTTCGCAAAATAGTGCAAAAAGAAGCATTTATAGTAGAGCACCATTTTTAATATACAAGTTACGCAAACAAGTAATGAGCTACTTTTTAAAAACAAGTAGCAGAAATGGTAATACACAGTTACACACCTATCAATAAGTAGTGTGTACAACATAGATTGTAGTTTTTGTAAAACACCTCCGACAATTAAGTCTGCACCAACTTGGCCCAACTAGGGGTGGGATAAATCGTTTAATCAAGCTTAAATGTTTAAACAGCAGCGTAGTATGTTTATATGCAAGGCCTAAAAAATATAGGCTTTACAATAATCCAAGAAATATACAATAATATTGTCTACTGTTAAAGATGAAATAAATGTTCAATAATTTTTTTTTAATAAAAATAATTAATAGATAATTCAAAGTATCATACACTCTAAAGGAGATGTTGTAATTAATTATTATGTAAATGAAAATGTAAAAAAATAAAAAAATAAAGCATTTCAAATCTTTTTTTATATAGGCCTACGTATCTTTGTTAATTCATTTAATTCTCTGAGAAAACATTTAAACAGCGTCGCGCGTCGTCAGGTGTCCCGATCCCACCCCCACCCAACGGGATAGCGCAGACAGACAAGCATGAGACTCACCGAGCACCTCTCCGTTGGCCTGGATGTGGCAGCTGTACATGGCGGCCATCAGTCTCTGGGGCTGCGCCTGGAACGCCCGGCGACAACCTTCCTTCACCGCAGACATGATCTGCCCCGAGAACGGACCGTACGGTTGACTCGAACCCTCGTCCACCTGGCCACTCATGTCTGAAACATTTACAAACACCACACATGCTTAAAGACATAGCATTGTTGCAATTTAGCAAATACCATATTCACTTGATTACTGTAGGTCGCCATCGCGTAATGGCCACACCCCTTATTTGCCCACTAAAACTGAACATTACGTTACATTACGTTAGTATTGACAAATAGCTTCACATAATTGACTTTATATTTTAAAATATATCCAAGGTCTATATTTGCAAAAATACAATACTAAATGCAAATTTTGCAAAAATCTGTTATTCAAGTCGGTTAACCCGATTTAAAAAATATGTCCTGATTATTTTAGATATGTAGACTGTATTTACTTCAATGTATGAATAACCAAATCAATATTAAAAGGAATATTGTGTTTACAAGTACAAGGAAGTAAAATAAAGCACAAAGTGGATTGTAAAACTTAAGTTCATTGCCCGTGACATGAAACTGGCCCACCCCTATACATAGCACAACCCACCTATAGTCCAGCTTTCCACAATGAAGCACACTCCCATCATGGGCTCCTCGCATAGTGGGCCAGCCAGAGTTGCTAGTTGGAAGCCACTCACGAAGCTGCTGTCATACTCTAGCAGAGGGCTGGAGCCATCCTTTACCAACCTACGAGAGATGCAATCAGAGTGGTTGGAAGATTGACGAATTAGGTAGTAGGCCTACATAGTTAGGCCTATACTAAATCAATTTACAAATATTGTACCGGTAGCTTACTTATAAATTATGTAGCAGTAGTAGTAGTAAATTGACTAAATTCAGTTTTTAACTGGCAGCTTGCCAAATAACATTGGATGACCATGTAGGGGTCCAGTGCACTAATCACTAATCAGTACAAAGTAGGGTGCATATATTATTGATTGATGTATGTTACATGAATACAATTAGTACAAATAAGACAACAAATGTAGGAAATTAATGGTTTGGTAATAATGGTCTTTGTTGTAATGTAAAGATGGTGATGTAAAATGATGATTGAATGCTTTAAAACAGTGGGAACCGCAAATACAATTGATTGAGTTTTCTGTTGTCCTACCCAGCACACCAGAGTAGTGTCATGTACTCTTGATTGTTCCTAACAAATTGTGTCTTCAAATGAATTAGGCGCATGCCAGTATTCAACGGCTTCAAAACTGCATGCAAGCAAAGTCAGCGGAAAAAATCTCTGCTGACTTCTCTTGCAAGCAATTCTACACTAAGTGAAACAAACAGCACTACACAAACCAAAGCAACTTCAAAACTTCACAAGCTCAATTCTGGCTATTATCATTCATTGATGTAAAATGTTTGTCTTGAATCATTCATGAATTAATTTGGCTAAGTTGTCACATATTAATTGGTCAATGGATGACTAGTTAATAAAATCACTATATAGAATCAGTGACATTGTAGCAGGCTTCAATAGCATGAAAGTAGTAACAAAAGTATTCTCGTTTCATTCATCATCCTGATTAAAGTAAGTACGTGTAATTATCGTTTAACAATGCTACTGGACTCACCTCTCCCAGACAGGGGGTCGGTTGTAGTCGGACACTCTATTGAGTAATATGTTCGGGCCACAACCCCGCGGACCTAGACTCCAGATCCGATCCACCGCCCCATCCCACTCGCTTCCTGCATTCGTGAACGCTTCTCGTAACTGAGTCTTCAACGTTTCAATAGACATCAACGTCTTTTCTGACAATGTTGTGAAAGCTGAAAGACAAGGAATTTAGAGGTAAGTATGCAGTGGTACAACCGATATAGCAGTAACAAAGATAACAGGTACTACCATGTTCACTTAGAGCTACTTTAGTAACTACTCATGTGAACATATCAGCAACTTGTCTACTCATCTATTTGTGTCTGTGCAATCTACAACATTTTTTAGGTAAGCTGTCATCCTTCTGTGCCTTTCCCCCCACTGAAACATATTTATTTATGTTCCCAGTTTAAGTATCCTAGCCATTTAGGCCTCATCTTTACCTACACAAACTACAATACTGAAAAGATCGTATTGCTCGATTGGAAACGTTCGAAGGCAGCCGAACCCCTGTAACTTAATCACAAAATGAGATTAATACCCCATTGCATCGCTTCCATCCGGTGAACGTTACGTCAAAGTCTTCAAAAGTTGTGATGCTCAACGTTTATACGAGGTTTGATGAAGGCAAAGACAGGAATTTAAGGGAAGATTGACAAATTATAGGGTAAAAGGTAAACAGGATACAGCTTAAACTTAGAGCTTACTTTAGTACTCACTCAGTGAACATATAGCAACAAGTTGCTATACTTCCTATGTGTCTGTGCAAACTAAACATTTTTTAGGTAGCTGCATCCAAGTCTGTCAGGTGGAAAAAGCAGACCTAACGAATGAATGACATTGAATTTACAAATTTACTTGTATATTACGTACGCCAATCATAATACTGAAAGGTGCCTAACTGCCTACAACAAGATTGAAACATTTGCCGTAGGTTAACAATTTTTGTTACCTGCTTGTGTGATGTTAAGGTTCTCGAAAGCGCTTTGAACTCCGTCTTCTGCTATTTCCGACGCCTTCACCCTCGCTCTGTTCTTCAAGTGGATGTCCATCGTCTTTAGCAGCTCCACATTCTTGTCCAGGATCGTCGTGACTTCCGCAGGCAGCGGCACAGCCTGGAACAAATAAATGTTTCCTTACAACTTTTAAACTAAACCCCATGTCTCTAAACCATCTAGCAAAGATTTAACTGTGGCCTGTATCTGGTACAAATTAATTAAGACGTCAGAGATGACTTCAACTTACCCGTATCTGAAGCGAGGACAGCTTGTTCGGTGTTGTCATTATTACAACACCCCGAACGTCTTCTTTGGTCTCTTGAATAACCTCGTTGACCATGTCCATAGTGGGCGGTATCACCACGGTCTCTCTGAACGGCACGATCGGCTCGGATGCGTTGATTGCCACCTTCGCGTACCTGGAATTAGCAGGTGTTTAAGACAAGTACTACTAGGTGCATTCATACCGTACTGCACTCGAGTTCTGTAAAAACAATCTTCAATTATGTACCAACAGTCCAAGACCAACATTAAATAGCATCATTGAAAGAAATACAGTAATTGTGCTAGGAATATGTATTGACCTACAATATGCAAACCAGTACAAGTATTAATCCACCATCCAATACTAGTTTTAAAATAAAGTCATTTAAATAGGAGTAGGCTACAGTTCAAACTAGAGGTGTGGTGCCAACAGAAGATAAGATTTTATTTTTAATGCATTTAATGCTCATCTAAAAAAAAGAGTATTAACTAAAATCTTAAGTATGGTCTTAAAATTGAATCTTGTAACTAACAATTCAGGGTGATCATCAGTTTACTTGTTCTGAGCTCACATAGGCCTCAACTAGATCAGATTGATCACCGTAGTTTGTATCCTAGATCAGATGATCACCTCAATGATATGGAGATTAGTATATGTAGAGAGGAGAGAACACTAAACTAGTGCAGTTCTTTTGCTATGTACATTGGCATTGGACAATATATTAGTTTTGGAAGGCTTAGGATAGTGATAAATCTATTAGCAGCCGAGAATGTAATGCAACAGCTTAATAAAAGATAATTGATAGTTCCATACTGCCATAATTGCTAGAGATCTATTTTGAAATGGAAAATTTGCAAACCTCTGTGTGATCCAACAAACTTGCCACATACGACACAGTAGATTAGTTTTGTGGTGATCAATCAGCTCATCCGAATAAGATAAATATATCCATAAATAATGATGATCAATTGTTGAAATCATGTTTGTCAAAGCAAATTTTTGGATTTCAATTGACTTTTTTTTTATCAAACTTGTGATACTATGTATCATTTGGAACCTCCTTATAATTTAAATAGAACCTGGATTCAAATTTTTCTCATTGATTTTTTAAATTAAATTTATATGTATCAATAGCTCGTTTTCCTGAAACTGTGAAACAGAGATACAAAGACCTCAAGATCTAGTTTGCACCGTACTGATAAGCTTCCTAAGAAGTGGTATTTATCAACAATGCTCGGAAGTAGCCGGGGCTCTAGTGTTAATCACCTCTCTCGGAGATCCTCCAGGCAGCGTTGCAGATGAACCTCTCCCGCGGTGACCAGCACGTGTTCTCCAGTTTCCTGGACTATCACCTGTACACACGCGTCCGCCTAGAAGGAAAACAATCAGATTATTGTACATAGGAAACATTTGGTAAGCAACTTCACATCTACACTCGACTGTCCACTGTAAATGAGTGCACTAAACCGATATAAGTTACTGGGCAAATAATTAGAAGTGGAGCACAAAGTAACTAGTTTCACCATATTTTTTCTTGGATATAACGCTTGTAGTTGTGTCTATTACCCTGGCATGAATGGTGTTTGTCAGTCTTAAGACAAGAAACACTTTATAAAGACCCGTAACTCAATACTTTTGAGATATACAAAAAGATATTCCACGTTTTATAAAACACTGTTTCAACATCTTTGTTATGGGCATTTGGCAGAGAACAACCTTAGTAATATTAACACAAAAGTGTCGGTGAGACCCACCAGCTTTCAAAAGATCTTCATCTAGAAGGGCAGACACAATGACATACATACGCGACGCTCAGTTTCCTATCCTTCACCCCGAGCACTAGCATGCCGGTTAGAAGCCATCATGAAGGGGGAAAATCATTTCACTGCCACATAGATACTTCAGCTAGTTGGCTTTATCTGCCAATTTAAGTGGCTGTGGAGTTGTGTTTGTGTTGAGCGGATGGGCGAGCAAGGCCGTCTGAATGTAAATATGCACAAATTGTCAAATTTACCTACATTTAGACGGACGTTTTCCCCCTTCATGATGGCTTCTAATTGGCATGCTCCCCACGGCCATACTGAGAGTCTAGCATATTAATTGAATGTCATTGGGCATATAGACATTGGCTGAGCTGGTTAGTCTCTAAGTGGCAGTGGAGTGAATACAAAGAACTTGGTTCTGGGTACTAGGCCGCTTCGCAAACGCTTTTTTCAGTCGCTTTGATGGATGAGCTTTTATGGTTGATTAATGATTATCGTTGCCCTAAAAGTACGATATCTACGAGAAATATGTCTTCCATTGTCCTTAAAATCATAACATATCTAAGTTCAGTAATTTCAAATGTTCCTACAAAGTTTCATCAAGATCGGAGTAGCCGTTTTCTCGGTCGTGGGCCAAATATCACAAAAATATTACATTAAAAATTGGCAGAAAATCGTAAAAGTATGATATTCTTATTCATGAGAAATATTTTTTCAGTTGGACCCAAAAACTTGGATCTAAGTTCAGAGGTTTCAAAGGTCCCCTCCAATTTTAATTCCAATTTTATTTTGCTCGATAGAGAGCATACAAACAAGACAAAAAAAAGACCCAAGCTATTTTTCTCAGGGTAAGTGAAATTGAAGGCTTCGCTTCGCTCATCCAATCAAGCAGGCTGTGCAACATGTCGTTCAAAGTCTGCTCATCACATGTTTTGGTAGGTAACAGAATAATGAACAGGTCTTGATAAAGTCCAAGGTCAGTCCCATTTACTCTCTGGACCACAATGTATGAGAGACCATATGACAGAAGCGCTGCAACTACGAGCGGTGCATTTCAATGAATTCACAGTCTGCTTCTTCATGAATGAATGAAATTATTTTGTTGTGCACATGAATAAGGCTGTGAAACGGCTAAACCAACAACCCCATGCACAAGGCCAGCGCTAGACTGCCTACTGTCATCAAACATTCTTTTCTTTTTTGTAAACTTTGCTGATTGCTTAAATTAACACATAACAAAAACTTGTAGAAATACAGCCAAACCTTACACACTCAAAAGAAATGAGATCTAAAAAAAGGGCCAAGCTCATCTACCCTTCCACATAAACGTACAGTGTCCCATAACAGCATCCTCGAAAAGCTTGGCAAAATAGAATTTGCGATTATTAATTTAACGTAATAGTTTATCCAAGTTCTTTTTTTCTAATTAATTTAAACGTAATAACATGCAAATTCTATTTTGCCAAGCTTTTCGAGGATGCTGTTATGGGACACTGTACGTTTATGTGGAAGGGTAGATGAGCTTGGTCCTTTTTTTAGATCTCATTTCTTTTGAGTGTGTAAGGTTTGGCTGTATTTCTACAAGTTTTTGTTATGTGTGTGATCTCATTACTTTTTCAAGTTCCATTACAAAATTATTTGCTAAAATATAATATTTTTATCAAAGTTGATTTAAATTCTATGGTATTAGCAGTAACAATATAGGATGTAAAATATCTAGACCCGGATTCATGTACATCCTGGGTATAGGTGGTATAACCATGGTATAACGACGGTATAAGGACTGGACCCCAATTCTTGAGTTCGTGGGAGATGAGTTGAAAACGCAATTTGAAAACGAAGTCGTTTTCGTTTTCGAAGGAATTGGTATTCTTGAACGGTATCGTGGAAAACGTCATGGGTTGTGAGTTGAAAGCATGGTTGAAAGAGTATCACGAAATCCAAACACTTTAAAAAGATTTGCGTATAGCAAAGAGCTCGAAAAAGTTCTATATTTATTCTAGATGGCAGTGCCTTCATAAACGCCGGCCAATCGAAAGACAAGTTGTATGAAATGATTTGATTGTTGCAATTATGTAAACAAACAGATGAGCAAGTTCATAATGTTGTGCTGGCATAGGGTTGGCTAGGCTTGTCAAACATGTAATGTAAGTATGAATTTTACTAGTCCTATAGCCAAATGGAACTTTAGACCTACACTTTTGCATTATAAATAATTTTCCACATCTGGGCCTAGGCCAGGGACGGTTTCTGATTTGTTTTATGAGAGTATAATGACACCTTTTCTCGTTCCACACAAAGAAGAAAAATTTTAAATGTCCGCTATTTGTTTACCTATCGCACTTTCCCGCCTAACTCTGCTTATACCGTCAACAAGTGTCAAGTAACTATGGTTACTTGTTGATTGTATGCCAAGTGTTTAAGGCTTATTTTAAAACCTTTATTTGGAAGCCTTCCAACAAACTTTTTCAACTTTTTTTTTCAAAAGAGACTATATTTCTATAACCTTAATGTCCATGTAAAATATGAACATTGTAGTCCCACCCGTCTGGTCAGAATCGCGGGCCGACGTATTAGATGTTAGCAGTAGTAGGCAGTAGTAGGCAGTAGTAGGCAGTAGTAGGCAGTAGCTAACATCCTTAAAGTGATTTTGAGCATGTTTCAAGCCATTTTTTCACCAAGAAGGAATAATCGTACCCCAATAAAATTTGGCATGTGTTGTCAGGTACCTAAATCCCCTCGATTGTGATAGTTTTCAAGTTCACATCACGTTACATGACGGCTGGGTAACACCTCGAAATCACCCCAACTCTGCTTGGTGTATAAGGTGCTTGAGTGTGTAGGGCACCGCGGCTTGGCTGCGGCGCCCTAACGGGCACCTAGATAACACACATACTGATTCATCTGTTGTTTAACTATAAAAAAGTATTAAATAATATTGTACAATATTGTATTGCGAGACAATAATACGGACTAAAGCGATACTGTTCTTCTAAACAAATGTGTGGTAAGTGAACGTGATCGCTGTCATACGGTCTCCCATGTGTAATGTAGGCCTAGACTACTATTTGAGTTGGTAGATGATGTAAGAGGTACCATAGTTGCAGGGGTTAGGAATTATTGTTTTATGTTGGGTTATATGAATCCAGTAGTTTCAGCCAGAATCATGACAATATAAATATAATAAATACATTTCTAATTTGAGTCCACCCACTCAGTCAAGTACTGTTTTTCAGTGGGGGACTATAATATTAAAGCGGACCAAGCCGACTCTGTGGTGTTGACGCTATCGACAAGCAAACAATGTTTAAACAGAGACCACAGTAGTTTTCACTGAGTAGTCCCGTGTGCCATATGGGTTTTACTTTTATGTGGAGTCTATGTGGGATCCCTCATTCGGCATTCCTCTTTTCACTAAGCTAACCAACATAGTTAATATTACAACCTCAGTTCTCTATCTGCATTCACAAAGAGAGTTCTGTTATGAACAAAAGCTGTTTATGTTTGACTACATTTTTTTCTCAATCTTAGGCCTAGTTCAACATATCCATGTCAGGAGAAGCATTAAAACAAAACCGTTCAATTGATTCATACTCACTACTCACTTGGTTCAGAAGTTTTAGGCCTCGTATTAACGCGGCCATGTCTGCATGCCTGGCTGGCTCCACAGCCACGCGGACTATCGGCACCACTATGCCGGTTTCCTCGGCAAAGGCAGGACAAGCGATCGTTGAAGACAGCGTGGCAGACTTCAGCACGTGATCATCGAGCCCTCCGATACCTGACCCAAATGAAAACACACGCATTTATTAGTGTATTGCCGGCAGGGTTGCCACATCTCCATCTTTTTACAGTGTCTCAAGGAAGGATAATAAGATTTTTGTCAAAATCTTAGAGATTTCTACAGTAACTTTATTAAAAATTACACTAGGAAAACGCTAAAGTCCCGCCGCGTTGATGGATGAGCTTTTTAAAGTTTTTAGTTTGCGTGGGATATCTTTACTTTTGCAAGTGCTTTGTTTTGCTACCTACGCATTGTAAGTGATTGTTGTCAAATTTCTTTTGTTACCTGTCAATTGGTATTATTTACCGTAAAAACTTATATTAAAAGCTTTATTTCTATGGATTCTGGCTAACTTTTTCAACTTTTTCTTTTAAAAGGTACTACATCACCATAACCTTAATGTCCATGTATAATATGAACGTTGAAGGCCCACCCGTTTGGTCAGAATTGGCCCAAATGGCACGAAAATATCGCACTAAAAGTCAAAAAACTTATATTAAAAGCTTTATTTCTATAGATTCTGACTAACTTTTCCAACTTTTTCTTTCAGAAAGCAATACATCACCATTACCTTAATGTCCATGTGAAATATGAACGTTGTAGCCTCACCCGTTTGGTCAGAATTGACCCAAATGGCACGAAAATATCGCACAAAAAGTCAAAAAACTTATATTAAAAGCTTTATTTCTATAGATTCTGGCTAACTTTTTTAACTTTTTCTTTCAGAAAGCAATACATCACCATTACCTTAATGTCCATGTGAAATATGAACGTTGTAGCCCTACCCGTTTGGTCAGAATCGGCCCAAATGTCTCGAAAATATCGCACTAAAAATCGGAAAAAATCGTAAAAGTGCGATATTCATGAGAAATATTTCTTCAATTGTACCCAAAAACGTGGCACGTCTAAGTTCAGAGATTTTTAAGGTCTGTCAAATTTTCATCAAGATCGCATATGCCGTTTGCCCGGAATCGTGCGAACAAACAGAAAAAAAAAAAAAAAAAAAAAAAAAAAAAAACAAACAAAAAAACAACCGAGCTAAATTTTTTGGGGGGTCAGTGAAATTGAAGTCTTCGCTTCGCTCATCCAATGAAATTGACGATGAAAAAATGTGAATGAAAATGTGATGAACAAACATCAGTGATTGTCTCCTCATTTACCACAAGTAACAGATACGATGCATTGAAGTAAAATGTTTAACCATATTCTAAGATAATACAGACTATTAAAAACTAAAAAGCTGTCTGCATGTAACGACTGGTTAAATTCTCCAAATGAGCATGGCATAACATATTTTTGTATTATTCCTACAGTTGTAATGTAGTGCTAAATACTAAATAGTAGATAGGGGTACTAAAATAGTTATTTTCAAGGATTTCTCAGGATATTTTAATTTAGATTGGAGAAGGGTTGACAGGTTGGGAAAGCATAGAGAACATAAAGCCCAGCCTGAAGGGCTGGGGGCAACAAAACTTTTCACCTGCTGATGACAACTGTAGCTAATTTAAAGTTGTTACCTTAATCCACGACGCGTTTCGTCCTTCTGGGACTCTTCAGGCGGATGGTGGCCACTAAAAATCAGCTTACTACATGCAACCAAAACTCACAACACATAACCAAACCTGTGGTAGGGCCACGCAAGAAGTAAATTCTGCAAGCATGTTGTCATCATCAGCAAGGTTACTTCACACACCATTCATACTGGGGCACACAGTCAGCACAGACAGTAAGGGGCAAAGGGGGCTTCCCTCCCAACTCTGGTGCTCGGGAGACAAGAAATCCATGACTTACCCTGGATTCGAACCAGGACCCTTGGCAACAAGAGAAAAGCTGCCCCTCCTGCTGTTGCTGGGCAAGGGTGCCTCTTCATTCATACAAAGAGAAAAGGTTAGAGATAGGAAGGGTGGAAAGTCACAACACAGCACAACCAGTGAGGGGGCTTCCCTCCTAGACTCTGGTGCTTGGGCGACAAAAGAACCATGTCTTACCCTGGATTTGAACCAAGACCCGTGGCAACGAGAGAGGCTGCCCTACTAATTGTGACTGGGATTCGAAAACGAAAGGAAACAAGACTACAAATTGCAAGCTCTTGGCTATAGCACAGGTACACGTGCTATATTAGCTCTTGGCTGCAGATGAAGAGGTTGAAGGAAAAGACGAGTAGGGTCTAACAGGTTCATCACCTGCTAGGCCCCCCCAGCAGGACAAGGAGTCACACTTGTTATGAACAAGGAAACACGGACCCACCAGAGGGTGTAGAGTAGGCTCGCCCATCTCGACCCCATAGGTGAAGAAAGATGGAAAGTGATAGGTGTCAAATGACTTGGTTGTTCAATTAGTTTGGAAAAGGCCAAATGGCTAGTTTAGTTTAGATTGGAGAAGGGTTGACAGGTTGGGAAAGCATAGAGACATAAAGCCCAGCCTGAAGGGCTGGGGGCGACAAAACTTTTCACCTGCTGATGACAACTGTAGCTAATTTAAAGTTGTTACCTTAATCCACGACGCGTTTCGTCCTTCTGGGACTCTTCAGGCGGATGGTGGCCACTAAAAATCAGCTTACTACATGCAACCAAAACTCACAACACATAACCAAACCTGTGGTAAGGCCACGCAAGAAGTAAATTCTGAAAGCATGTTGTCATCATCAGCAAGGTTACTTCACACACCATTCATACTGGGGCACACAGTCAGCACAGACAGTAAGGGAAAGGGGGCTTCCCTCCCAACTCTGGTGCTCGGGAGACAAGAAATCCATGACTTACCCTGGATTCGAACCAGGACCCTTGGCACCCTTGGCCCTTCAGGCTGGGCTTTATGTTCTCTATGCTTTCCCAACCTGTCAACCCTTCTCCAATCTAAACTAAACTAGCCATTTGGCCTTTTCCAAACTAATTGAACAACCAAGTCATTTGACACCTATCACTTTCCATCTTTCTTCACCTATGGGGTCGAGATGGGCGAGCCTACTCTACACCCTCTGGTGGGTCCGTGTTTCCTTGTTCATAACAAGTGTGACTCCTTGTCCTGCTGGGGGGGCCTAGCAGGTGATGAACCTGTTAGACCCTACTCGTCTTTTCCTTCAACCTCTTCATCTGCAGCCAAGAGCTAATATAGCACGTGTACCTGTGCTATAGCCAAGAGCTTGCAATTTGTAGTCTTGTTTCCTTTCGTTTTCGAATCCCAGTCACAATTAGTAGGGCAGCCTCTCTCGTTGCCACGGGTCTTGGTTCAAATCCAGGGTAAGACATGGTTCTTTTGTCGCCCAAGCACCAGAGTCTAGGAGGGAAGCCCCCTCACTGGTTGTGCTGTGTTGTGACTTTCCACCCTTCCTATCTCTAACCTATTCTCTTTGTATGAATGAAGAGGCACCCTTGCCCAGCAACAGCAGGAGGGCAGCTTTTCTCTTGTTGCCAAGGGTGCTGGTTCGAATCCAGGGTAAGTCATGGATTTCTTGTCTCCCGAGCACCAGAGTTGGGAGGGAAGCCCCCTTTGCCCCTTACTGTCTGTGCTGACTGTGTGCCCCAGTATGAATGGTGTGTGAAGTAACCTTGCTGATGATGACAACATGCTTGCAGAATTTACTTCTTGCGTGGCCCTACCACAGGTTTGGTTATGTGTTGTGAGTTTTGGTTGCATGTAGTAAGCTGATTTTTAGTGGCCACCATCCGCCTGAAGAGTCCCAGAAGGACGAAACGCGTCGTGGATTAAGGTAACAACTTTAAATTAGCTACAGTTGTCATCAGCAGGTGAAAAGTTTTGTCCCCCCAGCCCTTCAGGCTGGGCTTTATGTTCTCTATGCTTTCCCAACCTGTCAACCCTTCTCCAATCTAAACTAAACTAGCCATTTGGCCTTTTCCAAACTAATTGAACAATCAGGATATTTTAAGTATCTCTCCAGGATCAAACCTAGTGCATCCCAATAGTAATTGTACAACAAGCATGGGTATGGGAGAAGCCAAAAGAAGGAAGTAACAGATCGTAGAAAAACAATACTAAGACAAAATAATGCCAAGTTTAAGTTACCTAGAACGTTCCCCGCTGGAACCTCCTCTAAAGCCTCCAACTCTCGGCCCATCATGAGAAACAGCTGCTCGACTCTGACTCGTGTGATGTGTTCACCGGAACGCAGGTCTTTCAGTGTCAGCGAGAGGCTGATTTCCTCACCGCTTCGCAGCTGCAACAAGAGTAATGATATTAGATCACTGTTCAGATCATGGGGAATGAAAAGGCAGACTTCTTGGCAAAAAGTGCCACAAAAGCACCGCAACCACCAGCAGCGCCTCTCTCCTTCAAAAATGTCAAAACTAAGATCAAATCAACCACAAAAAAGATCTTTATGAACACCACAGAAGAGACTTCACGACTAAAGAACTGGTGGACCGAGATCAAGAAAGGGCCAGACAAAGACTGGTCGAGAAAGACGGCCACCGCTTATTTCCGGCTTGCAACCGGTCACGACGTAGTGCAACACCACCTGCACCGTTTTAACATTACCAACGAACCGGCCACCTGTAAACTTTGTAATTTAGAAGACCAAGACAGAGCGCATCTCTTAAGATGCGCCGCTCTCAAGAGTGACATTGACTCCCTGCCCGATGAACTGAGCAGGATAGAAAAGGAGGCAGTCTTATATTGGATAGCAAGACAGAAGAATGGCTAAAGAGGCCAACTTTGCACAAGAAAAAAAAAATCACTGTTATTAGAATATGGACAGTGGACAGTGGACACACATGAGAAAAACATGACACATCCAGGTCAAATCAAAATCACATGCAAACCTATTTCAGCACATCGGAAAAAGTGAAGGCAGGGAGGCAGGTATGACTAACTAATAAAATTGAAAGAAATATGCAGATTAGGCCTATGAGAATTTAATCACAATTTAATAATTTCTTACATATTGACATTATAAATGAATGAAATACCATATTAATTGTTTAAGGAGTGTTACGGGAGTTAAAAAGATTAATAAGATGAGGTGCATGTAGATAAGGAAGGAACTGGGAGTAGGGTTTTAATTTTAAGCTAGAGGTAAAGAAAGGCTGTGGAGGTTTGGACACACAAAGAGGATGCAGTACAGGGTTTTTAAGATACAATGTGACAACACAGAGAAACAAACAAACAGAGAAAAAGAGGGAGGCCCAGACTGAGATGGGAATAGGTTATGCTTATAGCAATGAATATGAAGAGAAGAAACACAGCTTGGTTAACCAGGAACAATGGTAGAAAGAAAGAAAAATATGACAAAAACTGAAGGTGAAGCAGAAGAAAGTGGAAGTAGATCGGTAATGCAGAGGAAGAAAAAGACGATGTGGGGGAAGCGTCAACTTGGGGGCCAATAATGAATAATGAAGTGGGACCCTCCGACCCCCTATGCCCTACCCGACTTCAAAGTAAAAGATAAGGGTAGATCTTGATTGATTAATTCAAGATAGAAACACAAAGACTAGGCTACATACTAGGGATGTGCGAACCCACTATTTTTACTTCGAACTCGAACTTTCCCAGTTAAAAAAACCGAACTTCGAACTTTACAAAAATTTCGAACTGTATCGAACTCGAACTCGAACCCAACTTAAAGGTATATCAAACCGTCATAATAGGTAAAATAGTGATAAATCTGGACCGGCACCTCCACCAAGAAAGTATAACTTCTGGACCGGCACCTCCACCATCCATTTTTTCGTTTCAAAATTTGTACCTGTAAACTGAGAACCATTTTTTGACTTGTCAAATACCTAATATGTGACCGCACACCACTACAAAAAAGTAAAAAAAAAAAAAAAAATTCGAACTCGAACCGAACTCGAACTTAAAAAAAGTTCGAGTTCGAATTTCGAACGTTCGCACATCCCTACTACATACCCTACTAAATAGTAATGATGGGTCGATATCGATACCGGATGGACTGATACCAATACTACGAGGTGGACCTATACCAATCAATAATAGCCAATTTTTAAATATGATTTCTTTTGTTAGCATGTAGGAAAATATCTAAACAGAAAAACAAGTGTCAGTAATAATGTGAAATGAACAGATTCTTCTCACCCTTTCCAAAGCGAAGGCCGGGTTGTGCTTGGGTCCCAGCACGTATACTTCTTGTCCCTTGCGCAGCGTGCCGCTGAAGACCCGTGCAAAGGCAACGAACACGTCTTCCTGTTCGTCTTGTTGGTCCACACTCGTCTCATCCGCAGCACCTTCCTGCACCTGCCCTAGAGAGACTAACCATAACACTGGGTAAGTGTGAGTGTGATAGATGGTAGGGACGGGTTGGGCTGGGCAAAAGCAGTCACAGTTTTATTCCTGCAAGCCCTCAAATTCCATAAAACAAACTCATTTTGTACTGACGTTTAGGCCACAATTTCATGTGACCCAACGGGCCCAAAGTTTGAAATACTATAAGTCGCTTTGCTAACGCTTTTTTTTAGTACCGTTTATGGTTGAGCTTTTATGGTTGATAATCGTTACACTAAAAGTACGATTTCTATAAAAAATATTTATTTGATTGTCCCTAAAATCATAACATATTATAAGTTCAGTGATTTCAAACGTTCCCATAAAGTTTCAACAAGGTCGGAATAGCCGTTTGCCCGGTCGCGGGCACGCAAATATTGCATTAAAAATCAGAAAAATCGGGAAAAGTACGATATTTATGAGAAATATTTCTTCGATTGTACCAAAAAAAACTTGGCAAATCTAAAATCAAGAGAATTTGAAGGTCCCGGTAGAGAGCGAACAGACAAAAGGAAAAGAAAGAAAAAAAAACACCCGAGCTATTTTTCTCAGGGTAGGTAAGTGAAATTGAAGTCTTAGCTTTGCTCATCCAACAAATCATGTTCAAAGAGCATTCGAGTTTCTGATCTGAGTACTCAATTTTTTTAATCAAGATCAATTGAAAAATGTAGATGTTTTTTGAAAAGTACAAAAGCACATTATAGTTTACATTGTAGAAGGGTTGACGGGTTGGGAAAGAATAGAGAACATTACTTTTCACCTGCTGATGATGACTGCAGATAATTTAAGGTTGTTTGTTACCTCATCATTAGGTATAGGTTAGATTCGTGACATTCCCATGCTAGTTTGATTGTGATTTCCAACTTTTGCCAGTCATACACAATGCTGTTTGTTGAGAGTGTCATGAGAGCAACATCCGTAAGAGTTAGAAGGCGTCGACGGAGCACACAACTGCACCTTCATCCTCAGTTTCACACTCCGCTACCCGACGTTCGCTGTCCTGCCTGGCTCCCGGCGTCGGTGTCATCTCACTCCATAGACAACGGCTCGGGTCTGTTCTGCGGAAAGGACTCTTGCGTTCACCTGGCGTAAATCATCAGGGAGGTTTAGATGATAGATTAGGATCAAATTACAGAATGTTGTCAAACATAAAGTTTCAAAATTGTGTGTGTTGTCGTATTTTTAACCGATTAGGCCTATAGTGATAAACCATCAAATTTTAAAGAAAACTGATTGTGCCTCAAATCATAACATATTTAAGTTCAGTGATTTCAAACGCTCCATAAAGTTTCAACAAATCGGAATAGCCGTTTGCCCGTCGCGGGCAGCAAATATTGCATTAAAATAGAAATTGGAAAAGTACTAATTTATGAGAAAAATTTCTTCGATTGTACCAAAAAAAACTTGGCAAATCTAAAATCAAGAGAATTTGAAGGTCCCGGTAGAGAGCGAACAGACAAAAGGAAAAGAAAGAAAAAAAAACACCCGAGCTATTTTTCTCAGGGTAGGTAAGTGAAATTGAAGTCTTAGCTTTGCTCATCCAACAAATCATGTTCAAAGAGCATTCGAGTTTCTGATCTGAGTACTCAATTTTTTTAATCAAGATCAATTGAAAAATGTAGATGTTTTTTTGAAAAGTACAAAAGCACATTATAGTTTACATTGTAGAAGGGTTGACGGGTTGGGAAAGAATAGAGAACATTACTTTTCACCTGCTGATGATGACTGCAGATAATTTAAGGTTGTTTGTTACCTCATCATTAGGTATAGGTTAGATTCGTGACATTCCCATGCTAGTTTGATTGTGATTTCCAACTTTTGCCAGTCATACACAATGCTGTTTGTTGAGAGTGTCAGTGAGAGCAACATACCGTAAGAGTTAGAGGCGTCGACGGAGGCATCAGCAACTGCACCTTCATCCCTCAGTTTCATCCGCTCCGCGTGTCGCTGTCTGGCCGTCTCCCGGCGTCGTGTCATCTCCTCCATAGACAACGGCTCGGGTCTGTTCTGCGGAAGACTCTTGCGTTCCACCTGGCGTAAATCATCAGGGAGGTTAGATGGATAGATACGGATCAAATTACAGAATGTTGTCAAACATAAGTAGAGGTAGTGAAAAATGGTGATAACGAAATTCGCGAATTTTTTTAAATGTGCTTTTTATTGCCTAAAATGTAATATTGTCATCGAATTACATCATTTAGGGATGGAAAAAACACATTTTGAAAACGCGAATTTCGCGAAATTTCGTGTATAGCGCGAAATAACGAACGAAATTACATCAAACTGGTCAAAACGCGAATTAAATCGCAAAATTGGACCTTTTAGTGTGCAAAATGTAAAGTGATGTGGAGGTGCCGGTCCAGTTTTGGTGGAGGTGCCGGTCCAGACCGAATATTACGCGCGCGGTAGGCGGGGTACCGTGACGTCACGGGCTTCACGGAAATATACCTCCAAAATAACGGCGCGTATCACGGCTTCCGCGAAAATAGTATACCAAAATAACAGTGCGTAGGCCTACAATTTTTTTTTAGTGATTTTTTATTTTTTAGTAACGTTTTTGACAGTTTTTTTGAAATCGCGAAAAACGCGAAATTTGGGTTTTTTAAAACGAAATTTGGGTTTTTATATCACCATTTCTCATTACCTCTAAACATAAGTTTCAAATTGTGTTGTGTTGTCGTAATTTTACTCGATTAGGCCTATAGAGAAAACCATCAAATTTTAAAGAGGAACATGTAAATACTTTTGACAAAATGACTTCACATAATGGCCACACCCCACTTCTTTTTGAAATTGGTTACCCATTTTAAATATAGATAGGCCTACCGAAGGCCTATACTTGCATAAATAGTGAATACTAAACTAAATACAATATCAAACATCAATACATTGGGTCAATTTAGTACTTCCAAAATGCAGAAAGTCTGAACTCTTACCACTCGTGGTTTGATTTGAACAAGTCTTGTGACTTGAGTTTTTACTAATTTATTGTAGGCCTAGGTATTTATGATATTATTGGAAATAGGGCTCGATATTAATTAAACAATTTATACAACATATTCAGATAGATGGGCCCACAATTAAATAAGTAGGTAGGCCTTAGGCCTATACCTCTATCAAAGTCCCCTCTTTCCCTTAGGCTATATATTTCATGCAATATTTGTAGTTGTACGTACCGGGAACATTTTAGAGATATAAACGATGACTGGTACGTCATCTTCAGATGAACATGATAGAAACGCTTGCTTCAGTTTTTGTGTTTCCTCAGGCAAACAGTCAAACCTCTCAGCTTGTAGACACATTAGCTTCTCAGCCTTTTCATTTGATATGTAACAAGGTGCAGGCAGCTTAGAACATACCATATCTAAAACAGTCAATGAGTGACATAAAATAATGAACAAGCAAAAAGAAAAAGCTAAACATATAAATTTGATGAAACTTTTGAAGAGTTAAATAGTTGGTATTTAGAACACATGTACACTGTACAGTAAAGCTTGATTGATATAAGTTGGGGCTTATACCCAGAGGGCCAGAATATCTACTGGATGGCTTAATTATATAGACAAAAACATAGACAAAAATGGAGCGTAACAAAGAAGGATAGTAGTACGCTCAGATATAATTAATAAACAACCTAAACTTAAACTACCATATCTCCCAAAAAGAAACATGTGCCTACTCTACTCCTAGGTAGCTAGCTGTTGGTCTCCTATCCTATCTCTACATGTTTCTCACATGATCCAGCCTTTAGGCATTCCTTTCATCACACCATATCTCCCAAAAAAGTAACATTCCAAATTGTGACTTTTGTAAAATATAATGCACCATGTAAAATTACACATGGCATTTAATTAAACAACCGCAAATGAAAAATAACCTGTACTATATGTTACATTTAATAAGGTTTCAAAATGTAACCGTAGGTACGGTAGGCCCCATAGAAAAATTAGCACAACAGTAAAAATAATAAGTAGTACGACCAGTACTTTGTGCCAAAATAAATAGGCTACTGAAGGTGCAGCCAACGATTTTCACTCCAATGCGCCTCTTTGCTTTATAAAAAATTGGTTGCTAAACCCAAGCTGACTCTGCCAGAAGCAGGAAACGGCAATGGATAATGATGATGATGTAGGCCTAGCTCATATAATACGCTACTTTTTAATAAATATTAGATAACAATAATTGTAAATTATTCATATATTAAATTATTATTATTTGTATATGGTATTATCCAATTATTTGTCTTTTCCAAGGTATTCCGCTCATTTTGGCAAAAATTATGTTTTAAAATCTCTCTCCATCACTCACTAAGTGAAACTCTATTGCTGTGATATGGCTTACACATTGTGCAGGACTAAACTTGTAAGTTGTAACATTTTACCAACGAGACTCAACGTATGGGTGCGTAAGCATAACCCAACTACCCACCTAGAACAGTTTTTGCTAGAGGAAGCCACAAGGCGCATACGGCCTGAAGTTGAGCCTTGGGGTCCGTATGTCGTAAATCTCTGGTGGTCAACTTGATGCCAAGGCTATCAGCAATCTTCGGCACTTTGTCCCTATCTTTCCTGATCACGATCGTGTCGTACACTGACCAGATGTTTTCTAACACCATTTGTACGAATAGCGGCTTCTTGGCTTTCTCTTGGGCACCCTTCAGCACCCTCTTCAGCTTGCTCTGCAGGTAGAAGTCACCCCAGAGGGTTTTCTGCAGCACAGACTCCTTCACACCCAGCTTCTCAGCATACATCTTGGCAAAATCTTGAATACTGTAATTAATTTAATACATTAAATGATTGATTTAATAATAGTAGATGGGGCCTCGCCTATTGCTAACAGAGTTACTGCATTATAATAACAACATTCCGCACACAAATATATTTAAATTTTAAAGATAGGCTATTTTAAAGAACAATAGCCTATACCAAGTTCCACTTTTATGTTAAGTTATTTCTAACTGGAATGGTAAATCAGTATCACAAATGGTGTGGAAAAGACCAACCGGCTAGTTAAGTTTAGATTGAAGAAGGGTTGACAGGTTGGGAAAGCATAGAGAACATAAAGGGTAGCCGGTGTGTCTTGGGGCGCAAAACTAGACACTCTGGCGCTGACCTACAAAACGTACATCAGACCAGCCATTGAGTACGGCACCGAAGTCTTTCCTGCCGCCGCCGCAACGCACGCCAGCCATGTCGACAGAGTCCAAAATCGAGCCCTTCGCCTCATAACGGGAGCAGTGAAAACCACCCCAATTATCGCCATGGAGTGGTTCAGCCAAATTGAGCCTCTACAGCTAAGAAGAGAGCAGCGCGCTGTCCAACTGCACGAAAAACTGGCGCGCCTAAACCCCGACAAATGGCTCAACTACCCAACCTCAAAAGTCAAGGCGCACACTAACTTTGCTGAAACAGTCCACCAACTGAAGAGTAAAAACTGTCCTATCCTCCTAGAAGCACCACGTGCACCACTTGACGTACCACTCCCAGAGCTTCTGCCGGACAAGTCCAATCAGCTTGCCCCGGGGACCAAAATTGACGGCATCGAGAAGAAAGATGACCATGACCATAAAGAACTGAAAGAGCTTGCCGAGAAGCACCTGAAGAAGCACTTTCCTCTTCAAGAGTGGGTGCACATCTTCACAGACGGCTCCTATGACTCGGCTACAAACAGAACAGGTTACGGCATCCACAGCAACTTCTTTGAAGAAGCCACTCCAATGGGAGCTGGCGAAACATACTTCGACGCTGAGGTCGCAGCCATTGCCAGGGCGGCCGAAAAAATCGCCGAGACCCCCGCCTTCCCCCTCAACAAGACAAAATTTGTGATCCTAAGCGACAGCGTCTCAGCCATCCAATTTGTCTCTCAAGCAGCGAACCTCCATCCTAAATCGCTGCTTTTCAAAAACTCCCTTGTCGGCATCCGACAGCAAAACAAACTATTAGAGACTCAATGGATCCCCAGCCACTGCAAGATCATGGGGAATGAAAAGGCAGACTTCTTGGCCAAAAGTGCCACAAAAGCACCGCAACCACCAGCAGCGCCTCTCTCCTACCAAAATGTCAAAACTAAGATCAAGTCAACCACAAAAAGGATCTTCAGAAACACCACAGAAGAGACTTCACGACTAAAGAACTGGTGGACCGAGATCAAAAAAGGGCCAGACAAAGACTGGTCGAGGAAGACGGCCACCGCCCATTTCCGGCTTGTAACCGGTCACGACGTCTTGCAGCACCACCTGCACCGCTTCAACATTACAAACGAACCGGCCACCTGCAAACTTTGTAATTTAGAAGATCAAGACAGAGCGCATCTCTTCAGATGCGCCGCCCTCAAGAATGACATTGACTCCCTGCCCGATGACCTGAGCAGGATAGAAAAGGAGGCAGTCTTATATTGGATAGCAAGACGGAAGAATGGCTGAAGAGGCCAACTTTGCACAAGAAAAAAAAACAAAAAAAAAACATAAAGACTATCTGGTGACAATCAAGCATGTGATGGATTTGTTTAGGTAGGTAGCTGTACCGTACCATGAAATATTTGAGAATTGCTGAATTGAATATGTTTTTGTTTATTTACTTGTCTGTCTTTGGGGTAGTAGGGGCCTAAGTGATTGAAATATGATCCCAAAGACACAATTTTTATTTCCTTTCTTTGACTTCCAACAAATCAATATTTTTATCAACAACTTTCTCTTTGGTCCCACAAGAGGCCCACAAGAGGCCACACAAGAGGCCCGAAGCTGCCTACAAGAAATTCACGACACTGCCCATGTACCCGCTACTCAAGAGGAAGCCATTGCAGACCCAGTATCAACAAACAAGGATGCAGCCCATTCTGACAGTAAGGAATCGCCTACAGAAAACACAGATACTACTAGCAGTTCTGGAAGAGACCAAATGCCGGATGAATCCCAAATTAAGGAAGTTTCTTAGAAGACTCAAATGAGTATCTGGAAGGTGATAGTAGTATGTTTTTAGGGTTTGATGAGAACGCCGTTTGTAGTGATAGTAAACTGGCTCAAAAAGGATTAAAAGAGGTCATAGACAGGTGGAATGCAGAGATAGTAGAGTTAGAGGAAGATAGAGTTTATGAAGATCCTTTTCGGTTAGTCCAGCAACCATTAAAAAACACTTAGAATTAGAGGAGATGGTAAAGACAAAATATGAAAGTAAAATTAAACATAAAGAAAACATTATGCGAATAGTACACCAAAATATCCAAGGTCTTACACAATCAAAAATTAGAGAGTTAAATATAATTCTAGATACTCAACATAAAAAGAATGAACCTATTGACATAATATGTATATCAGAACACTGGAAAACAAATGATGAAATAACTAGTATTACAATTGAAAATTATACCTTGGTTTCTTGTTACTGTAGAAAAACTCATAAGCACGGGGGAGTAGCAATCTTTGTTAGCCATAAATGGATTCAATATGCTGTATCTAAATCAAGTATCACTCAACACAGTACTGAACTTGATTTTGAATGTGCTTGTATTGAACTAAAAATACAATTAAATAAATGCAAAACATGTAATATTATGGTAGTAGCCATCTACAGATCCCCAACTGGACAAATTCAACACTTTTTAGATAAAACTGAACGTATTTTAACTAAATTACAAAAAACAAATAAACAATTAGTAGTACTAGGAGACTTCAATGTGAATGTCTCAGCTGATAGTAAAGACCCTAATAAAGAAATGCTAGCTAATCTTCTTGACTCTTATAACATGATGCTCACCATAAAAGATACAACTAGAATTGATCCACGGTGGCAAACTTCAACGATCATTGATAATATAGCAACTGACACTACATTACCATTCAACTCCCGAGTAGTTGACTTTGGAATTGCTGACCACTATGCCCAAGAAATTGCAATACAGTATAATTATTATCAGCTACCTATACCAACCAAAATTATACGTGTTGTAAATGAGAACTCTTTAAATAATCTAGCTGAAAGCTTAGAAGGAGAAAATTGGGAATGTGTAACAGTTTCAGAGACAGCAGATGATAAATATGATGCATTTTCAAATAAATTACTTTACTATTTTAATAAAAATTGCCCATTAAAACAAATACAAAATAAACCATCCTACAAATTGCAAAATTGGATAACTAACGGTATTAAAGTCTCAAGTGCTAATAAAAGGAGCCTTTTATACATTAACTCACAGTTCCCAAATGTGCCATTCCTAAAAACATATATAAAATCATATTTAAAAATTTACAAAAGAGTTCTTAAAAATGCAAAAAGTAACCAAATAAGAGAAACCATATCAACTTCAGACAATAAGTCAAAATCAATTTGGAAAATAATAAATGAAGAAATAAATCGTAAGCCAAAAAAGCCTAATGATAATATAACTCTTCTCAACAATAATACATTAATTAAAGATCCCAACGTAGTAGCCACAACATTGAATAAATATTTTACGAGTGAAGCATCTTACCTGACAAATAATATAAGTACCAGAAATTATCCAAATAATCCAAATCATAATTTCCAAACTTACTTATCAAAGTCAAACAAAAGCCCAATTAACTCCCTATATTTGTATGAAACAAACCCTAAAGAAATAAAAGATATTGTACTTAAATTAAAGCCAAAGCACTCTGCAGGTATTGATGATTTGTCGATTATAGTTATAAAAAAATGTATAAATGAACTAGCTGAACCTTTATCCGACATTTTCAATACTTGCTTTGAAGATGGTGTCTTTCCCAAGGCATTAAAAATATCCAAAATTATACCAATATTTAAAAAAGGAAGTAAACTCATTGCAAGTAACTATAGACCTATATCCATCCTTCCAGCTGCCTCAAAAATATTAGAAACTTTGATATTCAATCGAATGATTGCATTCTTCGATGAAAATAATATCATAACAGAGAGACAAAATGGCTTTAGACGAGGCAAATCAACAAGTGACACAATTAGTAGATTTCTAAAAACTATTGTTGAAGCAGTCGACTCAAACATACCAACATTGGGCATATTTTGTGATCTAACAAAAGCGTTTGATTGTGTTGATCACAAAATACTGCTGGACAAGTTAGAGTACTATGGTATACGTGGGAATGCATTGAAACTCTTAACATCTTACCTGACCGACCGACTACAATGCGTAGTGACTGACTGATCTTAAGAACAACAAATTGACAAACATTAAATCAGAATTTGAAAAGGTTATTTGTGGAGTTCCACAAGGATCGATCCTTGGGCCCCTATTCTTCATTATCTCTATTAACGACCTACCTGACAATATTGATGATGCCGAGTTGTTTGCTGATGACTTTACTACTAGCGTAACGGCTGCGAATACAGTTTTACTCAAAGAAAAGGGAGAAAAAAGACTTACTGAGTCTATTGAATGGTTTACAATGAACAAACTATTGCTTAATTCTCTAAAAACTAACTTTATCCAGTTCCATTCAATTCAAAAAAAAAAAATCACTAAACTTCATACATTGCCTAGCAAATTCAAATGACAAATCAGTTGTAAACTCAGTTGAACAAACAAACTTTCTAGGTCTAACAATAGATAAAAACTTAACATGGCATGCTCACATTCAGATACTGATAAAAAAACTCAGCTCTGCTTGTTTTGCAATTAAAAGCATCAAACATATAAGCAATGTATCAACTGCTAAAGTATGCTACTTTTCTCTATTTGAATCACATCTAAGATATGGGATAGAATTTTGGGGAATGTCAACTCACATTGATAAAGTTTTCATTGTACAAAAACGAGCAATTAGAGCATTATATTCCCTTGGGCAAATGGAGCATTGTAAACCTTACTTTATTGCTCTGAACATTCTTACAGTTCCATGTCTTTACATTCTTAAATCAGTCTTAAGCATTAAGAAAAACATCCAAATCCTTGCAGTTAATGCGAATGTACATACTCACAACACAAGGCAAAAACATGATCTCCATCTTAGCCAATGTTCTACAAACCTTGGCCAGAAAAACTCTGATTATATAAATAAAATTCTCTACAACCTTGTTCCAAAAGAAATCAAAGATATACCTCAATACATTAAATTTAAAAATGAGCTGACAAAATTTTTATTACAAAAAGCTTACTACAGTGTAAATGACTTTATCACATCAACTGACCTACCATAATTTTCAATCAGTTGGTTGTTAAATGTTACAATATTTGAAATTTGGAAATTAATGTTCTTATTCATTTCTCTTTATCCAAGTTAATTAACAATGTAATATTGTAAACTTGCACTGTATCATTGGCTTTTGGTAGTTAGCCTTTATATTACCTAATATGAGAGACAATGTAATGAAAGATGATTATTTGTTAGTGTAGTGTATTTTGTATTATTAGTAGTGTATTTTGTTATTAGTAGATGTACTGTATGTATAGTATTTATACATATACTATTGTGTAAACTTCATTAAGTTTAATAATTGTGTACAACTAAAATGGACTACACGGTGAAAACTGTTGAAACCTGTAACTATTGTTATTTGTTGTTGTCCAAAATAAATTGAAATTGAAATTTTTAAACCTCGAAAGTCAGCTGTTGATCTTATCCCAACACTTTAAATTATTAGAAAAAAATTGGATTTTACACATGCATGGATTTAACTTTTAACATGATTTTAAATGAATTTTAAATATTTACATAGATTTAAAGTTAAACTAAATTGAAGGAACCTATTGTATCAAACTCGTAGTAGAATTAGAATCTCACCTAAAACCCCACCCATCTACGGCACTCGCAAACACAACATTGCCTTGTTCCGGAGAAAAGTAGAGCTGAGAGTCGTCAGCATCTTCAAGACCACTGCTCCAGTCATATGTCTGGTCTTCCATACGTTTTTCAGGTTCCAAATTTGGCTCTTTTTGAACGCTAGTTGTTCGTCCCATCACCTCGGTAGTGAACAGTTCCCCCATCACAGCATTCACCTGTTGATTTCATTGACATCATTTTATTGGAAAATAATACAAGCATATTATTAGGGATGCAAATCGATACTTATTTCATTATCGATTATCAAAATGGTAATGTCATTATCAAATCGATATACCATAAAGAATAATATCGATATCACAAAAAAAACTGTTCCGACCTGGCTATAAGTGGAACCTCAAGTGTGGCAAGTGTAAGTCGATACAATACAATTGTATTCCGTTTGCTGCCTCGCTGTCTTCGGTGTCATGTGTTTGGCTTCCGTTATTGACTGACAGCTCATTTCCAAACATAAATCTCGAGTGTGTCACCATCAGCCCAGCCAGTGCATGGCACAGCGTGAGATAATCTCCGTCTATAGAGTTTTGGTTAGTGCCACTATTGACCTATTATTTCATATTTTAATTACCGGTATCGATTATCGATCGATAATATTGATTATCGTGTGCATCCCTATTCCCTACATATTGGCCTTATGCCTGCGTTTAACTTTGGTGTTTCCCTTACTAAAGCATGGCATGTACGTGATGAATGTATGGGAACCTCACAAAGTTAAAGCAAATTAATGACTTGGAAAAGGATACCGACCAAGATAGGCCTAGGCTAGGTATGCAACAACGGTTGCGGCAAGTAACCTATCAAAACATGTGAAAATAAAGGGAACATTATAAGATAAGATTGTTGAGAAGAACTAAGGGCCTAGGGTAAAGCTTGCAAAGTTGTGCTGAGTCTGAACATAGAAGGAAGCTTAGCAGCTACCTGGTGAAGGCTAGATTAACATCTAGAAAGAGACATCACAGGAGCACACTTGAGAGGGGAGGAGATATGTGGTATAACAGTACTTGTTGCACAGGGGAGAATGATGGTCGATCGACTATGTGAATGAGCCTTGAGAAGACTCCAGCATTTTGAGCCTTGAGAAGACTCCAGCATTTTAAGTTTTATAGGGAACCTAAGTGGGCGTTGTCTGGTTCTCTCCGGTCAGCGTGGTATAGGCGATTAACCCGTGCTAAATGTTTCGTAAGCGATAGCGCGAGAACCCGACCACGGACCGGAATTATATTCATACTGTAAGAAACTATAATCTTTCCTCTTTGCGTGGATATACATAACTCTGCTCTATCACAAATATTAATGACATTTGTTTTGAGTCGAAGTGAACTCTACATTTACACTGTTGCCAAACCTTCCAAACTGCTCATGAAAAAGCACGTAAAACCATTTTGTCCGTGGCATCAGCATAACATTTGGTATCCGACTTGCTTTGTGGCTACTGTGAGGTCACTGGGTTGTACTAGATTATACATTACTAATAAAATATCCTTTAATGTGCCAACAAAATCTTGAATGAAAAGTACATTTAGCAACCATGGACAGGCGCGTTGTATGCGAGGATGCCACAGCTGCACACAACGTGGCTGCGTCTCGCTTAGGTTGCCGCTCAGTCAGAGTACATTTGCGACAGCGCGCAAACATGGGTCCATTTAACTCATAATAGTTTGAATTTAGGAAGCGTCATCGAGCAAAGTAGAATGCCACCATCTTCTTGACAAAATTATGCATCTTGTGATGTTATTGGTTTAGATTTCTTTTGCGCGAGTCAAAAGATACGGCGAGTTACATTTTCGTACCATGCTAATTCTTATGGGCGCTGAGACCAGAGAGAACCAATTTCCTTCCCGCCTTCAAAACTTAGGTTCCCTATTTAGATGTGCGGTGAAAGATTCTCGACGGCCAGTTTGACGAAGATGGAAACCTTGCCACCTAGTTCAAAAGAATTATTGGAGTGATGCATTAACTGTGCTATTATGGTTGTGAACCAACATTACATGAATGAGAGTTTGAATCTAGCGACGCCGTCAGCGCCGCCTAGTGTTGTGGTAGCGCACTTGTTGTTCTTCCGCTATCCTGAGCGTCATGTAGGCCAATGTCATGTGGACAGCCTGCCAATAAATGTGCAACAAAAGCCTAGTTATGTATTATTCAAACCTCATATGATTCCCCATCATATTTCATTAGCCAACCTGTTCGAGGATCTGAGACAGATGAACGTAGGCATCCAGCGGAGTGAGCTTCATTTCTAGAATCAAACGGTCCATCTTGTTCAAGACCAACACCGGACAGATGTTCTCCATCCACGCCTGCTTCAACGCGACCTGCGTCTGCGGGCACACGCCTTCCACCACGTCCACTACCACGACGGCACCGTCGCAAAGACGCACCGCTGTGGAGACCTCCGAGGAGAAGTCGACGTGCCCAGGGGAGTCGATTAGATTGACGAGAAACTCGGCAGAATCCTTGTTATGAACAAGTGCGATGGAACTACTTTTCATAGTGATGCCTCGTTCTTGTTCATCTTTCCGGCTGTCCATGTACCTAGAGGAAATATAACAGTCAAGTAATTAGCGTAGAGAATTAGGCCAACCCTAATTTATAATACATTGATTAACCAAAATAGATATCACGCAAGGAAGGCACTAGAACTGTTTGTTTTTCAACTAGGTCTAAGAGATGTATGTTTGCATACACGAATGGCCAGACCTGCAGGATCTTAGACCCACTTTCGTATAATTGCAGTAAGTTGACAACTTGTGGCATATCCATATAGCTACCATATAATAGTATCCTTGCATTGCTAGATGAAGCTTGGGGATGGAGTTAGGATTATCTGGTTTAGTGTAGGCGTAGGTTGTGAAAATCCCTAAATTTGTAGGCTAGGGTCTTGAATAAGAAAGACAGGATCCTGGTCTAGGTTTGTCGCATTAGGACTAATCAAGAACTGAAAGGCCTTGCCTACCTGAGTTTACCAGCCATTTTAGGTGATATAATTCCATTACTTGCAACCAAAGAATCAGCAAGTGTAGTTTTACCATGATCGACATGAGCTAATATGCATATGTTGCGAATTTGTTGTGGATTCTTCTGCAATTTACGTACGGTTTCATTATTAAATATCCTCATTTTGAGTTAATGGTTGTACGTGCATATATTATACAAAGTAGTAGGCCTAATTATTAATTTAATTTCCTATTTTGTAAATCTTGCGGCAGGCACCTAACCTCATTCTACTATTTCCACATGTTGCAAAACAGTTCCAAAATATCAACAAACTCCTCCCACCTCTGACAGTTCTCCTTTAAAATCAGAACGGCCAACGTTTGAAATCGAGTCGATTCAAATCTTGGCTCACACTGCCTTCTTCTTGATGAACGTACTGCAGCGCTTTTCACGTTTTTGTGAACGCGGTCCGCCGTTGTATTTATTTATTTTTTATTCTCATTGCTGGCTAAACTGTCGTATCTACCTCACTTTTGATTCTAACCTGTTGTTAAAACTAAAATTTGTTATAATTAAAGTCGTGATGATAAAATGTGCATTGTTATTTCAGTCCCTTTTTAGTGAAGTGTGCACAGTGTTTAAGACACGTTAACGTTTGTTATTACATACATTATCATAGAGCTAAAATTAAGCTCGATAAACTTACAGGCCTAGGCCCCTAGGCTAAGCGATAATTTCAGTTTTGCACCTTTACGGAGGACCTAGGCATAGTGTAGGCTAGGTCATCATGTCAGTAAAGCTACAAATGGTCTCGATAGCATAAGGAGCCTAGTGAAATCCTAGGCCATGGCATATTCGGTATGTTCAATGTTTGGTACAGTCCTTGGCCCTAGGCCTAGCCCAGGCCTACTCAAGGCATAGGCTATCTTAGGGCCTACCCTAGCCTGGGCATCTAGTGCCTAAGAAGAGGATCTTGGCCTAAGAATAATCGTGTAGGTAATCATGTTTTAATGTATTGTTTCAGTGTGTACGAGTTTGCTTTGAGATTGGACATGAAGCATCAGTAAGAAATAAACGCACTCCCGAGGGCTTCACGCACGACTGGGAAGTGTTTGTTCGAGGAGCCGACAACACTGATATTAGCCAATTTGTTGACAGAGTTATATTCCATCTTCACGACACTTTCCTCAAGCCTAAACGAGTGGTTAAGGAACCACCTTACTCTGTTAAAGAATCTGGATATGCAGGCTTTCTTATACCTATTGAAGTTTACTTTAAAAACCGGGATGACCCCAAAAAAGTTTTATATAACTATGACCTGGATTTGCAGCCAAGTGGCCCGCCTATTAGCAAAGTTTTGCGCGAGAAATTTGAATTTCCCAATCCTCCTGAAGACCTTCGACGGAAGCTGATAAGAGGTGGAGGGGTATGTATTCTACCTCGTTGATGTATTTTCATGAGACCTCCTTTATTGCATTTTTATTATTCAACAATTAGGCCCTACGGTACTTCTTCGGTTGTTGTTGGCCAACTTTGTAACACTTTTTTTCAATTAAGAACGACGAAAAACCACTGTTCATGATTTAGGCCTATATATCTTATAATTACAGTTGTAGGCCTGCCGCCTATATAATTAAAAAATGTACTCGCAAGTTTCATTTCATGTTATTTTATAAACAAAAGTAAGTTATAAGTAGCAATGAGTGACGCCACCCAGCCCAGGTTTGTAGGGACTCACTGCAAGTAACCTTACAAAATATAATAAAAAATCCTAAAAACAAAAAATAGGCCTACCTTCAAAACCTTTAACGTAAAGGTTTTGTAGGTGGAGTATTTCAAGTGGAAAAGGTTGACCAAGTTCCGCGTGTAGAATGAAGGAGGCATCGCCTAAATGTAAATATCAAATATGACCGTCAGCCTAAAGTGCGTGTCTTTATGTAGCCTAACCCTAATAAGCTACTAGTATTGTACATTTTGAGATCAGTAAATATAAATAAATCGTTCATAATTACCTACTAGTGGCTATTACTATATACTTATTTCATATTTACAGTGGTTTTTTGTCGTTTTTAATTGGAAAAAAAAACAGTGTTAAAAAGATAGTCAACACCAACCGAAGGAGTGCCGGCCCTACATCATCAAACGGTTAGGCCTATTGAAACCACTTCTAAGTTACCGTACCTAGTTAAATAAGCATAGGGCTAGGCCTACCGAATACAATTACCTAGGTATTCAATTTATTCTGCCAACTGACATAGCCCTACCCTAAACATTGTGTAGGCCATGTGTCACACTTTACACTCGCACAAAAATTACAAGTAACATTAAAATTAAAAAGTAGGCTAAATCTACAATAATATTACCTATGTGTCTATCCCTACATGGAATCGAAATATTTTTTTATTATTTATAATATTTAATTTTAGGCTATTTTATATATTTATTTATCCTATTTCAATATGATAGGCCTACATTGATACTGGTTAGTCAGCCAAAGCTTTTTTTAAAGCTTTTTATAGGCCTATAGGCCCGAAGTCTAGATAGGTAGGGCTAAATTAGTAGGGTAGTGTAGCCTACGCCTACGAGCAAGTCAGAGAAACAGTTTTATTTATGGAATTTCCTTGTTTCTTATAAAAATCTTTAAAAAAACACCAAATCGGCTATTACATTGAGGGACTGCTCGTAGGACTATGCTTCTGCTCGTAGAAACTTGGACATGTGTGAAATACGTAGCACCAGCTATTCTAACGGTCATGAGTCGCCACTGAAAATTGACTGAACTCTTACGCTATGTACCGTAGGCTTTGCTTTTTTTGTCCTTGTAGGCCTAGTTAAATTTGACAAATACAATTATAGGCCTAGGCCTTTGTTATTCCACCTTCATCGCTCTTTTAATGAATTGATAGATAACATTTACGTACTTATTAAATTGTGATGTTAGTTGCTATTAGGTTGTCCTATTGTAAAGTATTTAAAGATTTTATAAATTTGGCTCAAGTCCAAGCATAAATCATGGTGGCACTAACTAACATCACAATGTGTTCCTAGGTTGGAGTGACGGGCGGCGAATTGAGCGCCTTGATCGAGTCCCCGAAGGCCTCGGCCTCTGATGAAATTATCCGTCAGAAGCACGTATTGCCTCTGGTTGGTAAGCCAAAGCTTGGTGGGGATTCTGTAAAGAAGCACAAAAGCAAAGAACATAGACAGGACGAACCCCCAAGAGTGAAAGACCAATTTGCCGATCTCTTTGGCCCTCCCATCCATAAAACAAAAGTTTCTCCTGACCCGAAAAAGTCTTTGGGGACATCAAGCAAAGTCTCTGAGAAGTCTGGGGAGAAACAAAGCACAGGTGGAAAGTCATCCAAACACATCCCGCAGAAAGAAGTTAAAGAAAGTGGAGCCAGCACCAAAGAAGAGCAGCCAAAAGAAAGAAGTAAAGATAGGGACAAGAACAAAGAGAAATCTTCAAAACGGGCATTGACTCCACCCAAGACGAAGCCATCGTCCCCAAAGAGATCGTCTTCTCCCAAAAGACCTTCCACACCACCCAAACAGTCTGTTACCCTGTCGTCCTCGAGGTCCCCACCTCACAAGCGGCCGCCTACTCCAAAGTTGAAGTTTGAAGAGTCTAAGAAAACCCACGATGATTCTAGAGGAAAATCTGACTCAAAGTCCTCGGAATCCAGTAAAAGTGAAAAGAAGAAAAAGGACAAAAAGAGTAGAGATGAGAAGGCCAACAGATCAAAAGAAAGGAAAGAGGAGAGCAAAGAAAAGACAGATAAGTCTGAAAAATCAAAGGAGTTCAAAGAAAAAGAAAAAAAGCTGCCAAAGGAAACTTCGAGCAAAGAGCCGGAAAAAATAAAAGATAAAAGTACTAGTGGGCATGGCGAAAAGGATAAAGAAAAGCAGAAGCACAAACACAAGAAAAAAGATAAAAACAAACATGAAGACAAAGAAAAGGAAAAAAGTAAAGACCGGGACAAGTCTTCAAAGAAGAATTCCGAGAAGGAGAAATCCCACGAGGTGAAGGACAGAGAAAAGAATAGCGTGGTGAGAGAATCAGAAGAAAAGAAAAGGGCACCAAGCCCTGCCATCAGCCCCGTGAGACCGAGTCCGACTCCACCTAAGCCTCCTCCTCCTCCACCTCCTCCGACTAAAGAGAGACCGGTCCAGCATCCCCTCAAACGGATGTTGGACGAACTTGACCCGGAGAGCAGTGACTCCAGCACGTCCCCCCTGTCCGAGGACGAAACCATTGACGACCAGCCCACTATCAAAACTTCCAAACCCAAGGACAATCACAACCAAACCTCCGCAGCCAAAGCCATCCAGTCTATTGAAGATGTGGTTAACAATGTGAGCTATAGCTCGCCCAGTAGCAAAGTTCAGCCGACGAAACCAAAGCCAGCTACTCCCGAACCAAGTACGGGTAGTGCAACAAAACTCAATGGGAAATCAAAGGAAAAAAGTAGTTCAAAGAAAAACAAAGAGAAAAAGGAAAAGGAAAGTGTAAATAAAGATTTGACTAAAGATGACGGTAAAGTGGAGAAGGAGTCCAAGAAAAGAAAACGGAAAAGTAGTGGAAAAAGCAAAGACGATATTGTAAGTACCAGTGAACCCCCTGAGAAAATAATCAAGTCAGAGGTGGACACAATGAAGGTAGAATCGCCTCCCCCTCCTCCGGCTGTCGATAGCGAGCCGAGTCGAATGGAAGTTGATGAGGAACCTGCAGCGAAAGCAACAAGAGTATATCCGATGGACCAATTTACCGCCGAATACGTCTTGCAGCTGAAGGAATTGCAACACAAGATAATGACACTAGAAGACAACGCAGATTTGCAACGAGTGGTGCAAGTGATTGCGGAGACTGGACAGTACGAGATCACGAAGAAGACTTTCGACTTTGATCTGTGCACGCTCGACCCGACAACCGTAAAGAGATTACAAGACTTCTTCGCTGCCTCATGACAGAGTGGCCCCACTGTAACAACTTTGTCCTAATAAGTCACCCATTGCAATATTTAGCAATTATTTAAAGTATTAATAATTACCAATTGAAATAGTTTATAACTTTATATAATTAAAACTACATACCGTACTAGTTTCAAACTGAGGGCTATGTATAGTTTTAAATGTAGTGTTAAAAGTTAGTTGACTATTTTTTGAGTTATGTTTGAATAATTATTTAAATGTTGTTGCATTTTCTAGATTTTGTTGTAGTGTCATTTAATTTTATTCTGCCATCTAGGGTGTAGCTGCAGGTTTGTTTTAGTACACGTAGGCCTACTACGTAACCAATTATCTTTCACATAACTCTACTTAATCATGAATGTTGTTATACGTACTCGTAATAATTGAAATTCATTGATGCATTGTTTGTCGAGCTGTATCATTTTGTAGACTATATTGCATTGATCTCTTGCTCAGCTCGGGAAATAACTCTGGTACATAAAGGGTAACTTCGTAACATTTCCCTATTTGCCGCAAGTTTACCCACGTGAGCTTAATTTTTTATCGATCTCAGTTTTAAAAAGTTTTGACGTTTGATAACCACATCACAATAATATAAATAATTTTAAAGCCATTCAAGTACAACACACTTTACAAAGTGAGAGAATTATGTAGGTAGGTAGTTAATATTGTAATTGCATGTTAATTGTTGTGATGCATATTCAAATGGTACCTATCTGATGGCAGATTCTGTTGTTAATTGAATTGTCAATCAATGTATTTGTAATGGTAAATAGCACACTCCGTAGAATACAATTTTGATACAGTGACGTCTAGGTAGATGGTACAGTAAGTACCTATGGTATAGCCTACTTGTAACCACCTAATATCATACACATTCAGTCATTATATGCCTGATTGATGAAAGGAGAAGTAAAAGGCTATACTATGTATCTCATCGTAGGTGGAACAAGAATGAATGCATACTGCAGAACTTGACCATTTTCATGTACCCGATAAACCGGTTAACTAATTGTGCTGTCTTGTGTTTATTCGTGGAACAATAAAATAAAACTTAGTTTATGATTTGACACCATCAGTACGGGTTTTATTTTAATATCGACTATCGAGGAGTTTAAATAGTTAAAATTAGTACCAGCATTTTATAAATTCACTGACAAAAGCTGTTATTGTTGAATTTGGTATTGGGTTATATGTTTTAAATTGATTGCAGTTCCACTAGTAATCTTGAAATATTGTATGTCAGTGTGTATGCGTTCTTGTTTTCACGTAGTTACAGTACTCTTTCAGGTACGCTAAAAAATATGTACTGAATAAACCAGTTTCTTAAACGGTGTATTTGCGTGTATTCCTAATCGGCGGTGAAAGTAAATTGACAAGTTGCTGCTATTCGTGGCCAATACAGCCTATGGTGCAATAGCTTAATGTAGTGGGCACTTTGTCATAACACAATTTAAAATGTCTTAGAAACCTGGTCAGTTCAACAAAGTTTTTGCTTGTTCGCATGTTGCCTTAAAGTGGCTTAAACTTCACAAACCTCTATGTCCACTTTTAATATTATGATCTATGTACTATCTCTCTACTGTACCTCTCGGTGTAAAAGCACTAGGTAGATTATTGGATCTGAAATAGATAAAGTGATAAAGAGTTATTTTTTGGAACCCACATGACCATTTTAGAGATTACTACTAGACTGATACCGGTGCAATAACTACTCGAAAACTGATCATTGTGAAACGTCGAGGTTATCGTCTACAACAACGATTTCAGCAATAAAATTACAGCTACTTTATTGAGAGTATAGTTAGGCTATTCACTGTTGTGTTACCTTGTTGGTGTGTTTTTTTTTTTTTTACTTGCCTGGACGAAAGCAATTTTTCCTAAATAGGTATTGAATAATAATTAACCATATTCACCGAGTGTAAAATCCTAAAAACAAATGTAAGATGGTGCCGTACTGCAACGAACTTTCTGCCTTTGAGCTGACCATCTAAACATATTTTAATAATGTATCAGTGATCACCTTATTATGCATGTATTGTGAGAGATTATCTAGTATCACAAATTATTGATGGTAGGCCTATCTACCTAATGGTTTTTGTCCAGAATTTACAAATTTAGCCCTGACCAGGAATATTACAGGATAAATTTCACAGCAAGTGGAAAACTTGGATTCGATTCCTGGTCGGCGTTGGGTTTAGTAATTTCTTTTTTTACACTCTGTCTGTCTGTTTTTGGGATTGATCGTGAGCTCGAAGCCTCTCTGTATACAGTGCAATCATTGCACGGTTGCACCTACTCAAATTATTCTCAACACATTATTTCTTGAAACAGTATAAAATATCGATTATTCTGTTAAAACAGAAAATGTGCCTACAAGACATCAAATGGTGTTTACCACTGGCCGCACTCTTGCACACCGCGGTGTATTTTAATCTGGTGTTATTTAATCTAAGTTGACAACAACTGCATCCCTGCACTCGCGGACGTGTCGATGGGAAACACCATTAGTCTCTACTCTATTGTACACCAGAATATGTGGTCAACCTTCAGTTGTGCGTCGTGCTCTTGTTTAAAATAACAAATTATACTGTGTACTCTATGCGAATTTTGCAACCGGCACAGCAGTTCTATAACGATAACGTGAATGGACAGAACCAGTCTCTGGCAAGGGGAGGGAAATGGGGTAGTTTCTCACGTTTTAATATAATATTAAGACTTTTTTGACTTATTACTTATTATCAATATATCAAAACTTGAATAATCAATCATTAGTGGAAGGCTTTTCTAAATAAATAAACAAAGAATCGTCTACAATGTGTACAAATAGTAAGTGTTGGGACCATTAGTTATTTTACATTCTTGTATGGCAATACCATAGAAATTAAAACTAGGGTGCTATAGTTAAATTATTCTTTTTTAGTAATGCATTTTGCAATTTAACTTTTTTTAAAGTTTATTTGGATTAAGGACGCTTTAACCGTTAAGTCATAATGCACCACTCTAGTCTAGGGGATATGGGGAGGAGGGGCCCATGCTGGTCAAACCAACCACGGGTATGGGGAGGAAAGGGGGGTTCTCACGTAGCGGTCATTGTTTTTTGTCATTGTTTGTGTAGTCAATTAGTCATCGTCGTTTGCCAGAGCTCGCCTCTAGTTTCGAGGAGTAATATACTCCCCTCCTGCTAGCTAATGTTTGTGAGGTGGCCTTTTTCTCTTGAATCATCTTGTACAATTAGAAGAGCCATGCTCTGGGACAATTTTACCCCGGGCCCAGACGGGAAAAAAATTAATGATATCCCACGCAAACAAAAAACTTGTAAAAACCCTCACCTTACACACTCAAAACAAAAAGATCTAAAAGAAGGGCTAAGCTCATGACCCCCCTCTACATTTACGTACTTTTAATACGGAACATAAATTTGCACTACCCCGTAACTACATCCTCGAGAAGCTTGGCAAAATAACATGTGCAACTTTTCAACAATGTAGGTTCAGGGTAGTGTAAGTAGAAGGGTACATAAGATCTTCTTTTCTATCTCAATTCTTTTTAGTGTGTAATGTTTGGCTGTTGTTTTTACAAGGTTTTTGTAAGCGTAATTCATGCATAACTCTGGTGACAGTAGATGGAGTCATGTTGGCACTGTAATATGGATAACAAAATGTAAAATAACATACCACAGACAGACACAGTAATTATATTGTAATTTGTAATTAAATGGAAAATCATCTACCTTTGTAAAGAATTATATGAAATTATGTATTTTACGGATGCACACGATAATTGATAATTAAAATATTATTTCATTTTTTTTTTTTTTAACTTATCCAAACGCGTCATATCATACATTTCCAGCGCTTACGGGGACTGGACTGACATACAACCACTAATTGTATTTGTGTCTTATATGATTGGATGATAAATTAATGATTTGATATTTCGCAATCACAATCTTAAAAATTCGAAACACCAAATTTTGATCACGCCTGTTCATTGGAAAAATTGAACGGCATGATCGTCCGATACAATCCATTGAGAATTCAGTCACCTTTTCGATTTTAGACAATTATTTATTATCGTTGTGCAACCCCAATTTTACTGAACACTGCCAAAATCACAACTTCAGAACAATAATTATGGCATAGTTTAATGCAAAAGCCCTAATACAGTTATTGGGGAACATCAACTTATGTCAGTTTGAGTTACTATTCCAGGTGCCAAAATGTTAAATTCTTGTTCTGGTTTTACGGCACACAACAATCAGGTTATTAGTGCAGTTTTTCAAAATATGTAAGCTTATAAAACGGTAGTTACATAATAGGTACACCCGGCGTCTGAAGTAAATTAAGGGCTGGGTATTGTAGATACAACGATACCCTTTGATTTACTTCTGTTGCTGGGTGATAAATAGCATGTTCTAAATAGACCTATACAATTCTTTTGTGGCAGCTGCACACCACTATTGCGGCTAAAAAAAGTACAGGTAATAATATCCCGCAGGCCAATGGCTGATTTTTTTGTAATTTTGTTTTCACTTGCTTTCGACTTATTTTGAAATATGAATCTTTATATCTTGCATTTACGTATTCCTATGACGGTACAAATGCTCTAGCCATACCTCAATGTACATTAAACATTTCAAAGTATCTTATTTGATTATTTCATAATCAAGGCAAAAATGGGGAATAATTTAAAAACTGCGATTCAAATCGTATACTTTTTGCATAAGATAATTTGCAACAGTGTCACTTTGTATACATCAAAAAAATTAAATACAATATAGTTTTGGTTTGTCGGAAGACCATAACTTCGGTAGGTTCTTCTTCATTGTTTTCTTTTATACATATTTTGAAGGTGTAAATAGAACCTGGAATAGCCTTAAAGTTGATGCAATGATGCACAATAATAGCCCTGTCATTTGTGCATCGTACATTTCAACAATGTAGCTGCATAGTGTATTAGCTACGATATGCTCATAATAGGTTTATGCCTTGATGATATTGCAGTATAATATTTTATTTGCACAGGCCTTGAACATGTGCAATAGATATATGGCATGCTAATATTGCTGACTACGTACTAAATGCAATTCCTATGTTACACACTTAGTATTTAGAGAGTATTTGTATTTTTATGTAGTTTGTTGGTGCAATGTGTGAATGTTGTTTCAAATCATAACTTTAAATTAAAATGAAGATATACCTAGATACAAAATGTAAATCGATGTTATATAGTTCAATCACTTTACATCAAATATTGCAATAGGTATCTATGCAAATTGATATCTTTTTTATGACATGTCCACTATCATTGTAAATTGTAATGGTTACCTAGAAAAATATAGCTTTGATGATACAAAAAAATGTATTTCTATTGAAGAATTACCACTGAGCATCCAAATGTATACCAGTCATTAAAACTTAACGCTTTACTTATTTTTTTTATTTGCACTCTGTTGAACTTTGATCCCCTTATCAATGTGGTCCAGCTGATGCATAGCTTGCTCTCACGGTGAAATGTTCTTCCTATATATCCCCAGTTTAAACAGTACTATCAGGTTCTTACTTCTTATCAATGCAATGTTTGTTCACATCACACGAGGAGCTGTTGTGCTGTCGACACTTTGGTAATATGAAGAGAAGCAATTTTGTGAGTTCCTACTAAACTAAAGTGTGCATTGCATACTATAAGCAAAATTGGGTGCATACATTAAGTAAAACGTGGAATATTTTATCTAAAGGTAAGCAAACATCAATTTCACAGAGGTGTTAATTAACTATTTTTATATATAAGGTGTTAATCGTACTCGGCTAGTATAAGGAACCGGGAGCCAGTGGCTGTAAGCCTACCTACTCGTATCGTAATGAATACTCGAGCCGTCTGCAATTTTATCTTGGTTTGAAGCTTCAATCACAATGCACCGAAATGTGCATATGTGTTGCACTGTCAGGATGGCACAACTAACCGATTTAGAGTACGTTCAGCGGTACCAATTTGTAATCACAGCGCTGGGTCTCTCAACCAGTCTGTATACTCAATAGAAAATAACACAACAGAAATGTATACTATACACATTATAATGTAGTATAATACAAATCTCTGAATCTATTCCCAAAAATAGCAAGTTCAAAATGTGGGGCTCAGCCATTAGGATGCGCAGGCTGCAGGCATATCTCACTTACATTCATTTTAAATTTAGAAAGTTCAAAATCTCACTCAACGGCAGCCTATGATCGCGTAAATACAGGATGTACCATTATGTATAATATGGTAAGTACCATTGCTGCACTTTATAAAGGTTTTCAATTGGGTATATATATATCTTGACCACGTGCCCAACATTTAATCAGGTTGGGGGGAGCAGCGCTCTACTTTAGATAGCCAAGATAAAATAATTATACGTAAAGTTGAGTACGACGACGCTTCAAACGGCGGTTAGGTCATATTGCGCCGCCTGTGATATTGAAAGTTGATAAGATGAGTTAACGATGTCATCCGCCCCCCAACTATGGGACACATAAGATTTTTAGTTATTGCACCAGACTAAAACCAGGGAAGAGGCTTTAGGCCCCACGACCATTTCCCAAAACAGATATACTGACTGATGAATACATATCTACAGAAAGTGTATAAGACTGCTAATTAGTTTATTAGGATAGATACATAACTTAAATCAATTCAGCAATTATCAGCTGTTCCAACTCTTCATGGGATATGTACCTCAGTCCCCTTCAATATGTCCACTGAGGACTCGCCCCACCACATTCCTACCAATTCACAGTCTTGCCATTGATGCCACAAAGTTGAATTATTTGTACTTGCTTGTAGTACTAAGCTTTGTGCCATCTCATTTGTGAAGTACAGAAGACTCTTGTTTTCTTTCTGTTTAAAATGTCCAAATTACTTCCGTGTCCCATTTGTAGGATCCCCTATTTTATTTTATTTTTAAGATGAGGACAAAATTGGAGGAGAATATGCTGAAGGGCATGACAGCCAAGTTAATAAACTCTTGTGTGTCTAAGACTAGGAAAACGCTTAAGTCCCGCCGCGTTGTTGGATGAGCGTAATTGGTGTATTGAGCTGCCATGTGTTATGCGGATTTTCTGTTGTTCTGTGAAAAAATCATTTCTAAGTTGAAGATTTTTTAAAATAATAAAAAAGAAAAAAATAATAAACTTTAATTTTTAATTTTTTTAATTTAATCGTAATTTTAAAAAAGAAAAAAATCGTAAAATTGCGATTTTCATAAGAAATAATTATTCTATTGCGCTCAAATTTCTCACGAATATATTAATTCATAAAATTAAGGTTCTGTGAAAAATTATTACAATCGGTTGAAGCATGTAGGTGTTATAAGTCAAAGAATTGTTTAAAAAAAGAAACAAAACGTAAAATTTAGATTTTCATGTGAAATAATTTTTCGATTGCGCTCAAATTTCACATGAATATCTTAATTCATAAAATTATGGTTCTGTGAAAAACTCATTAAAATCGGATAAAGCATGTAGGTGTTATAAGTCGAAGAAATTTAAAAAAATCGAAAAAAATTATTAAATTTCGATTTTCTGAGAAATAATTTTTCGATTGCGCTCAAAAACGTGGCAGTTCTAAGTTAAGAGATTTCGAAGGTCTCCAAAAAATTTCATTGCAATTGGAGTATCGGTTTAGCCGGAATCGTGCTGACAAACACACAATAATACAGAAAAAAAAAGAAAAAAGAAAAAAAAAAACATTCCGGATTTTTTTTCTCCAGTGTAGTGAAATGAAATCTTCGCTTCGCTCGCTACGCTCATTCAAAAACAGGTGGTTTGCCACCCCCTGACCAGACATAAGCTTTAACAGGAGTAAACAAATGTAATGCTTAAAACCTTTGAAATTGGTGTTTTGAGATTATTTGACCAACTTTTGGTAAGTTTTAGACAATGGTGGCTCTGGAGCAATTTTACTGATGAGGTGAAATTCAAAGTTGGCACATTTTTACCCAAATTGTTTAATTATTGCTAATTCAGGGTGTCTACAAATTTTTCAATTACAAAATTCCCTGACTTTTCCAGGTTTTCCAGATAGGAAATTATATTTTTCCAGGCTGCAAATTTGTTTTTCCCACACATTATAATGGAGGAAAAATTGTTTATAAATTCAATGTCGATTTCGGAGGGAATTTGAAACACCAGACAAGGCAAAATAATTTTTATTTTATTTTTTATTTATTTATTTAACGTCCATCTTATTCAGTTATAAAAACTGATTTACAACGGAAGAATTGTTTTTTAAAATTGAGAATTTCTATTTTCAGCAACAGAAAAGGTTTTGAAATTAGTTCCTCAAATATTGATTTTTTTACGTTTCTAGTAAAATTCTGGAACAATAACAACATTCCCTGATTTTTTCAGATCTATTAAATTCCCTGACTTTTCAATAGATTTTTAGATGTAGGGAATAGGACTAACTTTCAAAAGCTTTTTCAATGAAAGTGAAAGTCTTGAGGTAAAATTTGTGTGTGATATTTTATCACTAATACGATTTATTAAAAATTAATGCTAAAAAACCGAGATGTAAATGCTACCGTATTTATATGGGGCCCTACCCATTTGTGATGAGAATTGGATTCACCTTAAAGTCTGTTACTGTAGCTCACGTCTATTTTGAAGTTTCGTCGACCCTTCCAAAGCACCTCGGAAATGTTGACCCCGACGGCAGCCAAGGCGGTGGCCATGTTGGGTTTGGGTGGCGGCAGCTTCGTGCTGGGCGTTCTCCCGCTCTGGTTCCACTCGCGGCACCACCGCTGGCCCTTGCTCATGTCCGCGTCGTTGTGTTTCGGCGCCGGCGTGCTGCTGGCCACCGCCCTCATACACATGCTGCCCGAGGTGCGGGAGAGTGTCGGGGCCCTCGCCGAGCCAGCGTTCTGCGCCGGCTTCTTTCTCCTCTACTTCGTCGACGAGCTTGTGCACTTCTGTTGGACTCGCGATGTGGACAACACGCAGGTGGGTTAATACTCGTCACCCATGCTGGGAGAGATTTCACAGAATTATCATTGAGCACATGATATAACGCATGTATTAACACCAGTCTCAACCGGATCTCCCAATTGCCAGTCGGATACTTTGTTGTCACGTCCATAGCTTGAGTTACTTACTAGTGACCTGATCCAACTTACATATTTACATGGTATTAGATATTTAATTGTTATTTCTATTAATGCAAAACAATATTTAGCATCTTATGATACCATAGAAAATAATTAAATAGCTTATTAGTTATTAGCTACAAATTAAAAACTTGTGTCACCTGCTCTTCATAAACATAAGTTGGCAGCATCCATGTATGAAGGTATTTATAATTTTTGTTACTGGTTTACCAGTACTGAATATTCCTTCCCATCCGTTCCTTTCCTATTATTGGTGTTTTGTAAAGTGTACAAATCAAATAGAATCAGCATGGAGATACATTAATAATTTAACAAGTATTGTATGCATTTTAAACTTACATTACAATTACATATTGTAGTCGGGTATTCACCCGCTAAACTCAAGAAATATATTTATTTCAGGTTAACTACTAGTTATTAAATTTATAATTTAACATAATAAATAATAAATATGTTGATTACCAAGAAGGGATTTGATTTTGGAATGCATATTTTTGCACAGTTTCAAGACACAATGTTATGAAGGGTCATTTTAGATTGGTACAATGCTCTAGTATCTATGTGGAACAAAAAAGAAGCAGGTTAAAGCCAATTTAAGAAGTTTTAAAAAGCACCATTTTTCACAAATTTCTGGGCCAAAATTTTTTAAAATTCGTGTAAAATCACGTAACAAGACATAATTTTTCATTTTTGTAAATGTCATTTAAGTGTAGTTTAATGCTTTAAATTATGTTGTAAAAAAAATTGTGGGTTGGGAATAGTTTGGCATGTGGGCAAGGCAATAGAAGCGGTAACAGGGATTTAGGAGCAAACATTAACACTTCAAATACCTATATTTGTTCACATTATAGAATGCATTTAAATAGTGTATTAAAGATGTATCCCAATGCCACTTGGACACACTGCTTTATAGTCTGCTAAAGCCAGCCAATCACAGCTCCACTGTCGCCTGCTTGTGTCAACTAAAGCGAACGAAAGGGAATGCCCCACGACTTTAAAAATATAGAGAGTGGCAGACTCTAAATAAAATTTATTTATTTATTTATGCCCCACGACTTTATAAAATATAGATTTTAGCATCTTTGCCATTTAGCAGTCAATATAGCAGGGTGTACATATGATTATGTCAGTATCGACTTAATTTTAAATCATTCAATGTAAAACGCCATAGTGTAACTCGACGGCTGTGTTTTTAGGAGAACGAGTCTGTGAGACCCTCCTGCTCACACTCTCACCACTACGGTAGCACCGAACAGGACAGCGTTGCCACCTTCATGCGTCGCCCCAGCACCAGTCCCACCACCTCACTTCTGTGCCACACAACGTTCAAGGAGCCATGCCCAAACTCGCCCATCGGTCGCGTTGGCCTACTGGTTGCGCTAACCCTACACTCGACGCTCGAGGGTCTGGCTATCGGACTGCAAGCGTCGACTGCAGAGGTAAAACAGAACCAAGCTACGAGACTACTTTTGAAACATTTTCTACCAACTCGGTTACAATATTTGATTTCAATGCGGGTCATCAACCTTGTATAGAGGTATCGGTAGGACTATAAACTAAAGATTTACCTAATTTTGTAACCGTTCCAGGTCATGCTGCTAGTGGGTGCAGTAGCGTGTCACAAGCTAGTAATGGCAGTCTGCCTGGGTGTGGAGCTGGCGGGAAGTAACGGATCTCTCTGGAAGCATGTAGCGCAGGTTGCGTTGTTTGCTGGGGGCTGCGCGGGGGGCATTGGAATAGGCATGGGCTTGGTGCAGATAGAAGATAACTGGACCCAACTCGGGATACCCTTACTACAGGTATGAAGAAACTTGGAACAGAGAAGTACAGACATAATGTAGTTGTTCCCCTTTAATTCCAATTCCTAGGGAGCCTAAAAACCTGATGAAGACAAAAAAATAAAAAATACAATAAACCCTTTTGGGCCTACCCAAATCATCTATAGGGACTTCATCACTAGTTTGAACACAAATTTGAATTAAAGTTGTTTGATAATCTATGTATTGATTGATGCCTTAAAGCTATTGTTATAGATAGTACTGGATTGCAAACCAATAAATCCTTATTCAAACTAGAGAGAAATTTACAAGACAAAGACCTTTACCCTTTTTGGTCCAGGTCATTTTAAATATTAGAGGCATGGAACTGTTACTATAGAAGTGCATAAAGACCCTAACATGGAGGCATATATACAAGTTTTCAAAATTAAAAAAATAAACATAAAAGTTGTTTTTGTGGGAGGTTGTAAGTGGTTGGAAACCAGGTCGGGGCTGCCACGACACATGACTGATAAGCGTTAATACTAGCTTGCTAAGTAACGCACTTAAGGACTAAAGAAGTACCATCTATAATAGTCTAGTTGCATACTGACAGCAGCAGGAAACCATGCTACAGAATGAAATACCTGTACTCGTTCCAGGCCATCGCAGGCGGGACCCTGCTGTACGTGACAGTGTGCGAAGTACTACCACGGGAACGAGCCAAGTGGCATCACCAGACGGCGAGCCGAGCGGCGGGGATTGTTCAGCTTCTCTCGGTCATCACAGGGTTCGGACTCATACTGGTTCTCAACATCTTCTTTGGTAAAAACAACAACCGTTTTATTTCTGTCACTGAAGGCAAACTAATGCACAACTCATTGATAAGATATAAAATAACTGTTTGTTTGTTTGTTTGTTTCAGTACATGAAAACCCTGAGGTTCAGCCCATACCAGGCAACAGTTGATCACAGCGTCAATGACAACATGTCTCCCACACACATATTAAGTCAAGTCTTGTGTTCAAGTCGACAATCCTTAAGGTATTAACAATATGACGTATCATATTATGTATAATATAAATTAAACAAACATTTTGTCAATAAATATTTATGCACATTTTATAAAATAATTATTTTCCTTGTAGCTCGTTTAACAGCACTATGTAACAAACAATCGAGTAGTGTTAGTACATATTATTATTTCATACAATAGTGTTATCAATAAATAACAATAATAATTAGACTACTGTATGGAATACATTTGTAACTAGTAGCTACTGTTACTATCATTTGTAAAACTTTCCTGGCAAACCTGTGCCAGCACAATTTGAGCCCAACTTTGTTTTAGTGTTTGTTTTTTCGTTGACCAACACTGCCAACAATTACTGGATGCACTCGGACAAATAGTATAAAATGAGGCAACAGTTGCTTACGATATAATTCTGAGGTGATGAGCCAACTAAATAACGATTATGTTCAGCTTATAATAAAAACATGAAAACTATCAGGGACCAATGTGCTTATAGAGCCAAGGAGACACAACACATCACCAGTGCGTATAGATTTGATCTCAGTTTAAAGATGTAGCGCTTAGTTAAGATAGCTTGGAAGCTAGGCGCTTTCGGGTATTGTGACACGGAGTACCGATGGTTCCAAGAGAACTACCTAGTATCTATCTAGCTTTCTTGTACAACAAGAAAATTTGAGCAATACTTTTTTATCCAATTTGTTACTTGGCATTTGGAGATAAATATCTACAATAACTATGGCAGTCACCTACTTCCACTACCGGTAGTAACTTGAGCTTTGCAATGGTGTTCCACATCGGGTTTATTATGAATGTATAGCAGCTCCATCGGAAGTTTGCAGGTGGTGACGTCACCGGGGGCTAGTTCTAGCCAATCAGCTGCCCTTAATTAAAAATACCGATCGCTCATTGGCCCGCTCAGCCCCACCGATGCCGCTAGCATCTGCATTCTTTCGATGGAGCAGCTATATTATTTACTAACATACAGAACAGCTACAGACCTCATCACCTCACAATTAAGCTAAGCATTGGCAAGCTTTAATCGGGTTCTGGTAACTTACTTAGGCCGAACTTACATAACGGTACATTGCATCCATTTTACGAATGTTCTTAATTTAAATCGAGGCTTCTTCAAGCGGTGCTGAGTTTGGAGGCAAAACATTGCTAACCTCTTACTTAGGACTAAGAGTGACAAATGTAGGACCCCGCTAATAATAATACAATAATGAGCAATGATGATTAATAAGTACCTTACACCTTAGACAAAAATAAAACTTTGTAGAGACCCGGCCATAGCTCAGGGCAAAACCAACTACCGCTGCTTGTACCCACCCAACTAGGTGACAAACAGGCTTTGATTGTAAGTGCTAGCAATGTTGCTATTTAAGGCCCGCTAGAGACTCGGAAGCAAGTTCGTTGGATTCAATCCACTGCCAGCTAGAGACTCAGAAGCAAGTTCTTTGGATTCAATCCACTGCCAGCTAGAGACTGACCAGCTCAGCCAATGTCTGTGCACTTGGGATGCGAACGCTCGAACTTGAAAAAAGTTCTATCTAATTTAGAGTGGGAAAAAAAAGTTGGAAGTGTGGGGAAAAAAGTTTTTTCAACTATAATTGTAATTATTTGTAGCGGTGTTAGGGTACCCATAATTTGAGATGGTAAAAAAGATCTCGATTTCTAGGTAGTACAAATAAAAAAATATCATTTTTGGATGGTCGGAGATCGGTCTAGAAGTTGTGCACTTCTTGGTGGAGGTGCCGGTCCAGACTCATCACTATTTCACCTACTATAACTACTTTATAGTTTATATATCTTTAAAATTTGGTTTGAATTCATTTCAGGTTCGGTTAAAATTTTTATAGATGTTTGAAATTCAGTGGATAACCCTTCTGAAAGATCGGGTTCTGTTCAAAATTAAGTCCGGGTGTGCACCACCCTAGGCCCTACTGTGCACACTTGTGGGTCAAACTAGCCTTGGTTCTCCACACAACTAAGGCCCAGTCTCTGCAGCATGACTGCTTTGGCTGCTTAGTTTTGTCAAACAGGGAACAATTGTTTGTGGTTTGTACGTCTCTAAAGAACCGAGTTACGGGTTTCTACGGAGTAGTATTTTTGTGCAAGTATAAACAAGCACAGGGCAACTCATTAAGTAGGACTTGTTTCAAATGTTATATGCCTGTATAAAATAAATTACCTACTTGGAAAAAATCTAAATATGTACAGTGTATACACGCCTCCCAGAAATTGAGCATACTAAAATTTGAAGATAAGATACTACTATATTAACAACTTCATATTAGAAGCCAGAAGGTGTTCACATATCCATTTGCCCACTTCGTTGTCTACTTTGCACAGCAAATATGATATTTAATACAATTCAGAAATTTCAAAATTTCCATCCCGACTGGGGTTCGAACCTGGGTCTCCCACATTCCAGGTAGATGCCTAAGCCAACAAGACCACCGAGACTTCTGAATTGTATTTGCAAGAAAGAACTGAATCCTAGAATGTGGGCGACAAGGGTTCGAACCCCGGACGGGAAGGACTTTTTAATTTCTGAATTGTATTAAATATTGACAATTCCACCTACGGCAGTGTTTCCCTACTACCCAAATCGAGAAATACACAGAGTATAATCAACTTGAGTGACAGGGATACACTGAACTTTAAAAGTAAAACTATCCAACCTCGGATTGTATTGTAATCACTTTTACCATCTAGACCTGCCCCTGTACTCTACACAAGCAACCACCACCAACAATTCCTCATTTACACACTTCTGGCTGGAAAAAGTAGGGGTGTATACTGTATAATAAAACAAATTTTTGTTCATTCTTGAGATTAAATACTAGAGCCAGTTTGTAATACATTGGAACCGACTTAAGTTCATATTGCACGAGAGATTTGTATAATCGCTCTAACGGACAGCGAACAGCCGACTACAGAGGCAGCAAGAGCAACAACCGAACTGAACATCGGACACTCTCTATCCAAAACAAAAAATTGCAAATGCACACCCCTAGTATACGGTAGCCAGCTAGTTCTCTTATTCTGACCTTTACCCCACCAAACACAAAAACTGAAACAATCGAGCAAAAATAGTACCTAAATAGAAATACTATCACATCAGTTAATCATAAATGTACTACATGTGTTCTTGAAGAACAAAAGGGGCTACTCGCCCTTAATAAACGATTTGTTGCATAATAGTAGTTTGAAGTCTTGTGTTTGTGGTCATCTACAATGAGGAGCGAGCTTGCTAGCCTTGTAACATTATTTAGAATCACACCAGACAATTAAGTAAACTAGGGCAATCAGTCACACCCAAAAGTCCCAACTACACCAAAGAGGCTAGGCACCGTCTTGAAGCCCACTGCCGACTACTTTTTAGTTTTTATAGAACTCAAATCTCAATACGTATCTACCCCTACAACCGAACATAGACTTCTGAATGATGTGTTGTGAGAGCTCTACCTGCTAGCTTAACTACGATAAAACACAAGTTATGTACTGTTTTTATTGTTGCATATCAAAGCCGTTGCCGATTACTGTCCTCGCGTCTATTCACAATTGTCGTGGTTCGGTCAAAATATGCTGATTACCAAAATGGGTGTGATTTTGGAAGGCATATTTTTGCGTGTTTGAGTGTCGGGGTTCCCCAGTCGGGGCAAACTTTTACGACGAACGTGAACTTAGAAGGTGGGAACTGGCTCATCAGTAGGTTACTAACTCTGGACTCCCCCAAACCTCAATATTTGGAAGGATCCTGCTCCACTGCTCAAACCCTCCCCATTCTAGTTCTCCGCCCCTCCACTATTGCCCAACAGCGCCACTGGCGTGACATTTGTCAGTAGTAACTGTACATATCTAGGTCAGTCACCTCTCTGCAAAAGTCGAGTGATCAAGGCCTTGTTTGGCCGTAACAGCTTCGACATATTTTTGTTGTTTCGTTTTTATATATGTAGGCCCTATGTATCTACAATCAATAATCTAAAAGATATTTACAGTTACCAACCAGATAAGTTGTTGGGTTCCCTATCCACACGCATATCTTAGCATTACTGTATCTAGCCATTTGGCCACTCATATCTTACACGTAAGCATAATATAATGTTGGTCAAGGCCCACAATGCAAGAACTAGAGAATTAAATGCATGGCCATAGTATAACTTCATTTATTTTGATTGTGCCCATATGCCTAATCTAATACCTAGTAATAGTAGAACGTAGCTCAAAACATTGCATTTCTCGTCTAAGGCACTTTAACTTCTTGAAACACAGTTGGTCACTCGTTTGTTTTGATGGTTCTTGTCTCATTCATTAGTCACTCATTAGTAATTTGTCACATATAAAATACATAAAGTGAGTAGGTAAGTAGTATCTACAACACTGTGTGTGCTGTTAAGTAGACTTCATTAGGGTAGGCCTACGCCTACCTATTATATAATTTACCGTGTCCCCATTAGGTCATTAGTCCTTTCTATTGATCGATATACATTAAAATAATTTATGGGGCCTTGTACTTTGGAAGCCGAACAAACCCCGTTGCAAGTGAACTCTAGCATGTGACGTGTCGCAAAATACTGAACCGCAATAAATACCTATTTAATGATATATTCCAAGACACCTCATACAAACATGCTAATATAGCATTGGAAATGACAAGACTATGAATATACATAAAGGTGTGTTTACTGTTCGGCGTTACGCTGAAGGGTAAACGGCCTTTAATATAAACACAATTTTGGTGAGACTTTCTTTCGGAAAAAATATTGTACTACAATCAGGATTACTTACCGAAATCAGTATTTGAAACTTGACTAGAAAGTCTAGATTTGAAACGGCAAGTCACAACATATTAACTCTCACTTCAGCCAATGGACAGTCTCAGATTACAGACTAGCATAGATTGGAGGACTTGTACGCAAATTGAAAATAAACCTCCAAACTCAGCAGGCTCCCCGACAGTCGACAACCGTGTCGAACATGTTTATCACACGAGTACTCGTCAGTCGGGCGCGTTCAGAAGCGACTGCGAGTCTAGCAGGGGTTCCATGCCGACGTAGCTGATGTTGAGCGAGGCGGAACTGTTGAGCAGAGCGCCCGCGTAGCTTGCGCCGCTGGAGAAAGGGGTGGAAGGAGCCGACGCGGGGGGAATCCCAGGGGGGTGGCGTGACGTCCCCTTGCTGAAGGGAGGCGATCTTAGCGAGCAGCATCCGGGACTGGATGTCGACGGAGGGCTGGCCGCCTCCCTGGATGTCCAGCGCGGGGATCCACCGGAAGTAGCACTGTGACCACAGCTGCAGGTGGGAGAGGCCGCCCCCGCAGTCAGGACGCCCTCTCTGGGGGTGAACAGGGGGTTGTAGAACAATACAGTGTCTCGCTCAGAGAACTGCTCGCCCCAGTCCCATACGCTGCGCAGTATCAGCGGGTTCGAGGTGTCCTACAAGCAAGAGACAGAGTCAAGTCAACGTCAGCAGATGATCCGCTGTCCTTCCATAGAAGTACTAGAGCTCTTTCATGGTTAGGGAACCAAAAAATTAGCATTAACTTTTCCGTTTTGTTATTTAATAATTTTTAAAAATCAGCAACAAAAAATTAATGATAGTTTGGACTTCAAATTCATGCAAAACATAACTTTAAGAATAATTTGTTTGTATCTAAAGATCAAAGTTTTTTATGGAGGTTGGGGTTGGGGTGGGGTAGAGAGTTAGAAATAATTAGCTATTTTTATGTTGTAAAATGACAAAAACTACAAATTTTTACTTGATTACATATTTTGCATGAACCAGATACAATTAAAATTATCCTAGACATAAAAGTAAAACATATAAAAAGTTTATCAAATTAAGCTCAAAAACTAATTTCTACATAATATTAAGCATTTCAAGCCTAGTTACCAGGACCCCGGGGACTGTTGGGTAGTCAAGTCACTCAACTGTACGACAACACTTACTGTTGAAGCGTAGGTGCGGTCTCGATCGCAATCGAAGAGGAAAGTCTCAAAGATGGTGGATTGTGCCGAATCCCACAACGTAGTCAGGTAGGTTTCTGTGAACTGGAAGGCGGTGGGATGTTGTTTCTGTAGCTGCCACACACAGTCGAGAAATACAAGGAAGACGGGAGATTGCTCTGTCCAACAAAGAGATGATGTCACAGGTTTTTCTAGAGCGACCGTTGTCTAGTCAATCGTTATCCTAGTAAAATTTGGTTTAGAGCATAACAGTACGCTTATCGTAACAAGGTGTTAAGCAAGCAGATGGAAAACTATACTATTTTCACAAACAATTATTATATGAGCCTATGAGGCTGCAACATGCTATAGTATTAATATGTGCTCACAATCAAAGTTGTTGAAAATACATGAAATTGGTACCGGTACCTCAGACAACTGACAAGAACTTATCGAAATACACTTATATTTGACAAGACGAGTCTTTTGTGATTCACTAAAGTCAATGTGCCTGGCCTACCCTGTTCGGCGACGCTGGTGTGTGCGAGACGAGAGCAGAACGGATGCCCGAGTGCCACCCAGTCTTTCTGGACGAGCGTCTGGAAGCCGATGAGGGTCCGCCAGTGAGGATCCAGTAGCAGCTGGGCCAGGCTGGCCACCACGGTGCTCATGTCTCGGCCATCGCCCTCTGTGCGGGAAAACATCACGAGTTACCGACACGACACTCAACACTCCGCTTACCCAAGTAGTGAACAATAGATTTGAACATCCTCAAAATATGCATGTAGGCTTGGTGCTTAAAACATAATATTTTGTAGACAATGATGTTTAAACTTTCTGAACTTTTTCTATACTATAAGCTACTTAGATGCACAATTAATTAATTTAAAATTTTTATTTTTTTTCATTCTTAGGCCTACAATTAACATTTGAACATGTAACATTATTCATAAGACCTTCTTATTGCACTAATAGTAATGTCGTAGGTACCGAGTATTGAAAAATATCCTATAAAACTAAATTATAACTAGGTATGTATTAGGGTTGCCATTCGATAATTATGCCTTTATAAAATATTTCCAGTCAAGACATTTATCACTTTATTTCTCGATTTGGTTGATCGGGAAACACTCCCGTGGGTGTAATTGTTTTTATTTACTACAATTCAGAAATTAAAAAAGTCTAAGACGTTAAGACGTCCACCTGGAATGTGGGAGATCCGTGGTTCGATTCCCGGTTGGGGCGGACTTTTTTAATTTCTGAATTGTAGTAAATAAAAACATTTATCACTTTATTCTGTGAAAAACTCGTCCACTTCGAGATCTACAACACGCGTAAGGTACGAAGTTCGAAGCGCAACGCACGCACCACCCCTGCCCTGCTGCAGTGTAGGCGACGTGCATGGCGTGCGTGTGTTGCTGGGCGGCTTCACTCGCCGCGCCTGCAGGTGCTGATTGCTCAACCTCACCTCCTCACAACCAATATTGTAGTATGCCACTCAAGGTCAACACAAGCTTCTATAGAGATGCATTCCTCCCAACCCCCAACTCGGTTCGGTATTGCTTTCAGGGGTCAAAATTAACTTCTTTTGCCACTAGCCCTTTGGGGTAATGGCAACAATAGTCCTCTAGCCGGAGAGCATTTTTACTAGTCCACAATCAAATAGGATATATTGATGTAAAACAATGTTTTAATAATAATTAGAGGCATGAAAAAATCGTTATTGCGATATGCGCGATAAAAATAAAAATCGTTTTTTTCAACTTTTTTTTCCATTTCTTTACGTTTCATGATGTTTGGAAGCCAAAAGTGCAATAATAATTTTCGCGAATTAATGCGATATCGGCATTTTGAAGCGATAAATGCTTATATGCGCGATATAGGCGCGATAAATGATATTATTCGCAAAATACGCGCGATTTATGGGAAGGCCGCGGCATCAATTATCAATTTCCTACATCGCCTCTCCAGTCATCGGCTCCTTGCTGGCGGCGGACGGGAGACGGGCGGTCTGCTCGCAGTTATGAACGCACATCTAGTTTGAATTTTCGCCGCAAGAGAGCAAAGCAAGAAGTTTACATTTTCATCGACAGAGCGCGCTAGTGACAAATCGAAAAATTTCTTCGACTTTCGTGTGGATTAGGGGATTGGGTTACAAACTGCCGCTGCGTGAACCATTTCCGCCCACTTTAATGTTTTGATGATCGCATTTTCCTGCTATTTTAATAATAATAAACTAAGTAATGGAAGACAGTGATTCTGAAGACGACGCTTCCGCAAGGCGCAGCTAGGCTAATCTGAAGACTCCCAACAGGTGGTCTAGGCCCTAGGGCCTAAGCAATATTCTAATGACTAGCCTAGCTATTGACTAAGTTTTTAACTTGAGTAGGCCTAGGCCTAGGGCCTAGGCCTACCTAGCCTAGGGCTAAGACAAGCCTCAATTCTACTGAAGTTAGGGCCTAGGGCTTGTTATCAAATCAGCCTTGTCTTGATTTATTGTAGGGGCTAGGCCGGTAGGGTTCTTTTGCAGTTGGGATGTGCCAACTCTGTTAGGCCTAGGCCTACAAGGGGAAAAGCATAGGTTGGCACATCCCAACTGCAATTGTACCCTTAGGCCTAGCCTAATATTATTTTGAGATTTCAATGTGGTCAATCTTCCAAGTGGTTCCTTGCCACTTTTAGTTGTTGTGGGTTGCTACCTTCAGACTGACTGAGGCTCTAGCTAGTTTTGAGGCAAGATTAACAGCTAGGCCCTACAATTTCAATTGTATGTATTTTTTTAGTTCTTTTAAACTTACGCCCGGGTTTTACATGGTGAAATGCTCAGCTCTTTATCTTTAGTCTTTACTGTAATTTTAATTTGTCCACTGATCATGCCAGTGATGCTAATGCATTTTATTTAGCTACTTTTTTGTCTAGCTAGTTTTGGGGCAAGATTACCTTACAAATTGGCATGCATTTCACAAAATGTTGGTTTTAGCCTGCATCAAATTTTGGAGTGTAAATAAAAATCTGATAACGTCACCTGGCTTGCAAGTTATTTACGAGAATCTTAGCCTATCCAATTAAGATTAACGTTTTGTACCTAACTATTTGTGAATGGCTGATTTGCCTTCGTATTCGTGGCCATGCTAAGAATTTCTCGTAAATTTCTTCCTATATAAATTTGTGTACATTGCTTTAAATTCCCGCTTTCCGACTTCCTGGGGAGTCGGTGCCGCCAGTCGGCCCGCTGCGATCCGTCTTGCGGTCCTCGTCGACGCTGTCGGCAAGGGGCTACCGAGCCGGTGAACGAACTCGAGAATTAATGCTATAAATGCTATTTTTGGAAAAATTAATGCTACAAAGCCAAAAAATTAATGCTATAATTTCACAGCTCTAATAATAATAAATAATAATCAAACACCCGGTTCCAACATAAGTCAGGTCAAGGGGGTGACGTATCACCAGTTTCTCGGGCTGTGCACTTTCAGTGTTTTGCTAGCCAGGCTCAACACCTCCTCATCTACTTCAATGTCTTCTATGACGGGCATTTCTACCAGTTCTCTCCATTTCTTTCTATCCTCCCAGCCTTTCTTCATTAATTCTATCCCATGATTTCCCTCTTTCTTCAACGTTCCATTTTATTTGGTCCCTCCATCTATCTCTTGGGCATCCAAATTTTCTTACTCCCCCCCCATGTACATTCAAATTCTCTTTTTGGGATTCTATCTTGTTTCATTCTACATATGTGCCCATACCATCAAAGTCTTTCTCTTCCTATTTTATTTCGTAGACTTTTCACTCCTAGTTTATTTCTTATTGTTTTGCTCCGTACCTTGTCTTATTTTTGTTAAGGCTACAGAACTTCAAAATTTTATAAAATAAAAAATGTTTTAAGTCACAATATTCTGTGGGTGTGGGGAACTAGGGAGTGACCGGAAACAAATTTTCTCCATAATATTAATAATATAAGCCTAAATACTATAGAGCAATTTTTATTTTATTTACATATTTAGAACTATTTTCCATACTAGGTAGCGCACAACTGCTGGAAACTAGTTCTAATGTGATCTGTGCAAAATATTAAGATTTTATTAACGGCAAATGAGAACTCTGGATAAAGTACTCGCTGTCGGGCTATTGACATGAAATTTTTACTAGCACGAGCAAAGTTTCACTAGCCTCGGGCGAGCGTCAATTTTGACCCCTGATCGCTTTACTTCATTCCGGAGTGCTTAGATAATAATCTTATCAAGTCGTCTTGGACCAATATTACGTCGTCGTCTTCCAAAGTAATGTTGAATATTATTCATCTCGTCACGTAATAAATATCGGAGCATTGAATAGTTGCTGATAATTCTCGTAAATGAATGAACGACAATCACAACAAAAGCTGAAATGAAACTTCAGAGAACTAAGATTTCCGAGAAGCACGGCCTTCACAAAGACAACACATGAGCCGGGTAGCATCTGTTTACACTACGTAGCGCGCTGTCGTTGGGCCGGCCAACCACGCGTTAGGGGGTGGGGGGAAGTGCGCGCATTGCTAGCGTAGAAAACTCTGTTTTGAGCAAATAGAAGGAACAAAAGGATGCACTCGTTAAAGGTCCAGGGTCCGCAGTGGTATGCAAGTAAGTATAAGCCTAATTTTTAATTGATTATCGATTATCGATCAACATAAAAAATATAAATATTAATCGATCGATAATTGATGTTCAAATTCATATCGAACGGCAACCCTAGTATGTATACAATATACAACAGTGCCTCTATCAGGCATGATGAGAAAGATTTGTGGAGAAAGACAGGTGGAAAAGAATGAATGTTGTGTATAGAAAATCGTTTATTAAGTGTATTTAAATTTTTAATTTTGAAATGGACTGAATAAACAGAATATTTATGAAAACAAGATAACAGTCTTCTTATGATAACATAGGCCCTATTGAAAATTTTTGGAATAAAAGTCATATGATGTAAGTACCTTGTATCACAACAGTAGCCTGGTTCTTGATGGCTTCTACGGCCTCCACCGCCCTGCTTAGACACCACGAGACCGTCGTTAGCCACCTGCTAGAGTCCACCAGGCCGTGGAAGTGACTGTCTTGCAGCCAGAACTGCCGTAGACTGTCGGGGGCACACAACTCGCGCAGCCTCACAAAGCTCTGCTGGAGGTCGCGAGTGGACGGCAAGTCTTTGCTCATGTCTAGAAGTACGGGCGTTGTACGCTGGGGGTGGCTCTTGCGAGCACTCTCCAGCATAGCGCTCTCTTGGACACGTTCGGTGATGGTTGGCAGGAGGTCTGCCATGCGCACCAAGGCAGCACCCTACAATACGACCAGTCACCACAAGATTTAACTATGCCAAAAGGAATGACTTTGGATTTAATTTTTTTTAACCGACTCGTGCACAATAGGAACTGGTTCTTCAACACTATTTATTTGTAAGTTTTGAAATTCACGGTCCGATTTCGAGTGTTGAATTTGCGCATGTCATTATCGAGGGGGTGAACTTGCTGTTTCAAGCGATGTCTTCTCCAAGCAAATGGGGTAGTCAGGCCGCGACAGATGAACACAAATACAAAAGCAGAAATTACATTTAAAAACGTTGACAGTCGGGGAGACCGAGGACTCTCGTTCAACACTCTTAATGATCAGGCCTTTTCGCATGCTTTGACACACAAACAAAATTAGGCCCCTAAATAATTGGAAACATGGACTGATGAATGACCTTCATGTTTTTCCATTAACATTTCAATACAGTAATATCGTGTGATAATAATATTAATAAGGGCCGTGCAAATCCACGAAATTCGAATCCGAATCGAATCAATTTTAGCAGACTCAAGTTTTTTAAAGTATTCAAATAGTACCGGTATCTGAATTTCCCTCCGTTTACCCGCCGTTTTCCCGCATGTATCAGGAAGGCAGCAATTATGTTTTTTAAACACGAACTAGGTCACGAAATTTCAAACAAAGCTTTTTTTTAGTTTTGGTGGAGTTGCCGGGTAGGTAGTCAAAATTAAAATAATCCTGGGCTCCTGGCTGGTACATATGGTGGAGGTGCTGGGTCATAAAGCGCAATTGTGAAATCGTAATAATCATTTGTACGCGAGTAAGCTCAAAATACTTCATATCAAAATATTGACATTACACAAAAAATGCATAATTTCGTAATTTTGGTGGAGGTGCCGGGTAGTCGAAATTAATCTGGTGGTAAAAACTGTCGGAACTTAGAAAACTGAGGGCTGAATTTGAGCTTAAAATTAAAACTGATTCTCACTTTTATGTGCTTGTTTTTCTTTTAAAATAATTATAAATTGTCCTGGAATTTGTGATAGGCCCCTACTGATAATTTTAAACTAAGAGTTTTTTTTTTTAAGTTGTGCATCATCAAATTGTTTTTTTGGTAAATAACAAAAGATTGCAAATTTTTATTTTTAAGACACGAATTTTCAAACTCAAAAAAAAACATTTTTGCACATCTCTTTAACGATTGGCTACGCAAAATTCCATTGGAAAAGATTCGGATTTGCTTCGGATTTGCGAATCTTCGGAAAGATTCGATTCGGATTCAGATTCGAAATGAAAAACATGGATTCGCACACTCCTAATATTAATACAGTACAACCTTGCTATAACGACGTTATTAATACTACAATTGCAGATTTAATATTTTTTTGGACATTCCTACAAATTCCCATAAGGTTCTATGTAATTCACTTTCAATATTACGACGTAATATAATGGGTCACTCTCATTACTATGACGTCTGAAGGTCTGAATGAGGGCCTGGTAACAAAAACGTTTGTAAAGCTCATAGATCACAAAAACTTTATTTATGACCAACCCTTGAAAATCCCACTCGCACGCTCGCATTTTGCGAGTGACAATTTGGCTCTTGCGAGTAACTTTTATGGACGTGCTTCAAAATATCGTTTTTGCGAGAATTTGAATCGAGCGCCGATTCATGCCGCCGACTTGTGGCAGTGTGCTGAGTATGCCCCCCCAACCCCTCCTGCCTAACCACTTGTGCGATCTTCCAGAGATTATACCGCGTAAATAATTACCACAACATCACTTATGTTTTCAATCTGCTAGAAGTCAAAACTTAAAAGCTATCACCCATGGTGATAAATCTTTCCTTATCTTGTTTAATCTCGTTCGGGCTCCAGTCCCCCCCTTCCCGCGCCCCGAGCCAACGCATCGTGAGTCGTGACCTTGACTTGACTGTGACAAGTTATAAAGCAGATGCAACCGAACAGTGAGTGTTATCTTAACGGCCCGCTGCTGTTTCTCTTGTCGTGATTATGAAATACTACTTCATCGGCACGTCATTGCTTAGCCTATAGAACAGCATTACGTCTGAGATAATACGATAATTGATGAACGCGTTTATTCACAGTTCATTAGATACCCAACACGATTTTTTTGTTTTACTACCCAGGTAACCCGCGGGTAATGTGGACGGGTACCCGGGTCGTAAAAAAGTCGGGTTTCGTCATCCCTAGTAATCAGCCATGACACATTATTGTAAGACGCGATCGCGAACATAAGTCATTGGGCATTTTGTTGATGCGGCGCATATGATTTGTACCATCAGTGTTCTTATCTTATCTTATCTGCAAGTGGTTTACGAGTTTTCACGGTATAAATACTGAAGTTTTTCAGTACTGAATTAAGCCCGCTATGTTATCCTAAAACGCACCAAACGCTCTTTAATAAAACTTGACCTCAAAATTTTTCGCCTGCGGCGCTATTGTTGGGGGGCAGAGCCCCCCAATCCCCCTTGCCTTCCCGCCGAAAGTACCTTCCCGCTAAGAGCGAGTACTAAAAGACGGGTGCGAGTTGATTTGTTACACAATTTTCAAGGGTTGTTTATGACTCTCTTACAAATGGCTTAGAAAGTGGAAAACTGTGATTTCAAGGGTCTACTCATAACCCCCCCCCACCACCACCACAGCTGCGGCCGACCGCTTTTCTTTGTGTTCATGCCGACACTTGTTGGATGAGCGAAGCGAAGACTTCAATTTCACTGACCCCCCAATAAATTTAGCTCGGGTGTTTGTTCACTCTCTACCGGGCAAACGGCATATCCGATCTTGATGAAAATTTGACAGGACCTTCGAAATCTCTGAACTTAGAGCTGTATTGTTTTTAGGTACTATCGAAGAAATATTTCTCATGAATATCGTACTTTTACGATTTTTTTCGATTTTTTGTTCGATATTTTCGTGCCATTTGGGTCAATTCTGACCAAACGGGTGGGGCTACAACGTTCATATTTCACATGGACATTAAGGTTATGGTGATGTAGTACCGTTTGAAAGAAAAAGTTGAAAAAGTTAGCCAGAATCCATAGAAATAAAGCTTTTAATATAAGTTTTTTACGGAAAATAATAACAAATTGACAAGAAACAATAGAAACTTGACAACAATCACCTACAATGCGTAGGCAGCAAAACAAAGCACTTGCAAAAGTAAAGATATCCCAGGCAAACTAAAATCTTAAAGAAGCTCATCCATCAACGCGGCGGGACTTAAGCGTTCGTTTTCCTAGTAACCCGAAATAACATAGCATCTTATAAATTCCGTACCCACACAACTTGAACAGTCAGCCGGGCCGCCTGGATCGAACGCGCACTTGGGTCGGCGCATGTCCCCCCACTCCTCTCAGTCGGCCTTCCCCACACGTGCACAGTCAGCTGTGAAGTGGATCGTTTGCGCACCGGTATCTGCACACGTCCCTCCCCTCCTCTCAGCCAGCTACGACCTTGGCTACGACGAGTTACATCGCCGCATCACTCTCTCTTGCACGCATACGCTTACGTGCTAACACACGGACGCTGGCAGCGGCGTTATATTTATTTTACTCCTGTTTTATAAAAATGTTGTTTTATCATTAATAATAAAGTGACACTTAAAGACTACTGTTATTTGGCATTTGTATAGATATTTGTGTGTTTTTACTATTAAGTTGTACGGTATACGCCTTTAAAAGTGTCAAGAGATGGCGCTAGTGGTTACCGCGCGAATACAAAGATGTCGGCTACGATGAGGTCGCTCACGCTGGCGCACCGTGAGGCTCCGTATGCGAGGGCCCCGTCAAACAGGGGCTATTTACATTATTTTGATCTAGTGACATTTTGGAATGCCATTACCTAGTTCTCACAACTGAAATAAATTAATGTGTGTACTAATTGGTGCCTAGTTAATAATCTGTCGGTGTGAATGAATATGCATACGATGTCATACTTGCTGTGACATGTGCCTATGCACAACGCTGAAAATCAACTTTTATCTTGAACACAATATCGCAAAACAACTGGTTACTTCTACATTCGATTCCAACTATGTATTCTACTTACAATATAGAAAAATCAAAGGGATCGAAATAGTCCAGTTTGCATACAAAACTCAGACTCAGAGACAGTAGGCCGTAAGAGGAATTCTTAGCACTTCCCTAATTATTTGCAAATAAACTTTACAGAAATGAAACTAAGGTGACTAGGACCTACATATTTTTATTTTAAATCTTTTGAACAATAAATAATACGTAAAATAAATATACTTTTCAATAACAAAGTATGAATATACGAATTGAAATAGACAGTAGGGCCCTACAAGTGGATATGAAACACTACATTTTAAACCCAAGTAATAATCAAATACACAAATAAACGCTTATAAATAAATAATTACCGAGTATAAATGGAAATAAATGAAGTGCACATAATTATATTTCCAAACAAAAAGTGACATAATAATAATAATAATTATTATTATTATGCCAGATATAGCTTCAAAATAATGGTAATTAACCATTAATTAAACACCATTGAGCCTATTTGTGATTCATTCGTTGGGAGTACTAAGAACTTCATACTAAATTGCCAAGTTTATAGTTGTTTGGAAACAATGAAAATAAAATTCGAAAGTAGATAATAAAAATTGTTTTCTACTACACTTGGGCCTAATCGTAAGCAATTTTTAATAAGTATCTTTCTCTGCATTTTATTTTGTACTGTAACTAAATAAGCAGGTTTGCTACACGTCAATTGGCTTGTTCACGCAAAGCTCCACGCAGATCGCGCCACTGCACTAACCCCCAAAACCAGGGTCCACTAGATACTTATTCCGAGCTGCTTGTTAGGTGTCTAGTGGACCCTGCCCTAAGACCGTGGCGGTGTTTGAAATAAACTATGTATAGCAGGCTCTGCATTGTCAAATCTGTATGCTTCCTCGATTGTTTGTTTACGTATTGTTTTACCATTCCTTCTTTAATCAATGGTTTTACGTAAGTAGTCGTACGGCCTATTTCAAGTAATTTTATTCAATAGCATATTTTGTTTGTTTAAACTTTTAAACAATGAAAACGTGAACGATAGGAAAATTAAAATAAGAGCTGAAAGCACATGGCGCCGTTGAAGTCTAAACCTGGGGCCTAGCACTGTTATTGAGATTAGACCTAGGCCTACTTGGAATAAGGCTACTAAGGACTAGGGCCTAGGCTTTTCTTCAGCATTAGATGTAGACCTAGGCATATCAATATCATGGTATTATAAATTAGCAAGTATAGGCCTAGGCCCTACTTGCATACGCCTCAGCAAAGCCTAGGGCTTAGTCCTAGCCAGTGTTGATTTGTTGACATGAGAGAGGTTACGTAGGCAGGAGGCCGAATAAAGACACAATTGTCAGTATATTATGTGTGATTGTATTTATTTGTAGTAATAAACATGACAGTATGCCCTCCTCTCTCCTTACACGAATACACACAGCAATTGGGCATTTTGCTTTCAACATAAAACTATGCAAACTGACAGTAAAAACAGTAGGCTGCTGACAGCTATGAGCAGCCATGACACCCGCAAGTTGGGCTATCACCGCCGTCTACACTCTACATCCGCCTTTACAGGCATCCAGACGGCGGTGGGGGGTTAGTACAATAGCGCAGCGTGGTGAGTAAAAGTCGCAGTGAACAAGCCAATTGTAAAACATCTTAGGCCTATATTTCATTTCCTAGGAATTAAAATGTCCCAACTGCCAAGGGACAAACTTGTCTGTCTTCTGTTGTCTAACTACGTAGGCCCTATACAATTGGTCGTGTGAGTATATTTGGGAGGAAATGTATACAAAGGATATTCAAATGTGACTGATCCAGCATTCACTTTTTACTGAGTAAACCTTAGGTAAAACGTTCAGTGAAGATTTCTGATGGTGGGAATCAACTCGTCGACCTTTCAAATATGTGTCTCACGTGAACGGCAATGGGATGTTTGAACTACCACTATCAATATTGCAAATTACTGAACCCTTTAACCCCTAGCCTTACCCTACGGTCGAATTGACGACTTGCAATCGATATATGCTGCCTTACCTAGCGGTCGAATCGACGGCCTAGTGCAGCGCTCTGCGTTATCGACTGGAGGAGGGAAGTAGTTCGCCTAGGCGCCAACAGAATGCATGCAATGCCTTCTACTTGTTTCAAGCTATCCAAAGGTGGTTATCGATCGCGTCTAGCCCATTTTTGTTGCTTTTCTGACGAGTTGAATGGTTTGTTTACAGTAAAAATGGCTGCGCGTAGGCGTTTGACAGAGTACAACGTTGAGGACATTTTGCTAAACAGTGACTCGGACGATTTTGTTGGGACTGAGAGTGATTATAATAATTCAAGTGACGATGACAATTATTCTGTGCCTAGTGCCGTGAGTGATAGTGACCCTGAAAATGCAGAACAAATGAGTGACAGTGATGAAAACGTGTCGGGAGCGAGTGATGATGACAATGTGGCGGGCGGGAGCGGTGACCGTCGTGTTAGGGGTAGGCCTAGGGGTAGGCCTAATGCCCCACGGAAAAGGGCAAAAGTCGACGACTGGAAATGGGAGTCAAAGTGTCCAGCAACAGGTAGACCTACCAAAATACCTTTTACAGGCCAGGTGTTAGTGACGAATTTGATGACTTGGAAATTACGCCTCGTACCATTGTAGAGAGATTTTTATGCCCGAATGCTTCAAAATTTACCACACCAAAACAAACTTTTAGGTAAAAAACATTTCAATTCACTCAATGCATAGACCATACATTTACCTGATTATTTGTGAACATTTTAACATATATTTCATAAGAATCGGAAAATTACTTTAGGGGATACGAATTTTTTTGTAAAGTCCTGTGCTATTCTCATCCCTTAGCGAAAATAAATGGATTTTTAGGGAAAGTTGGGGCCTTTTATAATGGTAAGCGGATGGGTTAACAAACAATTCAATACATCTTTCAGCGAGTTACTGAGTTTTTATAGTTTTATCATCCGTGGAATAAAGCAGACTAGCTATACATAGTATTTATATTCTATACTGAAAAAGTACAATTATTATTGTTATTCTGATTACAATCCATACCCACAATATTATTGTTTCGTGTTCTAAAATCGAAATACTTACTGTTTGTTTATAAACCTTGAGGCCTAAACCACTATTATTACACCGCCAGCTAGAAATAATATAAAGTAATTGCCCATCTTCGGAATTTACTTAGAATCAGGCCTGTATTCTCACAAAACTTTGAGAACCTAGATCTTACTTTATTTGTTGCTGTGTCATCTTCTTTGGTATAATTGTGCCGGCTTTAATGGTTGGCTTAGTGTCTTTACCTTATATGCAACTCAGAACACAACAATATCGTTCACTATTCGACATCATCTTGGACGAAAACTTCGCCGCGCCGTGTAGTTTTAAACGCAAGCGCCACGCCCACCTCCAGAGCGACCTCATCTGAGCGTTTCGCCGTTTCTCCGCTTGGCGCGTGTCGTTTCTTTTTAAAGGGGAATTGGTTAATCTCAGTAATCCATAAATTGATGTTTTTATTTATATTTTGATAGTACGACGATCGTGATATAACGACGTTTTACCAGTCTTTCCTGAACGTCGTACTATCAAGGTTGTACCGTACGTAGTAACTAAAGATAGAAGGAAGCTAGTTGCGTACGTTACCTGCGGCGACCCCCAGCACCAGACAGGAGGCCTGCTTGCGCGGAAATGTCGCGAGGCGTCGCTCAGCTGCCAGTCTAGCACTTCCGCGGGCACCACCAGCCACTGCGGCAGACTCGTGGACAGCTGGAAGCTCTGATTGGCCGCGGAGAGCCGCCAGCCCGGGCACTTGGTTCGCGCCAGTTCCCGCGTCCAGTCGGCGCCCTCTCTGAAGAGACACACTCGATGCTGCGCGTTGTAGTAAGACTCGCTGAAACGAGTCAGTATGTTACTGCACGACAAGTCGGACGCTGGATTTGTTGAGGAATATAACTAATTTATAAATTTCTATATTTTTGTGGACCAGCTAGGGTTGGGTAAATAAATTTTTATAAGCATTTAAGATTAATTAGCCTAAACAATTATTCTAGGCCTAATTAATTAATTCAATGTAGTAAGTAGTATACATGCTTTTATGAATCTTAAGATTGTTGAATGAGCTTGGACAAACCTGTCTCCATCCGAGCACATTGTTTAAAAATATAGCTTCACTAGTTTATTTATTAGCTGACCGTAAATAGGCAACCAAAGAGATTTCTTTGTACCTAACCTAGAAAAACTTTTTGAAATTACTACTAAAATTTTATAATCTTATTGACTAACCAGGTACGTAGGTATGTAGTTTGTTCTATGACCTATTTTCAAGTGAAATGCTTGTATAAGAGTCGATTACATACTGGCTAAAATCATTTGGTTCTGAATCAAATTGAACAATCTGCTCGATCAAAAAGTGGTTCAGAAATGAAATTTGCTGGATTTGGCAATCAATTAGGGTGACCATATTTCAAAAACTAAAAATCCGGGACATGGAATTTTGGGAACAAGGGGATATGTAAATGTTGTTCAGAAACAAATTTCCTGTGGCGGCAATGATTTTCTGCTAACAAATTGCCCATTGTGGGCTCATTGTATCCAGTAGTAGCCCTACTGAAACATGTTTTAAATCACTAAAATTGTGATAAGCAGTTTGGCAATCAATAGACTCTATTTAAACTTCAAATGACATAGAAGCATATTTAGGAAAGAAATGGATGGTATTTGGAGACAAATAAATTGAAATTATGTCAATTAAATAATTATAAAATATGTCCTAGAATGAAAAACCGACTAACCGGGACACCGAGAGAGCCGGGCAAGATGTCTGGTCACTCTACAATAAATGAAATTTTTAAATGGACATTTGTAAAAGAGTTGACCAGAGCTCATTTGACTATCTAAACTATAATTTTTTTTTCAGCAATTCTTAATTTCACTCAATGTAACTACACAAATAAAGGATACTTTACCTGTAATCATAAGCAAAGAGTAATTGGTGCCTGCTTGGGAAAGCATGGTGCAGCAATGCGTTTGTAAGTGTCTTTCCATGGTTAACTGGAGAAAACTTAAATCCAAATGAAAGGACCCTCATATTCTGCAAGTTAGAGCAAAAATAGAACAGTAAGTAATGTGCACAGAGTTATTTTTAATCCGACCACTGTACGTAAACACAGTTACCTAAAACAACAATGCACTCGGTCACTAGGCTACATAATAATATTTCGACAACACCGCTGACTTTTCGATGTGCCACAACACAACTCACAAGGAAGCCTCCGGTAACCTTGCATCTGAGAAAGGCAGCAGATGCCACTGAAATATTATGCAGAAAGAGAAAGACTAGAATCTAGATAACAAAAACAAACAATACATTTTGCATTTAGGCAAGGTAAATTGCACTTAAGGGACATGTGTCCTGTTCTAATGAAAAAATATTACTAATTGAATTTTTTTAATTAGGGTTTGAAAATTCTAATTTTAATTTTTTAGTTAATGTAACAAAAAAAAAAACGTTATGAATTTCTAGATAATATATCAATCGCACAAATTACCAACATATAGATATAAATTAATCCCGTTAAAAATTATTACCTATAGATAAAGCATATGAAGAGTAGTTCTAATGTAACTGAAGTTTAAGTAAAACAAAACTAACACAAGGAAATAGTTTGAGCGCTAAATCACCGACATTTTCATAAAATACAGGTTAGTGAAAAAATCATACAATTGTTACAAAGCTGTGGTGATAATGCGCAAGAATTTTTTAAAAAGAAACAATGTAATTGGAGTTTTGAAAAAATTTCGATTGGTCTAAAAAAGGGCAGTCTCGTTCGAGCGAAGGCTCATAAAAATTTCATCGCAATTGGAGTATCGGTTTAGCCGGAATCGTGTTAACAGACACAAAAATACAGGGGAAAAAAAGGAAAAAAAAAACATTCCGGATTTTTTTCTCAGTGTAGTGAAATGGAATCTTTGCTTCGCTCGCTACGCTCATCCAAAAACAAACAATACATTTTGCATTTAGGCAAGGTAAATTGCACTTAAGGGACATGTGTCCTGTTCTAATGAAGCCACAAAATATCTATTGCTACACTGTGTTTGTTAGGGATTGTCCCAACATCATTTGGTTGTGTTCAACGGCCCCCTAAAACAACTTACGTCCATTTACGATACATATAACGCAACTCTGCAAATGCAACACTCCAGTTCAGATCATGAATATCACAATCCCGCGTTACGAAATTGATACTCCTATTAATAAAACCTATGCAAGAAATAGTTCCTAACTGTATCCTGCACAGTCTTCGTAAAACAAAAGTAACCACAAAGGAGGTAAGTCGGGCAGCTAAATCCACCGCCTTTTAAAACTACAGGTTAGTACCAAATTCTCAGTACAATTTGTATACAAGGCTGTGGAAGATCAAATTGGCAACCGTGAGTGATTTTGACAGCTTGAACAAAACAAAATAAATTTATATCTAGCCTACTAGGGACGACATCTTACCCCAAACCGAACATTACCTGAATCCATAGTAATGATTCGAATCTTCTTCATGTGTCACAATATTACGGTAAAATGAAATTAAACAGACATTAACACATTAAAACACGCAAATTTATACGAATGAACGTAGTGGTGATAAAAATTACTTAACAGTTCAAATTTGTGACTCACTCATTGAACTTTTGGCCATTTTCCAAGGCAGAAACATTTTCAATCTTTAAGTTTGCATCAGTTTAGTTTCCCTGATGTGTGATGTGGCTTTATTTCAGTTCAGTTCAAGATCATTTGTTTTGTTGTTATAGTAGTGTTCCTAGTTAGGCTTGACAAGATGGCAACATTTAAACTTTAAAAGGAATTGGGAGCGATGTCATCCCCTACTAGGTACCTAAAAATTTGTGAAATTAACTGAGCCCACCTTGCACAAAATGTGTAATCCTTTTACTTTTCCCGAAACGTTGTTTCCCGGTAGAAGTTTCCGCCGTTTGTCCCCGACGACTTGATAAACAATGTCGACATTCGATAGACAGACTTCGTTTTCACCAAGAAAGTAGTTCTGTTGGTAACATAAATCCTGAAACAAATAATTGGTTGTTAATACTTTTAAAATATATGTACGGTAGGCCACCCCACAGCAACCAAGTCTCTCCCAGACAATAACTTACTAACTAAAGATTGATTTGTATAATAACTGCAACCCTACCTCTTTCAGCCGCTCCTCTGAAGTAATAAAGGACAATTTGAAGTTTGTAACCCGCAATATGCCAGACTTTCCTTGTTTCTGTTCACTCACGGGAGCAAACATGAGCACATTCTGGGCTTCCGCAATCAGCATTTCACCTAAAACATTAGCCACAATACTATATTAACATCAATTAGACCACCAATGACAATCAGCCTAAACAGCTACCGTAATTAAATAAAACTATCAAAATCAGCCTATCTTCAATTTTTAGGTCACATTATCAACAAAATTAATTTGAGCCCTACTATAGGTCTACATTTGACAAGAGCCTTAAACCGTACTTTTTCATCTGACTTTTGGGTAGGGTTCAAATTACTTGACCAAATATTTTGGGTAGGCCCCTGCCCACTGAAGATTTGACAGGATGGGAAAGGATTAGGGATGGCACTGACACTTTGAAATTAAAATTGGTCAATTGACCAAAGTTGGTAAATGTAAAAAAGGTACATACTAATGACATTGTGACAGGATACTTAAGAGAGAGAGAGAGTGAGAGACACTTGTCTGCAACTTAATTAATCAATATCAGTGGCGTAGAAACTGGGGGGATAGGAGGGGGGAAGGGGGGGGCAAAATATTTAGCTTTACATTCTTTGTTTAGTCACCGTCCATTTCCGGCTTGCAACCGGTCACGACGCCTTGCAACACCACCTGCACTGCTTTAACATTACTAACCAACCGGCCACCTGTAAACTTTGTAATTTAGAAGACCAAGACAGAGCGCATCTCTTTAGATGTGCTGCCCTTTTGAGTGACATTGACTCCCTGCCTGATGAACTGAGCAGGATAGAAAAGGAGGCAGTATTATATTGGATAGCAAGACAGAAGAATGACTAAAGAAGCCGACTTTGCACAAGAAAAAAAAAGTTTTTAGATGGCAGATAGGCCTAGTTGCTGTAAAACATTGTCAGAGTCCGAGTTCAGGAAGTTTAGTTTTAGTTTTGGAGCTATTATATAGCTTTTGGAGCGAGCAAGGATGAGGTGGACAGCGAGGTCAAGGAATGTAAGTTACACATTCTGAGACTGAATAATAAGGGAAAAGAAGTTATACTGCAGTGGGTAGGCCTATCTGCACACTGCAATCTGCATATGGTAATGAGAAGGAAGACTTCTTGGCTAAGAGGGGCAGTAAGATGCCACAAACTGAGAAGGCACTGTCTTATAAGTAGGGATCCAGGGATTTTGCTATCAGCAAAAAAATGAAATTTCTTTAAAATACCTGAAACAGGTTTTTCCTAAGATTTCATGGCTTATATTTTTTTTCAAATGCAATTTGAAACCGCACCTAAAGGAGAAATTTTCCATTTTTTCATGAAAACATGAAATAAAGCTTTTTATCGTTGTTTACCGCCCAATTAGCAAAATTAACCGTTTCATTAGTAAAAATTGCAGAAAAATCACGCAAAAAATTCATTGAATGACGGTTTCCCTCTAACAACCATTTTGTCAGTGTTTTGTAGTGTCTTTACCTGACTTTACCAATCATGCCTGAATTGATTGTTAATTTACCAATTTTAATCGCACACATTTAGTGATGTTTTAAAAAAATAACGAAAAATCAAAATAGAGCATATACCGGTAATTTAAATTTCATTGAGCATTATTTTTCAATTAAAAAAAATCTTTCCTGGACCCCTACTTATAAGGCAGTTAAGTCCCATCTAACATCTGCTGCTAAGAACTCGGTGCAGAGGAAGTGGAAGGAGGATGCAAAGGACAAGCCATGGCAAAGTATAGTATCAAGAAAGACAAAACCACCCAGATATAAGAACAGAAAGGTCTCATCTGCACAGTTCAGACTTGACACAGCAGATGACCTGTTGGGTCAACATTTACACAAAGTAGGAATGGCAGATTCAAGCCTATGCAGCTTGTGCGGTAAGGAAGAACAAATCGACAACATCTTTTCAGTTGTGAAAGAACTGTCTGAACTTGACGCGATGCCAGATGGCATGACACATGTACAAAGGGAATCCTGTCTCTATTGGATAACACGACAACACATGATGGCCGAGTAGGCCGATTGTGGGCATAAGAAAAGAAGTTACGTATTTCAAAACTGTCTCTATTATTGTGTATAACATACTTTTATACACATGATTGTTTAGTTGGACAATCAAATTAAAATTTTACGTCCAAAATCATCTAGGCCTAAGTGTCCTGTATTCGCGGTGAAAACCTAACCAGGTAGCAGCACGGTCGTATGCCAACATGGCCGTCCGAAGGCAGATAAAAACACGGGCTGCATAGGGAGCAAGTGTGTTTTTCATGCTTTAAAACATAATATTTCATTGTAAGCGTCAGTTCTGGAAGTATTTCTACTTTCCAGTACTTGGGTACGATGGGGTAGGACAATCACTATATTTTGTAACCCTCAGCTGCAAAATTACTAGCAAAATACGGAATTTTATCTCGTAATTTGGAGACGTGTATTTTCAGTAATTTTAACTTGATGGCAATACCGCGAATTTCTTATGATTATTGGCCTTTACTTAGGCCTATATGATATGTAATATAATATTATATCACAGATTATTTATTCTCCCCCTCCCCCCCGGAAGTAATTTTTTGCGGGTTCCTCGCGAATAAATTATCAAACTCGATTTGTTATTAAATTTGTGTTTCGTCTCGCCATTGAAACTTCTTAAAACATTGTCTCACATTTAAAAAGCCCCCAATGAGGCTAAAAATTTAAAATTATAATTTATATATAGATGGCACCGGCCTTCACTAAACTTTATATATATAGGCCTACTATTATTAATACGCATAGTTAACTAATTATATTACGCCTAGTTAAGTCCTAGAATTGTTTTGTTGTTGTTTTGGTTGAGATTATGAATAATTGGATGAGCGTAGCGAGCGAAGCGAAGATTCCATTTCACTACACTGGAGAAAAAAATCCGGAATGTTTTTTTTTTTTTTTTTTTGTATTTTTGTGTGTTTGTTAACACGATTCCGGCTAAACCGATACTCCGATTGCGATGAAATTTTATGGAGGCCTTCGAAATCTCTAAACTTAGAACTGCCACGTTTTTGAGCGCAATCGGGAAAATTTTTCTTATAAAAAACGCAATTTTACGATTTTTTTCGATTTTTAAAAAAATTCTTCGACTTATAACACTTACATGCTTTATCCGATTGTAATGATTTTTTAACAGAACCTTAATTTTATGAATTAAGATATTCGTGTGAAATTTGAGCGTAATCGAAAAATTTTTCTCCATAAAAAATCGAAATTTTACGGGCTTTTTTTTTTTTTTAAAACAATTCTTTGACATATAACACCTACATGCTTTATCCTATTGTAATGTTTTTTTTATAAAACCCTTTAAATTTCATGAATTAATATACTCGTGTAAAATTTGAGCGCAATCGAATAATTATTTCTTATGAAAATTGCAATTTTACGATTTTTTTCTTTTTAAAAATTACGTAAAATTACGATTTATTAAAAAAAAATTTAAATTAATTTTTAATTTTAAATTTTAAATTTTAAATTTTAAAAAAATCTTCGACTAAGTAATGATTTTTTCACAGAACAACAGAAAATCCGCGTAAAACAATGCGCTCAATGCACCAATTACGCTCATCCAACAACGCGGCGGACTTAAGCGTTTTCCTAGTATGAACCCATAAATATTAAGTCTATGCAAAATTATTTGTTGTTCACGGCAGCAGTTGGTACAAATCTCTTGGCATAAAGGAATAAAAAATCAAGGTAGGATAGTTTACATTCAATGCGCTGCACAATTTTAAAAACTATAATATTTATGGACATATATTATTAATAATAAATAATAATTACAAAAATTCCATATTATATCTATACCAATCAATTACACCATTATGAGACTTGCATAATTTACTATGGTTTACAGTATCTTTGGGTTTAGAATGTTGAACCCAAAGACGGTACATAGCTCTTAGCCCGATTTGGCCCTATACCCCCTACAGCACATAACAAATTAATTACCTTTAAATGGTTTATCGTTTATCGGTTGGTGGTATCCATGAAACTGATGAAAGTTGTGAAAAAATGTGTCTCAGGAATAGGAATAGAACCGAAGATAGAACTCCCATCTAACCCACAGTTTTGGGCACGGAATAATATACACATTCAACTTTTTGTTTTTTAAACGCGTATTACACAAATGTGTATTACTAATTTTATGACCTTTCTTGCTTGCTAAATAATAAGCATGATGAGTAAATTCTTTCTGGAGTTGACCGTGACGCTACAATATTGCATTGGTTTAACATTGAATGCCGCCATGCAGCCGCCCGGTATCTGCCTTGGAGCAGTTCTCCACTTGACCACCAGATGTCAGCCACTTTGCTTTTAAACGCGAATAGGCGCTATCCTTCACAAACAAAACAAAAAACGGTAGGTAACCACTAAAAAAGTTACCATTTTTCAGTTAAAGCATGACAAAATAACTGTAGTATGGTGATTTTTTCTCCCGACTTCGGCAAAAGAGCCCCAGACCCCAGTCATCACCCACGGAATCTGCTAGTAATTCCCCCCCCCCCCCCCCCCCCCAACTTTCAAAACATTCCTACGCGCCTGATCAATAGGCCTATGATCAAAGTTCAATGGTGGTTATTATTGATGATGAAGATGAGTGTATGGGACACCATTTACTTGCACTTTGGCAGTTTGTCTGCTCTCATGTCGAAAAGTATTAAGGGCAACAACAGCGAATTGTTCAATTTAAAATTTGTAAGGGATGAAGGAAATATAGCTGTTAAGTCAAATTAACTTTTGAAGAAAGAGTGATGCCAACTAGGCCTAAAAGTTTAAAAAGAAATAGAACTTTGACCAATTATTTAACCAGCTTGCCATCCTTAGAGAGGATACAGGCTAGACATCAGGGCTAATCCAAAAAAGAGAAGTTAGGCCCTAACCAAAAATAGGGATATGCCTAATTTAGAAGTAGGCATAAGCTGTTTCTTAACCACTTTATGAATAAAATTTTTAAAATAAATTAATAGCAAAGGTTACATTTTAGAGTCAAGTGTTACTCCATTTTTGTGGAATATAGTAATGTGGGAGTTAAGTAGTAGGCTATGGGCCATGGCTAAGTGCTAACTCCTAATAAAACCTAGTCTTACCTCGGAGAAGTCGCCGAGGACTAAGGCTCTCGATGTAAGAGTCATCACCACTTGTACTTAAGGACTGCAAACAATGAAACATCACATGTAATTTATGCTTTCCATAAGATTACCTAAGAAGTAGGTGTAAAGATATAGCCTAGCTAGGCCTAGAGAGATGGAAAGGTATACAATTATGGAGCAGACGGAAACAACAGAAATAGTGTCCAAGTTGTGAAATTGTTTTTCATGTTTAGGCCCATCTAGGCCTAGGCTATGTGTTTCGCAACAAACCGAAACCACAAATAAATCAAAGTAATTAATTACATTATTAGGACTAGCCTGATAATGACAACTCTGCAACTCGTTGACTCACTTGTCCAAGTTGTTTGACTTCCCTGCTGAAAAATCTTGTCAAGATCTTGAATTGAAATAAGATATTGTTTATTTCTTGCCAATCTTGGCTTTGGATTTTACAAGACCTTGTCAAGATCTTGCCAAGAACGTTTTTTGTCAAGAACTTGGTTAGGATCTTGTATTCAAAACAAGATCTTGTCAAAATCTTGTAAGATTTCAAACTAAACTGCCACCTGGTGTTAGCATCTTGAACCTCATCAAACTCAACAGTTAGGTCTATGGCAGCAAACAAGCCAAGCCTACATTTGCGCTGTACCATTGTTTCAGTTTATTTTGAACTAGAGTAGACAGTTGATCAATAGACCTAGTCTACATTGTAAGCAAAGGCCACATACACATAAATAGTTACAGATAGCTGCCATTGTCTTGTACAGGCCTCAGGCTATGTGAGTAATTTACAACCACCCCCAGGTGACAGTTGACTAAAAGTCTTATGCCATGCACTATAGGGCTAGGCCTGTGTTTGCCCTAGCCTGCATGCATGCGGGGATTCCTACTTGCTTTATGTTTACAGGGCCTAGATTAACAAGCCACGGATAAACATCTAAAGCATCATTCACAACTAGTTCTATTCTAAGGCATAAGGCGCAAGGTCTAAGGCGTAAGGCATAGGGCCTAAGTTGTAAGAAATGCTAGGCGTTTACAACAACCATGCTATTTGTCATTGCTCCTACGTATTGCGCATGCGCATACAACCAGCTGTGGAATGAAATAAGCATGAGTGGGGAGTTTCCTTGTTCGTGATTGGCTCGTCGTAAGAAAGCTGTTGTAAGAATTGGATTTTGGGCAATTCGTTACGACGTGCGACTTTGCCTTACGACTAAGGACGAGTTGAGAACGTTCTGATTGAAACACATACTCAGCAATACAAAATATTACGCCTTAGGCCTTGCGCCTTATGCCTTAGAACTAGTAGTTGTGAATTATGATTAATAAGGTGGCATGGTGTGTATCAAAATTGCATCAAGTAACTTACCCCATAAATAGACCAACCACAATCTTGCCAAGATGTTATTATTATTATTATTATTATTATTATTATTATTATTATTATTATTATTATTATCATTTATTTTCATCATGTTAAGACGAAATACATAGATACATAAAATGTGATACAATATATCAGTCAGAACACAATGATGGTAGTGAGCGTCAGAGCAAGCCCCATGTACACATGTGATGTGCCCCACTACCATTCTCTTATCAGCTGGCAAAATTATCATTTGATGCAACACAAGGTTTTTCGAAAGTTTGTGGCTGCTCTTCTCTTATTTAAAATAGAAACGTTGAAGGTTTTTTGTATTTTATTTGCTTCATCGACTGTGTAGAAAGATGGCAACATGAATCCCGTACGCCCCTCCCCCTCCCCATCTTCTTAACAGACCTAGGCCTACATGCAACTGCTTTGATTAAGATTCTTTGGGTCAAGTCAATTCTGAAACACATTTTGGCTAGAGCAAAGGCCTATTTGAGAATTTGATATCATAAATTATGCCTGAAAAGTGAAAACCCAGGCCACAGTCTCGAAAGTAATGAATCCTACAAATAGATTCGCGTCACTGTATGTGTAGGGACTCTATTATCTGTGCTGTATGTGTAGGGCCTATGTAGGACGGGAGCAATAACACCCTAATGTTTACGTCTAGTCTGGGGCTGGCCGCCTATGGCATGCAACAATTTCATCTGTAGGCATAGAATAATTATTAAAGGTACGAAACTTGTCCGTAGCTTCGGTTTAGTGGTCGTAAATCTTCCGTAGGCCTAGGCCTAAAGTCTACGGCTAAACTCTACCGCCGTTCCCGTAGCTACGGTTAAAATAACATGCTTAAATTTACCGTAGTAGTCTACGGTAGGGTTGCCATAATATAAACTCAAGGCGGCGGGACAAATCCTTTTAGAGAAAATAGCACGGGGGGTTTGGGGGGGCTCCCTCCAACTATAGCGCCGCAGGCGAAATTTTAAAAAAAAATGAGGTTTTTAGAGTGCGTTTTAAGCGTTTTAGATCAAAATGCTGGACTGAATGAAATCACGAAATATTGTAGTTTTTATAGTGCAAAAAACAGAAAACCAACAAAAATGTACTGAAATTTGGAACACTAATGGCACTTTTTAAGAAAAATTTAATAAAAAAAAAACGGAAATGAGTCAGACTGAGGTTTCGCGATGTACACGGTACACCCCCACCCCTCCACCCCTTTCATCAACACTAACCAAAGTGCTGACTGTCGAGCCAAGCCAAGTACTTTGGCGACGCACACGCCGCCCGTGGCCCAAATAGGTTGCTGTTGATAGCTTTGCACGTTTTGGACTGCATATATCTGATATTGTAAATTGGACTTTTAACAATTTTTCTACCAAGCGGGACAATTGTGTCCCGCTGGGTGCATTGGCGGGACGCGGGACTTAAAATTCGGTATCGGGACTGTCCCGCCGAAAGCGGGACGAATGGCAACCCTAGTCTACGGTTAAATTGTGTAACGTAATTTTTCTGTAGCTACGGTTAAATAGCCACAGCGATAAATTAAATACAAGTTTACTAAAAGTAAAAGCATTTAATGTAATACAATATTTAATAGTAAAAAAAAATGCAAACAGTCAGTATGTTGTAAGCACAAATTAAACAAGAGAAAACCCGTGCTGGAAATGTGCGACGCCGACGCTAACGTCACTAGCGCTAAGCCTATCTATTTAGGCCACATTCTGGTACTCTTTTGGTTGGTATGGACAGTTTTTTTTTTATGTGTACCTACAAAACCTTTAACGTCGCTATTTTAAATCTAAAGTAGGCCTACCTACAAAACCTTTAACGTCGCTATTTTAAATCTTAAGTACCTACTGATCAAAAACTGTCCATACCAACCAAAAGAGTTCCCACATTCTTAGGGTCGAACCCACATCCCCCTAGGCCTATTTTTAAATTCGATACTCAATACATTTTAATCGTTGAGCCTACGTAGCCTAGGCCATATTTTGCAGTCTTGAAAAAATCGTTCCCGATCTCATAAAAGCAATCACAGAGCAGCTGTCAACACACAAATGAACACAACATGACACACGGTTTTATTTGATAAATAGGTGGTGCGCGCATTAGGGTGGTCGAGAATAGGTGATGGTCGAGACCTACATTTATTGGTATTGGTATTGGTATTTTCTTCTGCTAATGACTAGTAGTCGGTGGCAGGTTTTATTCCTTCATCCTTCCTTCAGCTTCTTCCTTCCTTCATATTATAGTTATCCTTCTTGACTAGTAGCTTTACCCTTCCTTCGATTTGAACTTAGTTTCTTGTATCTTGAAGATTTGAGTTTCTTGTATCTTGAAGATTAATCTTGTAGATCATTTTGATCCTCCTCTGTGATATCTCCCATTTCAGGGTTTCCCAGATTAATAATCTTTAGTTTGCTCATGAATCCTTTTATATTTTTTGCTCCTACTACCTCACTTGGCAGCTCATTCCAATCTACCGTAGTCCTTCCCATGAATGTAGACTTCCCCACATCAGTTTTCCAGTTTCCCCTTTCCAATCATGATCTCCCCTTGCCAAGTAGTTAGCTCCCCTCGTAAAACTGTTCAGTTCACCCCATCCTTCATGATTTCTGATGACTCGATACATTTTACCTAATCTATCATTTTTTCTCCTTTCCTCCAGGTTTTCCCATCCCAGCTCCTTAACCATTCCAGTTACATTCTCATAAGTCCTTAATAGCCTTCCGTTAACCATTTCCTCTGTCCATCTCTTCCCTTTTTGCATAATCCTCCTTGCTGCTCTCCTCTTCAGGCTGCACTGCTTCTATTCCTAATATCTCCCCCTTCCTGTAGGGGTCCCAAGCATAGGGCTAGGCCCTAGCTAGCCTAGCTGACACTACCACCCTAAAACTCCTTTTCGTTTGAAAGTGAACCCATGTCCACTAGGCCTAGGCTATAGGCCTAATGCCTATTATTTACCCAATCAGCTGTGGCCAAGAGGTTGCGCGTGGTTGGCAACGGCCAGATCGTTACCCATGGTCCACAACGGCCTAGTAGGACCTAAAATTCCTTTAGGCCGGTGCACAATTGCCCGGTAACAATAACGTTCCGTTAACGATAACGGGAAGAAAGTTGAATCACACGTTAACTTACGACACGATGCACAATAAAGCTTCCCGTTGCCCGTCGTTCCCGTATCCCGGCAACGACAACGGGAACATCACCAAGTTTTAACTTTCCGTAACGTTCCCGTCCAGTACCTTACCGGAACCAATCAGAATCAAGATGTCCACGGCCTGTTAAAAGTGTACAATAAATGTATCAGCTGGTAGGTATTTCAGAAAGGCTGTGGTGTATGTTATTTACCAGGTGTACCAAATATGCGCAACAAATTAATAACAAAAATTGCATGTTAACCAACCTCACATTTTATTTCTTACCGTCCGCTTCACGGGCTATTGTGCATCGAAGACCTTAACGTTACCGTCTTCCCGTTATCGTTGTCGTTCCCGTTCTCGTTACCGGGCAATTGTGCATCGGCCTTTACAGTTCGTCTCGTCAGCACTTGAGGCTACGTTAACCTAGAGAATCTCCCTTAGAAACCGGTTTGACTGCTGACAAGCCGAACTGAAAGCCACTATAGCCTAGGTCCTAGCTAGGCCTAGGCCTAGGTTAGCCCTAGTCTACAAAATGGCCAAGTTTATCAAGGATTTGCCTAGCCTAGCCTAGGCTAGTGCTTAATAGTTTATCTATGTTCCCTAGGCTAGGAGGTAGGCCTAGGCCTAGCCTAGGCCTAGGCTAGGCTATGGCTAGGCCTAGGGCCTTAGGACCGTGGGCCGTACTCACCTGTGGTTCGTGATCCTCAAAACCAACATAACTTTTAAAACTGTTGGACAGTTTAGTCTCGTTCATTTTTGTAATTAGCACTTTAAACATTATTTGGTAAAAAACCTAGCACATATTAAAAAGTGTAATTGATATTAATGACATACAGATCACTAAACAAAATTTGTCCGACTCCATCTTGAAATTGGATGCACATTGCACTGCCACCTTGCTTGCTGCCACCCTCGTTGTTGTTGTTGCTGTTGTTGTCATTATGTGGTTTCACGGTCCCCTAGAACATTTTTGAGCATCTTTGATTTGGTTTGGACAATCTTTGCTGAAACCTTGAGGACGGAGTGCTTTGGAAAATTATTGACATCAACAATGTTATTGAAGAGGTTGAACATGTTTATTGTTTTTCATTGAGAAAGTGACAGCAAGTGCAGTGTGAGAAACAATGATGTTATGAGGCAAGTGAGAATACAAAGTAGGCCCTAGGCCCATGTTGATTTGAACTTAGATTCGTCAATCTTTGACTAGGCTTAGCCCCTAGATAGGCCTAGCTCTAGGCTATCCCTACCCCCTACGCTAGGCCTAGGAATCCCTTGGGCATTGCCTAGGGGTAGGCCTAGTCTTGGCCCTTGATATAGCCCTAAGCCCTAAACCTTTGATAGGCCTATTTTGGTTTGGTCTTTGGATTTATAATGGTAGGACTATAAACCCAAAGCCTGGGCCTAGGACTAGGCTAGGCCTAGGCCCCTAGCATAGGCCTAGCCCTAGCCCTTGTTGTTGTTATTTTTGTGTGTTTTCCAGTTTTCCTGATCGGTGGCAGGTTTTATATAGGAGTTTTATCTCCTTCCTCGGCATAATTTCCTTTCAACGCCATTTTCTTCATAATTATCTTTCGTTATTCTGTTCCCTTCACATTCCTTTTCTTTCTCTCCCTCCTTAGTTTGCTCCCTCATCTTCATCTTCCACCTCATTTAGGCTTCGGTCTCCCATTGGCTGGAGTTTAGGCTTGAGTTTCGACTGAAATACTTATAGTAGGCCTAGGTACTTTTCTCCCACTATCCCCTCACCGAGACCATTCCACTCAACCACTGATCTTGCCATGAAGGAGTATTTGCCCACATCCGTCTTATGTTTCCCTCTCATACTTCCACCCATGATCCCCTCTAGCCAGGCCAGATAGGTGGCTCTAGTTCAACCATTAATGCTACACTTGCTTGCTACACCTTGTCCTTCCAAGTTTTCCCTTTATTCATGACTTTTGTGGCTGCTCTTCTTTGTACGGCTTCTACTTCGATTGTCAGAGCTTTCTTAAGGATCTCTTACCGCACTAGCGTACTCTAGCCCGTTGATCTCACCAAGGATTTGTAGGCATGCCCCTTTAAGCTCACTAAGCTCGGAAGGGAATAATAGGGAATATGTGGAAGCAAGAATGAGGCCTTGCTCGGAGGGGATTAACAGGGAAGACCTATATGGAAGAGTGGAAGATAAAGGAAGAAATGAGAGATGGAGGAACCTGCCACCGACTAAAAGTCAACAGCAGTGGAGAAGATACAATACAAATACCCGCCCCTTTAAGACTGTGTTCTCATGACAAAATTGTGACACCTGAAATTCTTCTTTGTGATAAATAGCTTTCACATACATGTTCCTCCCAGTTTAGTTGGTGGTGCAGCCATAGGCCCTACCCCTAGATATTTGATACTTTTCAGTATCCACCCTCTCAAGGTCCCTACCCATTAGATCTCATATCCCTCGCCATCCAAAACACGGTTCTTTTTTTAGAACCTGACCCATTTACACTGTCTATATAGACCTATTCAGACTCATGCCATTTCTACTTACTCAAGAACCCAGAATCTCCATATCATCCCTTAGTTTGCCAATGTCCTAGCTACATTTCTTATCACCCTATAGATGAGGCAATCATCCGCAAACAGCCTCACCCTGGCACCCATCCCCTTTGCAATGTCGTTAACATAAATTGCAAACAGGGGGAGGACCAAGACACTGCCTGGGGCACTTCGGGTTACCTCGGCCATTTCAGAGACCAACATCTCCGATCACCCTAAGCCTCATGAAGTCCTTAATCCATCTAATACCCCATTCATCATCTATCACTTCTTCAACCTTTGCTACCTAACAATTTGTCATGTGGAATCTTATCAAATGCAACTTTCAAAGTCAATGAATACCGCATATCGATCACCCCTCCTTTATCTAAGGCTACCCCTAACTCATTCACCAAATCTAGCAGAGCTGTGTTTCACACGAATATCCTTTTCTATAGCTATGCTGACTTTCAGACAGCCACTATTTTCTTACATTTCATCTTTTATAAATTCACCAAACTTTTCCATTTTTTTTAAGCTTACAGAGTAGGCCTACAGACGTTAGTGAGATTGGTCTGTAGTTTCCAAATCTGCCCATATTTCCACCTTTATGTATTGTATAGGGATTACTGTGGCCTCCCTCCATCTGTCTGGAATAGTTCCATCCTTGAGGGATTTCTCTATTATTTCTCCCATGTACAATGCCTTAATGTATGCCTTAATGCCTTAATGCAAATTAGAGGAAACCCACTGTAAGCCCATCACTGCCCGGGGCTTTCCCCTTTTTTATTCCCACCACTATCTTGGTTAACTGTCAATGTTGACCTCAATGGCCCTGCCCCGTCTCTTATCTTTTGCTACCCTTGGGCCTCTTACCTTAGCTGCAAACAATATTGTCCAACCAAGAGGCCTTGGTCTGTTATGTTTATTTTTGGCTACGACTTTATCCCTAAATGCTAGGCTAGGCCTAGGACTCTTGCTCCGGTAAGGCCCAGTTCGCACTAATTGGTTTAGTTATATACCGGTAGGCCTAGAGGAGTAAAAAATATTGAAATTTCACTTTTAGGTGCACAAACCGTATAACAAGCTGAAAATTTAACCAAGTGTTCTCAACACCCTGATTAAACTACTGTGTAAAATTACCCGAAATCACTTCAGCGGAAAAGGGTTTTAAAAAATGGCAAACGGGTCACTTATCAAAACAAGGGGAAGTTTCGTAACATCATAAAGAAATAGCTGGAAGCTGATCGTCTGGACAAAACTGCACACACCTTGTTTTTAACACGTCGGTTCGTCTGAAGAATGAGATTGAAATATTGCGAAACGGTTTAAAAATGCATTTTGGGGTCTATTTATGTGTAAAACAGACTATATAAAATTAAAATTGTTGGTCTTTGCCTTTTATTACGTTTATGGATATTAAAAAGTAGTGTTCAAAACAAGGTGTGTGCAGTTTTATCCAGACGATTAGCTTCCAGCTATTTTTTAATGATGTTACAAAACTTCCCCTTTTTTTGAAAAGTTACCTACCCGTTTGCCATTTTTTAAAACCCTTTTCCGCTAAAGTGATTTCGGGTAATTTTACATAGCCCTAGTAGTTTAATCAGGGTGTTGAGAACACTTGGTTAAATTTCGTTTCCATTTAGGGTTACCAACTTGGGTCAACTAGAATTCCGGACAAATCTCGAATTTTAGTGGGCACACAAGGGGTCTGGGGCGAAAATTTTCGGCGAAAATTTTTTGGACTCTTTTAACCTTCAAAACAGCCGGATACGTAATTTAAAGATTTAATGACTTGGATATATCCAAGTTTTAATTCTTCTTTTTGGGAGGCGAATTGCCTACCAGTTCCATTTCACGATGCAACAATCCGACAGAAAGCACAGGAAAATCGCTCACTGTACGTTCAGTGCCGACACGTCTGGCCACGGTCGCTAAACAAACGGACTAATACTAAACTGAAATCTCATGTTGTAGCGCCTGCGCCTCGCCAAGTGCGCATACAATACAAAGGGGTTAGGGAGGGGTATTTGATTGGATATTGCTTTACGTCTCATATTTATGCAACTTGGCTAATCGAGACGAAGGGAGGGACGTAAGGGATGACGCAGGGGGACAAGGGGGACAAGGGGTGGTAGTGGGACAGGGCAGTCACGAGCATAGAGGTCACGAGCACGACTAGCTAGGAGTAGGACTACGAAAAGGCGGCTACATGAAAGAAACTAACTTTTATTCCAAATTACCAAACCAACTGATTGTACCAACTTTAGAGAGAAAAAAACACTAATTCACTGCAATACTCTAAAATTCAATAAAATGTAGTACAAATATGACTTTTTCACAAATTCCGGACAAAGTGCCGTCCGGAATGAGGCAATTCCTCTTTCCGGACAAAGGCATCAAAATCAGGACTGTCCGGAGAAATTCCGGACGGTTGGCAACCCTATTTCCATTTGACTCTGCCGGCAGGGTGTCTACAAGACTGGAAAACCTGGAATTGTCAGGGAATTTAATAAATCTGGAAAAGTCAGGGAATTTTGTTTTTTTTTCTGGAATTTTACAAGAAATGTAAAAAAATCAATATTTTAGTAATTTTAATAACTTGTTTGTTGCTGAAAATAGAAATTATCAATTTAAAAAAATCAATTCTTAAATTATTTTGCCTTGTCCGGTGTTTAAAATTCCCCCCGAAATCGACATTGAATTTATTAACAATTTTTCCTCCGTTAGAAAGCGCGGGAAAGCCAAATTTGCAGCCTGGAAAAATGTAATTTTCCGTCTGGAAAACCTGGAAAAGTCAGGGAATTTTGTAATGAAAAATTTGTAGACACCCTGGCCGGAAAAATTAGTCTCGCCATAACGTTCGAACAGAGGCTCGGATCGAGTTGAAATTTTGACCATCTGCAAGCTTCGTTCTCGATTGAATGCCATTAGTTTTGTGGCAAAATCGTTCAAAAGGTTACATTAAAGTTAATCAAAAGTTTTTTTTTTAAACTAAACGGCGACAAAATCTGAGGTGGCCAAATCATTTAGAATGTCCGTCCGGTCACGAATATGTTAATTTTATTTTGATCCGATAAGTAGTGTTAATGGGAATTACATTATAACAAAAGTAGCGTTGCCATGGCAACGAAAAGTCGCGCGAAGTTTCTAATGCACTGCCACCTAGAAGTAATCAAAATACTTTCGAGGAAGAGTGTATTATTTGTCACCAAAGAGTTTAAATAGTTTTCCCAAGAAGTCAAGGTCCTCTAGATGGCGGTGGATTTTATACACAAAGTAAAGGTTTACACACGGGTTTACCCAAATACATTGGCAACAATAAATAATATTGGAAACATGGCCCTGTTGACAGCGAACGTCGCAAATTTAAAAATTTAAAAAAATGTGCAATGTGGGTCTAGCTATAGCACGTGCTCGCTTATCAACGCGTCCAACTGAGCGTTTCCTAGTTATACGGTTTGTGCACCTAACTTTCTTTATTTGAAGAGCTAGAGCAAATTCGTTACAGGCCTATAAGGGGATAGGAAACATGTGTTAAATTGTTTTTGTTTTAGTCTTGAAAATTTGTTAAAACAAAAACAAAATTCTTACGACAGACCAATTAGGCCTAGACGTTAATAATCCTTCCGACGACCAATCAAAAGGAGTAACTTCATTATGACAAGCCACTAAAACATTACCAACCAATCAGGATATCGGATTTCTTATGAGTTAGGGTATAACTAAAACAATTTCTTAGGACTAAAACACAGTTGATGGGGCTGGGCTGGGCCTAGCCTATGTCATGGCTTTCAGAGGTAAATTCCCACCCATCCATACTAGAACCAATCAACATCATCATCTGTTACCACGTCCAACTCTATGTTGGTCCGGTCGGTCAATAATAAAAATTTGGAAATTCACAGACTTTTCAGGGGCTTTACCCCTAAATCTACATCCTGCACCCGTGCACAGCGCGGGCGCTCTACCCCTCGACCCCAGACTAGGGTTGCCAGATTAAACCATTGGTGGTGGCGAGACAACTGAGCATCATCCACTTCCCAGAAGTCCTGTGATAGATTGATAACAATGTTTATAATAATAATTAGGGCTGCACATCGATACTTTTTTCATTATCGATTATCAAAATGGTAATGTCATTATCGAATCGATATTATCGATAAAATCAATATCACCAACAAAGCCTGATCATGGAACCTCAAGCATTGCATGGCAGGTGTTAGTCAAAACAATACAATCGCGTACCGTTTGCTGCCTCGCTTTCTTCGATGTCGTGTGTTTGGCTTCCGTTTTAAGTTTGACTGATACCTTATTTCCAGTGGCGAAGCGTCGGGGTAGGCATTGAGACAGTGTCTACCCTGTTCAAAAAATTAAGAAGGAAAATAATATTCGAAACACTGTTTTACAAGTGAGAAATGGTTTTCAAATGTACGCAGGTAAAGCAACGAATGAACGCATTACTTTTCTGCGCGGACGTGGTCTCTTTCCGTGCCTTTGCACTAGCTCTCGAGACAACTAGGATTCTGTCTCCGAGCCTTCCCTTATTACACCTACCTACATCTCTATGGCCCAGCACTTGTCGACTCCCCTCCACTTCCCCAACTTCTTTGCAAATAGCATAGGCTATTGAGACTTGTCTCCTCGCGCTTCAGCTCGTTTTTCGGCTGCGTTTTCGATTGTTGCGCGCATGGATACTATTATACACTTGTGTGGTTGTGCTTGAATAAGTGTTACAGCCTTACAGCTTGAGTTGTTTTGTTATATTCAATATTATTCTGATTCTGACATGGCTGCAAAATTGCAAAAATATAATGGGGAGGATCGACTAAAATGAAGTTTCCACTACAAAAACGTTATTTTGTTATTGCTTGCAGACTAATACTTTTTTCTATAACGCACCAAACGCATTCTAAAACCTTGATTTTAACAATTTTCACCTGCGGCGCTAATGTTGGGGGGCTCCTCCCCCCAAACCTCCCGTGCTTGGTTCCTTTCCCACGAAAATACATGTAGGCCTACTCAAAAGAAACATGATTTGTCTGTGTCTTCCCTACAAAATATTCACGCTTCGCCACTGCTCATTTCTAAACATAAATCTCCAGTGTGACACCATCAGCCCAGCCAGTGCGTGGTGCAACGTGAGATTATTTCTGTCTTTAGAGTTCAGTTCGTGCCACTATTGACCAATTATTTGATATTACGATAATCGAAAATGAATTTTGGTTATCTTATTGGTTTATATCAAAACTATAGCGATTATCGATTATCGTGTGCAACCCTAATAATAATAATTTATGGTAATGAGCATTACCGGTAGGGCTATTGTAGTGCACTGAAACTAATTTACTATTTAGTCCTAATGTTTAATTTTGATTTTAGATTTAAACTGACCAATTTAAAACAACTGCTATGGGAAGAACGAGCGATGAGGAAGGTGAATCGTCAACCCAGGCTTGTGAACTAGAGGATTCAGATGAAAGACCCTTGAAAAAAGCCCGTTACATCTGGCAGATTAAAGGAAAATATCACTTAAAGAAGCCAGATGATGAAGAGAAAGATAGAATGAAACATTCACTATCTGGCAATACTAGTCCTGTTGATGAAATCGATGGTTTTGCCACATTAGCCACAGAGGTAGAGTGTTCCAAAAGTCATTTGGGGGAGAACGAAAATCAATCTGTTTCGACACCAATTGTTGTAGAATCGGTAAAAAGTACAGAGCAAGACTCGGAAGTAGTTTCCCTGGGCGCAACCTATGAAGTTCAGCAACTTGCTGATGCATTTAGCACATGGGAGCTTAGAAAGTGGCAAGATCGACAAATTGCCAGAAGTTTTGTTGACAACACCATAAATAGGGTAATTGAAGTTATGGGATTTGTTCCGCTGCCTTTTGATACAGATGACTTATCAGATGAAGAATTTTCAATACCTAATAATGAAAATGAAGACGACGACGTTGAAGACGAAGCCGTTTTAATGGCGATACATAGTCACGGGTTGCAAAGGTCCGAACAAGAAGAGCAAGAACCTCCCCTCGAGCGATGTTGCAACGAAAATAAAATGTCTATAGTTCCTTGCATTTGTAATCAACAAACTCCAGCCTCAGTAGAGAATAAAACTCCATACCCCTTTCATCAGAGGCCTGTGTTGTCACACATTGGCGACCTTGACCAACCTTGTCCATGTCCAGAGACTCGCCACCAAGTTCTTCCAGTCAGCACTACTACAAACTCTATTTTAAACGTGTACCCTTCAAGCGGCGTTGTTCGTAATCATATTAAAATGCCTTCAGAAGCAGACACTGAAGAAGTTCTTATAGAAAAACCCTTGGAATCTAGCGAGGATACGAAGACGCCGGCAACAAGCGTTGATGTGTCGAGCAGTACTAGTTCCCAGGCTCGGTCAACCAAAGATGATGTTAACTCCTCCTATTTTGAGCATAATGACTTTTTAGACCAAGCTGTAGGTGTTGCGATTCAGAAAAAAGGTCTTAGCAGTTTGAGCTGTTTAGAGTTTGGGTAAAGACTATGAAGTGGACAAAATCAAATACCTATTATTACTGACCACTCTGCTGCTTCATGTCTGTCCTAATGCGTACAACCATGTAGGCCTACACAACGTAAAGAATATACTGTATGTTAATTTCTCTTCTATTTAATAGCTCTCTATTGTATATTTTCCTAATACTAGTACGATTTGTGTTAGGTCCATTAGTACATTTGCTTTATACCTAACTATTATGTATCGGTACCTACTGTATTCAATGTTGCATTCAACTTTAACCATGTAGCCAATCCCGGCAAACAGTCTCAGTATTGTCATGTTAAAACAGCGCAGTAGATATTTGTACATTCAACGGTGCACGATAAAGTTCCATTCCATTCTGCCATTTTGTGATTATTGTCATGGTAAATAATGATTGTACACCAAGTTGTAAGTCAGGTTAATGCATAATTTGGGTGGTTTAGCCTAGAGCAAACCATTCTCTATTTAAGCAACAGGAAAAAGATCCTATTTTATCATCTTGTGAACATCAATAATAAGGCCTATTATTGATTGTGGCTGTTGAATTTATGTTCAATGTTAACACTAACAGTGGGAAGGCTGGCCAGCAATCAACTTGTATCATTGAACCTATAAGTTGTTATTGCCCTTACGGTATTGTAATGTTGAATGTATCAATATCCTCAGCCTTAAAGCAAATACTTTCTTGTAGCCTAGATAATGAACTCAGATATACTCGCATAATATAATGTTCAAATATAGCAAAATGCTTCTAACATAGTCGCAAGAGTACACTTTCTCCCGAGTCACCTAATTTGCTGTTTTATTTATATTTTCATGAATTCATGAATTTAGAATTTTGTGAATCGAAAGCACTAACAAAAAAATGTTGTCTAATATTGATCGATAATCAATTTAGCCTGATCACTAGCAATTTGAGCATTTTCTATCCAATAATAAAGTGAAACTGAAATAAATTTGTTTCAACAGCTTTCCTATTAAATATTAATTACCGGTAATTAAATATCAAATTTAAAAATATCCAATTAATGCAATTATCAATATTTTTAAAGGACATCACAACCCTAGGATTTCCCGGGAATGTAAATAACCTAATAATTATTATTTTCATTAATCATACAGAAAACAAGAAGTCGCTATCTAGTAACAGTAAGTAACGACACATGATTTAATAACAATAATAATAGTGGATGCGCGCGCAGACGCTAATTAGAGATGTTGACATTGCGCACCCGGCACTTCCTTGCAGACGGCCAAATATTTGGTGAAGAACTATCTTTGTAGCCGAAGATATAGTGTTTAGTTAGACAAAAACAAAAAGTACCATCATGTTCTGTGACCAGTTTTTCTTCTACAAGTATGATGTCAAAGTAAACATTCTTGTTATAATAATAATCATCATAACTCAGTTCCAACTATGTCGGGTTGAGTGATGGTTTTCCACCATTATCAAGGGCATAAAACTGTAGATACTAAGCTTGTCAGACTCAGTGTTTCTTCCACATCATCTAACTCCTTCCTCTCCACCAATTTACTCCACTCTCTTCTGTCCTCCCACAGCTTTACTCTTGCCACATGCTCCCACACTTCATTCCGTTTTCCAACGTCTTCTTGAATTAATCTTTCTTTCATTCTTGTTGAAAAATAAAATTAATTTTGATTAATATTTAAATCTACTGCAAAACACGAATTTAGGACGTGCCGAGTGCGCAATGTCTACGTCTCCATTAGCGGCTGCGCGTGCATCCACTAGAATTATTATTAAATCGTGTGTTGTTACTTACTGTACTAGGTAGCGAGAGCGACTTCTAGTTTTCTGCATAATTCATGAAAAAATTTAGGTTAATTACATTTCTGGGAAATCCTAGGGTTGTGAATTGTGATGTCTAATCTTCATCTTATCCATCCACATAAATAATTAACTCATTTTAAGGTATAATTACCTTCCCTTAATACCTTATAAATAGCCTGTACCCTTTCAACAAATTGTTAAGCCTACAGTTCATGTTTCCTTGAAATCAAGGACAAAACAATCAATGTGAGGGATGTATTGTCCTTGAAAGGACAAAACAGAATCAAAATGTGCAAAGATCTAGGTGCCCGTTAGGGTGCCGCAGCCAAGCCGTGGTGCGCTACACACTCGGGCACCTTATACAGCAAGCAGAGTTGGGGTGATTTCGAGGTGTCACCCAGCCGTCATGAAACGTGATGTGAACTTAAAAACAATCAAAATCAAGGGGATTTGGGTACCTGACCAACACATGCCAGATTTTGTTAGGGTATGAACATTACTTCTTGGTGAAAAAATTGCTTGAAACATGCTCAAAATCACTTTTAGGATGTAAGTTACTACTACTACTACTACTACTACTACTACTACTACTACTACTACCACTACTACCACTACTACTACTACTACTACTACTACTGACTACTACTGTCTAATTCGTCAGTTTCAATTGCCCAGCGATTCTGACCAAATGGGTGGGGCTACAACTTTCATTGGATGAGCGTAGCGAGCGAAGCGAAGATTCCATTTCACTACACTGGAGAAAAAAATCTGGAATGTTTTTTTTTTTTTTTTTTTCTGTATTTTTGGCTGTTTGTTAACACGATTCCGGCTAAACCAATACTCCAATTGCGATGAAATTTTATGGGGGCCTTCGAAATCTCTGAACTTAGAACTGCCACGTTTTTGAGCGCAATCGAAAAATTATTTCTAATGAAAATCGCAAATTAACGATTTTTTTCGATTTTTAAAAAATTTCTTCGACTTATAACATCTTCATGCTTAATCCGATTTTAATGATTTTTTTACAGAACCTTAATTTTATGAATTAAGATATTCGTGTGAAATTTGAGAACAATCGAAAAATTATTTCTCATGAAAATCGAAATGTTACGGGTTTTTTCTTTTTTTTAACAATTCTTTCACTTATAACACCTACATGCTTTATCCTATTGTAATGATTTTTTTACAGAACCTTAATTTTATGAATTATTATATTCGTGTAAAATTTGAGCGCAATCGAATAATTATTTGTTATGAAAATTGCAATTGTACGATTTTTTTCTTTTTTTAAAATTACGATTAAGAAAAAAAAAGAATAAAGTAATTTTTTATTTAATTTAATTTAATTAAAAAAAAATCGACTTAGTAATAAATTTTTCACAAAACAACAGAAAATATGCATAACACATGGCAGGTCAATGCACCAATTACGCTCATCCAACAACGCGGCGGGACTTGAGCGTTTTCCTAGTATTTTACATGGACATTAATGTAAAAGTGATGTAGTTCCTTTTACCGACAGTGTTGGTTCGGGCGCTAAGCGCTCGACTCTGATTCGGGAGGTCCCATGTTCGAATCCCGTCGAGACCGGCAATCCTGACTGAAGGTTTTTTCCGAGGTTTTCCTCAGTCGTTAAAACACTTCTGACTCTGACAGGAATAAAACCCTGGACCTTCTTACAACTTTGTTTTACTGGGATTTGTCCTAGGTTATGTTGGATCTAGATCTACGCTTGACAGATACAGCTGCAGCAGGTCCAGGGTTCGATTCCCGTCAAAGTCAGAAGTTTTTTAACTTCTGATTTGGACGTAAGTCCATCAGTTCGTGTCTTAGGAGTTTGTAAACGGTGACTTTGGAGCCGTCCTTGCAACCAAGCACATAATAAATTCAGAGTTGTTCTGAATCGGCCTTGTTGATTCTGGCGTTGATTCGCGGGTGTTCGCACTGTCCATACCACTGATTGCTATATTTCCTATTAAAAATATCGATCTTTGGTTTGTTATCGCTCACTCGTCGATTGCGTCGGGGCCTACAGGGTAGGCTCAGTCGCTTTGATTTACTGTCCCCCACTGAAAATCAGTTATATAACTGAGTGAGTAGACTCTAAATCCAATTTATTTATTTATTTATCTAGTGCTTAAAACACAAGGGCCTTTGGGGGGGGCCGTGGGCCCAAAAATGTCAAAAAACAACTTTGAACTTAACAAATTTAATCATTCAAAGTCCATCATTCACACCATGATAGCAAACGAACAACAAAAAGATGTAATACGCGTTTCCAAGCAAAGATAGATGGCAGCACTAAAACGCAACATGTCGGACCGATCAGTGATAGAGGCGAGCTGCTTACGGCGGGCGCTGTATATTCAGTTGACTTCAACTTGATTTTTGTTACATTTCTGATCATTTGCGAAAACATTGTTGATTATGTCATATCGTCCGCGTATTTTATTAGTAAAATTCGTAAGTTTTAGGGATCGGCTTTATTAAAAACGGGAATTGAATGGCATTTTAAATTACAACAAATAATTGAGATTATTTGATGATATTAGCTCGAAAAGAACAAACCACACTGTTAAACTATTAAATACAGAAACAAGTGTATCAAATAATGTTGAATGATGAAGATCGATGATATTTTGCCAAGAAAATGTTGCCCACCAATACTAATAATCTCAATAATTTACTTGATATCTAAAAATCAAAAGAGTTTCTAGCAAATTGTAGCCCTACACTTGTTTTGCACGTTTTCTACAATGTAAACGCAATCGGAGTAGGCCTATATATATTTATCTACTATACACTTAGGACTACTGTTTTTTTTAAATATACATTTTATTAAAAGTAGGCCTATTGAATAGCTGATGGCCTATTTTTATTATTGTTTTGTATGTCAATAATGGCATGACGCGTCATTCTGCAGACAGCTTTAAAAATCTTAATATAAATCGTATAATCGTCGTCGTTATAATATAAATCGTATTATTATGATCATGTATAATATTATGTATAATAAATGACAATGACGGTAAACGGTATATGTAGGTCTACATTAATTATATAAGGTAGAAAAGGAGTTGGAAATTGTGCAAGCCCTAATACAATTATTATTATTTTTGTTATTGTTTTGTTAGTATTATTATGACTTTATTTATATTAAATTATTAAAATAAAACTAAAAATGTATATCTCAATTATTAAAAGTTCCATAAGAAGCGAGCGATACTGTATGAGTGTGTTTACTATGAGTTGTGAACATTCTTGACGGTTAAATTTGATTTAGGCCTAGTATTTATCGTACCCTGTAAGCCTATATTTAGTATAAAGCCTACAAATAACAATGATTTAATATGATATTACAATTAGAGAATTGTAATATGGATACAAATGCCAAATGCCATCCTCGGTGTCTCATGGGTGCATGGGGCGCATGTCTGAATATAGTAATATTATTCTGGTGGACATGGTCTCGAATCCCGCATATTGGAGAGCTAGTTTATCATTTTGGTGCACCCCCATGCTTTTGATTATCATCAATTAACAACATTTTGGGAGAGCAATGACAATGTACCCGTGATTGTACATATTTATAAGTGACAAACACGGAATGACATGTGTTCTTCAGGTAAGCACATAGCGCGCTCCTCCGACTATCACTGATCGGACGGTTACATTTTTCGCCACCAGGTAGCAACCCCTTTGCTTGGAAACGCGTATATCCAACCAAATACAAAAATTTGTAAAAAAAAAAAAAACGGCAGCCAAGCTCTCCTTCAAAAGTCTTCGGCTGTGAATGCTGTGAGATATAGAAGTTGAGCCAAGCTTTTTATTCTTTCTCCCTAGTTTCGCTTTGAAAATAAGTAAGATCGTTTCGCCTGTTGACGAGATGATTTTTATGATTTTGAGTTTAAAAATTTTACTTTTTTACCACAAAAATCGTTGGCTTGGCGCTCGTCAACAGGCGAAATGATCTTACTTATTTTCAAAGCGAAACTAGGGAGAAAGAATAAAAAGCTTGGCTCAACTTCTATATCTCACAGCATTCACAGCCGAAGACTTTTGAAGGAGAGCTTGGCTGCCGTTTTTTTTTTTTTTTTTTACAAATTTTTGTATTTGGTTGGATAGATATAACAGTGATGAGAGAGCTCAAATCAACAACGTCGAGATCCAGGTGCAGCATCGTTGAAATAACGTCCAGGCACAGCAAAACACGTTGGCTGTTTTTATTCACTTTTATAGTTGGAATAATTCCCGCATATCTAACAACGTACCTACCTGCAAAAGGTTTGTAGTAACACGTCGTGCAATATTACAATAATAAAACAATACAATAAAAAAAGCTTGAGTGTGAGTGTGAGCGTCCAGCGTTACTTATACAAAACTGAGATTGTCAACAATAATGTGACATTTTCCCTTACGTACCATTTGGTTTAGGTCGCGTCGTTAGGTCATCTGTATCCCGGATAATGTAAGAAAGAAATCCCTTGTTTAGAACCAGCCACGAGCAGTTCAACACAACTCTCAATACTTCTCTCCTGCACGAAAACAAGATGGAGGCACGATACACCTGTTTATATCGTGAGCTACCCTTAGAAGAAGCCTGTCTCGTGCACGCCTATCGTGTTTTATAATAAAAATGTGGGGGGGGGGGGCATGAGAGAAGAAACGGTAGCCAATGTATTATAGAGTGTCGCGAAGTCCAGACCAGAGCTTAGACTGAAGTCCGCCAGGATGGTTGCATCGGGTCGAGCAAGTGGTGAAGTAACAGGAGCTTAGTTCCCATGTCGGTGGTTATCTCAATGATACACAAGGGCGATTAAAGAAGTCGAGAGCCTTTAAAAAAAGCGAGTGTTACTTTCAAACTGTTCACGCGCTATCACAGTATCGCCGCTGGGGAACATGAAAATAGTAAACTCTACCAAAACTCATCCAGCCGTTTACTTACAACCTCTGGATTGTTGGTAAAATTTTCTTTGAGAATAAATAAAACACCTATTTTTTTTGTTTAAAACCCTTACCAGAAAACCTCGAATTTGACACAAGTTATTATTTGGGGGAGGTCCCGGGGTTTTGTCAAAAAATTTTTTATATTGGACCGACATCGCGTCAGATGTATCGTGTTTAGCTTGTCATCGGCACTCCTAACCAAATGTTCTCAATATTGTCCTTAACAGCTGATTAAATTATTTCCAATCCTTCTCAACAATAGGGTGAAACACCAGATAAACCAATGTGAACTCCACAACGGGCTTCCAAGAAAAAATATATTATTGAAATATGACACAACAATTAATTTAATGAGTACAATGTCTCATCTACCAGACTCAACATTGATTGCAGTCTAGGCTTCGTCAGTACACAATAGTTATTAAACAGTTTAGTTAGTTATTTGCGGTAATCGGTAAACTGTTGACACAATCAGAGACTCGACCGCCTATGATAACCCTATTAGCTAACCGGAGCTAGCAAACTAGCTCTCTACTGATTGGGTTTGGTGCTCAGCGAGATTTCCTAGAGACTTGTGGTTGGGTTTGTTGGGTTGTCCTCCTGCTACGCTAGATGGGCGTTATGTGAAGTTTGAGTTTCATTATATAAGAATTACTTGAACATAGAGCTTTGCGTAACAATGCTACACATTCTAGCGTTATTTATCAACTCAAATTAAGGTTTTTAAAGTCCTATTTGATCTTATTTTACATAATGCTAGATATAATTTGTTTATTATACATGTTAACATAAATTCAACCGTGATGACATGTAACTTATTGGATGAGCGTAGCGAGCGAAGCGAAGATTCCATTTCACTACACTGGAGAAAAAAATCCGGAATGTTTTTTTTTTTTTGTCTGTTTGTCCGCACGATTCCGGCTAAACCGATACTCCAATTGCGATGAAATTTTATGGAGGCCTTCGAAATCTTTGAACTTAGAACTGCCACGTTTTTGAGCGCAATCGAAAAATTATTTCTCTTTAAAAATTTCGAAATTTTACGATTTTTTTCGATTTTTGAAAAAACTTCTTCGACTTATAACACCTAGCCCCTACATGTTTTATCCGATTGTTATGATTTTTGGCTGTGAAATTTGAGCGCAATCGAAAAATTATTTCTCATGAAAATCGAAATTTTACGGTTTTTCTTTTTTAAAACAATTCTTTGACTTATAACACCTACAATGCTTTATCCGTTTGGGTAATGATTTTTCACAAAACCCTTTAAATTTTATAAATTTAAATAGATAATGTTAAATTTTTGAGCGCAATCGAGAAATTATTTCTTAAAAAAATCGCAATTTTACGATTTTTTTATTTTTTTAACAATTACAATTAATTTTAAAAAAATAAAGTTAATTTTTTATTTAATTTAATTTAACTTTAAAAAATTCAACTTAGAAATGATTTTTCCACAGAACAACAGAAAATCTGCATAACACATGGCAGCTCAATGCACCAATTACGCTCATCCAACAACGCGGCGGGACTTAAGCGTTTTCCTAGTTCTAAACAAAAATGTGAGAAAACTTCATAGGCTACACAAGTTTTTGGAGGTGAGCAAACAATAAATAATGCAAAATGCTCTAAAACGTTATTTGAAAATGCTTTGTGCATGTATTTCTAATTGAGCGAGCGTAGCGAGCGTCTCCACTTGATTCTTATGACTCGAATGTCTGTTTTTTTCTGCTACTGCTTTGGTACAGGTCGCACCGTTTCTCTGATCGACCTGAAATTTTGCACATTATGTACATACCACCTATGCGGGTTGCTGTATAGTTTTTTGAAAAAAACCCCGATCTTTGGGTTTTATAAAAAAAACAAAAAAATGTTCCGATCGTTATGAAATTTCGCAGGGTCAATAAGTACAACATTCTCTCATATTTAACAAATTTTCAGCTAAATCGGTCAAGACCTTAAAGACTTATTGGTATGTAACATTATGGGAATGTCGTACTCGGGTCGAGTTGCACGTACCGGTGCTCGCTCAACAACGCGACGGGACTTTAGCGTTTTCCTAGTAATACTATAGCACACAGAGCTTCAGAATCATTCGATGGATACGACTCTTAATTAGGTGATCCTAGTTTGTATAGTAGTATGAACACAGGATAATCCAGGAAGGTAGGAGTGACATGAGTTAGCTCATCGCAAGGTGACTACCCCTATCGGAATACAGCAATCATGCTCGTAGCATGAAGTTGTTTCAGAACCCTGTCAAGAAACTGCCACCCTAGCTTCTACCTAGCTCTTATAGGGGTGGTTCTGGCTAGGACGTTCATGTCGTAGTATGTCACGGACTTAACTCCAGCAATCCCGACTGAAGCCATTGCATTCTAGGGTTTGAATCAATGAATTTTCCTTCAATAGTACCGTTTAGACGGCCAAATGAATTTGTCCAAGGCCTTGATCAAAGAGTTTGATTCAACTTCGTCAAAGGTTTGATGAAACCGGCCAATCAGGAGTCACTTCGTAATGACGTCACTGGCCCAATGGTCAGTGCAGATACGGCTGGGAATTGTTTACACTTGACAGCTGCTTTTAGGTTAGGTTAAGTTTGGTTGTTGTGTTTTCCACTTTTCCGAAGAAAAGCTTATCATAGAAGACAGAAGTATAAAAGATAATGACTGCTCATTCGAACTCACCTCTCCCACAGTGGAAAGTAAAGAAAGTCAAGACTTATTCGTATTGATGATTGACACATGGATTGACACTGGTGCTTCAAATGTTTCTTTAAGCACAACCTTCTAGATATTTGTCACGGGTGGCTCAAGGCCTTCTTGACCTCAGCCAGAGCGGAGATCAAGAAGACCTTGGGGTGGCTAGGATTACCTTTTGGTAACCTTGACAAATATCCATGCATAAACAGCCAGATCCAGCGGTTTAGCCGCGGTCGCTTAGCCGGTTCCCACTCAAACACCGAAGTTAAGCAAACTCGGTCGTGGTCAGGGGTAGAGTGGGTGACCGCTCTGTCCCGAAACTCACGATTATCACTGGTTAGAGCAGATGGAGGGTTCGAGAGCTAGTGTAACGGCATCGTTCTCCTCGACGTCTGCTCGGCAGTCCGGGTTAGAGGAGGAACCTATATGACTGTCAAGGTTACTCCGTCCTTTCGGATGGGACCTTAAGCCGTTGGTCCTCTTAGTACTTTTCGAAAGGAGTAGGCTACGTGCCGGTACCAGGTTTCCCCTCCTCCCTTCTATTCATACTTCATCTTCATCTATCACCACTCATCGTATCGAATAACCAAAGTGCATTAATATGAGAAGTTAAGCAATATCCAATCAATCAATCAATCAATCAATAACAATCAATTAACAAAATTTCAATATTAAGCACGTAGGCCTAACCTACATTGGTTTGAAAAGTAAAATAAAAATCAAAAATATGGAACTAACTTTATATTTATAGTGATAGTGGTAGTTTATAGACGTAGACGTGAGATGGGGGGTTTTATCACGGGAATTCAATGGCTTTATGGGGGGGGGGGGGGGGGTTGCAAAACCCAAGCTGACTGTATTCTAGCTAATAAGATAATAAAATTTATTCGCCAGTTGACTTTGCACATGATACAAAATATTGATATGCTAGGATTCTCTCCCTGCAGCTTGAGATTTGAAGTACCTTGTCTCCTCATTGCCACGAGTGAGCATCTAGGAGGCAGTGGTGTCACCCATCTAATTCTGTGTTAGTGTCCCGAGTGCTAAAAATTTAAATTTTTAATAAACTTAATTTTATATCGAGAAAAGGTTTTACTACAAAAATAGCGTGGTTTCCCCCCCCCAAATTTCTCATAACTTATTTAAAGATGCATCATACCTTTGAACACTAAAACTAATACAATATACACAAGCTGTAGCGTTTTTGGGGTTTTAACTTCCTAGCTATTTGACCTCCCACGTAAAATTTCAGTTGGAAGTTAATAACTATTGAATGAGTCAATTACATGCCAATGTACTGGACAACTATCGTTAAAAATTTGGACGAATATTATGAATTAATAACGGAGAAATCCTAAATTGAACATACTAAACTAACACAAATTAATTATTTTAAAGGTCATTGATGACATAAACAACAAACAAAGAGTATACAAATCAGTCCGCTTGTTTTGGTCGACAGGATTTTAAAATAAACAAAATGGTGTCGAAATGACTTTTTACTCTTTTTATGTCAGCCGTATTTAGGCTTTTGAGGCCAAAATTTGTAGTTTCTATTATAAAGTCAGATTAATTTAACACGTTACACATTTTTTACAAATTAAGGAGTGAATATTTATTATTGTCGAGATGGCTGCTACTCGAAACCAAGTCCTCAGCTGCGCTGTTAACGCTATCCACTCGATGGGGGAGTCAAAAGGCAGCAGTTTACTAAAAATCCAGAACTACATGAAGAAAATACCCCGATACGAAAGCTTCCACTAAAGTTTCAGCTGTGACCCTGGTCAAGGCCTTGGACTATGCCGTTGACCACGATGTGTTAAGTCGCTCTGGGGGGCGGTACTGGGTGAGTCTTAAGAAAATGATAATTTAAAATATTTGTACGGTTTTGACCAACGAATGTAGCCATCCTAGTAGGGCCGGGTAGGCCTATACCTGCCTATACCCATCTGAGCCCAAGTAGAATTAAAGGGGCCCTACAATTGCCCGACAACAGCTTTCCGTTACCGTGACAGTTATTTTGTGCACAAGTTATTTGTGTGTGTGAATCCAGATGCTAAGATGCTAAAAAAGTTGGCTCGTTGGTCTTGTGGTTAGCGTATCTTTTCCCAATGCAAAAGGTTTCCAGGTTCGATTCCCGTCAAAGTCAGAAGAATTTTAACTTCAGATTTGGACTTAAGTCCATCAGTTCTTGTCTTAGGAGTTTGTAAACGGTGACTTTGGAGCCGTCCTTAGCAACGAGGCACATAATAAATTCAAAGTTGTTCTGAATCGGCCTTGTTGATTCTGGCGTTGATCCGCGGGTGTTCGCACTGTCCATACCACTGATTGCTATATTTCATATTAAAAATATCGATCTTTGGTTGGTTATCGCTCACTCGTCGATTGCGTCGGGGCCTACAGGGTTGGCTTAGTCGCTTTGATTTACTGTCCCCCACTGAGAATCAGGAATATAACTGAGTTGGTAGACTCTAAATACAATTTAGTTTTATTTGTTTATTCATAGGTTAGCCGACATGCTGTTACTGTTGCCGGGCTGTAACAAAATTTAGCAATGCTCATAAAAATATTATTTCTCTATAAATAGTAAATTTAACTCTAGGCCTACCTTTGTGTTCTAATTGTTATGTAGACCCATAAAATTGTATTTAATTTTATAATTTCAAAGCATAATATAAATGGTCTAGCATTATAAATTCAGTTCACTATATCACAGACGGCGCAACATGGCCTACCCGGTTGAAGCGCCGCAGTTTCCCATGGCATCATAGTTCGAAGGTTCCTGTGAGGGTTAGGCCTGTGCCTGAAACGCCAGTGGCGCATAACGACCTAACGGTTGACGCGCCCTTAGCAAAATCGAGACAAACAACCGCCTGGTGATGCGAGAGTGTTTTATAGCACCGCTGACAGCTGACATCTGACAGCTTACATCTGACAGCTTACATCTGACAGCTGACATCTGAAATATTATTGTAGAATGTAGAGAGACATGAATCGATGTTATCAATCCTAGCTTGTTCCTTAGTAAGTGCCCGGGGTAGAATTAGCCCAGAGCATGGCTCTGCTAATCGTAAGAGGCGAGGAAAGAGACAAAGTCCATCTCTCTAACATCAGCTAGGGAAGTAGGTATCTTACTCCCGACCCGAAACTAGAGGCGACTCTGGCTGTCGTCGTGAGGAATCTCACCCCTTCCCTTGACGACCTCCCCGACGAGACAACGCCGAAATTTGTTTCCCGTCGTCGTCGGGGACCTCACCCCCCTTCCTTGACGACCTCCCCCACGAGACAACGCCGAAAAATTTTTTCTTGGCTACTTTTAGTTTCTCATTTCCGATGCAATATTCTTTAGTTAGACCCCAAACTGCAAGCGGACTACAGCCGGCCGGCTCGGCTTAGTTCAGGCGTGCGTTCCTCGACGAATGGAGCACGTAGGCCTACTCTGCGAGTCGTACATTTCTATTCGTCGGGGAGGGTGAGTTTGGACTGAACCGAGCCGGCCGGCTGAAGTCCGCTAGCAGCTGCCTCTGGGGATGAAAGCTCATAACTTTGTATTTATATTTTAAAACACAAGTAGGTCTATTGCTGGGCCCTGCAGGTTGAACGAGGCGATTTCGCCTTCCTTCCTTTCCAGGGCCCCGACCGCTGCCATTTATTCTCCTCACCAGTTCCCACAAGATTAATAAGTAATTTTGTAATGTTTGTGAACTACTTCTGCTGTCTCTTACCAGATGCACCAAACGCAGGTGGGGCAGATCTGCGTGGGCGAGTTGAACGCGGGGCTCGTGGTTGATGTTGCTTCCAACACAGTCGGCGCAGTGTGACATAACCGGTTGAAGCGCCCTAGTTTCTCACGTCGTCGTCGTCATCGTCGTCGTCGTCGTCGTTGCGGAGCATTGTCTTAGGCTTTTACGCTTTTTTGTTCACAGATTTGCAGCGGAACCCTGCAACGAAAGCTCCAGCGTTTGGAAGCCACCAACGCCAAGGACGAACTGATGGACGCATGTGGACGCCGCAAATAAAAGACGGGGAGTCCGGCGCACTATCAACCAGGCGCGTAAAGCCCGTCGCTGTGTTCACCGACGCCGTCGTTCTCGCAGGAGGTCTGGCCGTCGTAGGAGTGTCTCTCCTGGTGAGGCGGTAGATGCAGGGGGCAAGGCGTATAATCGCAAGCGCAAGGGGGTCAAGGCGCTAACACGCAAGGTCGCGAAGGGCAAGGCTCAAGGACACAAGGACGCGAAGGGCAAGGCAAAAGGTCGTAATCGCAGGCAAGCGGAGCCCAAGAAGCAAGTACGCAGGAAGGCAAATAAGAAGGACGCGAAGCGCAGCCGGAGCCCCAGCGCAGAGAAAACCGCGACCGCAAGCGACGCTCGTCCAAGTCGATCCAAGAAAACCCCAGCCACCCAACGGCAACCACCCTGCCAACGAGCAGGGTCGAAGGGGAGGGCACCGCGTCGTCGTCGTGTCCCCCGCGACGACTTGGAGTTGGGTAGCCACCATTTAGACATGTTCCCCAGCGACATGGAGGTGATGATGGAAGCTGCGGAGGCCAGCCACCAGTCTGACATGTCCCCACCGGTCGACGCCGAGGAGCTCGCGGAGTAGACGAGCGAACAACAGGCCAAATACGGAAAAACTATCTGTGTGATATTTCGTGGCAAGCTCGAGTAAAAAAAATAACATCCCATCAGTATAATCATTTAAAACCTTTATATTGTACTCATCTAACATCATCTCATTTCAAATCGTTAAAATTTCTCTAAAAAAATGTACTGTATAACATAACTAATACTCATCATCATTGTTGTGAACGGCTGATTTAACTTCACAAAATAAAATCAACATGGCATCTAATAATAATTGTTTATTAATCACTTTCTGGAAGAAATGTGTGATTGATTCAAGCATTTCTTCTTGAGTTACCGGTATTTACAATATGTACCACTATTTTGAGAAATTCCAACTTCTTTTCGTTCAATGCTTCTCTTCAATATGGTCAATAGCAGTGAAACAGAGAAGAAAATGGAGCTATACAAAATATTGTTAAATTATTAAAATATAAATAGGTAACATTTATGTTTAAATGATATATTCACTATTATCTGATCATGACATGATACACATTGTATTTTTATCCCATGCCTTATAATGCAGCCGTGGAGTCCGAATCCAGATGTGTGATTCGTTGAACAAGTAAGTTAATCTCTGCAGAAGACCTCTGGTTCAAATACCGGTACAGCAGAATTCCCTTTCAGACTGTAATACCATGGACTTTTTTAATTCCTTCACCTGCATTTTAATACAAAGCATGTATTTATTTAGGTTCGAGCTTCAGCAACTGGGCACTACGCTAGAACTACTTTGCCAGAATGGGCGTGGGTTCGAATCCTGGTAGGCTCAGTACTAAGCATAGAGATTAAAGGTATTAATCACTATGAACTAAGCAACATTAGTAATTCTTTGCCAGCATGGGACCGTGGGTTCGAATCCTTGTAGGCCCAGCAACTAAGCAACATAAGTACTTCTTTGCCAGCATGAGGCCGTGGGTTCGAATCCTGGCAGGCCCAACAACTAAGCTTTCTAAATGTTTTCCTCCTTTGTAAATCAGTTTTTTAACTGAATATGGTAGACGTTAAATAAATAAATAAATAAATAAATAAATAAACTAAGCAACATTAGTAGGCTACTTCTGTGTCAGTATGGGGGGATGGGTCGTGGGGGATTTGACCTCCCCACTTTACAAGCTTACACCCCCAATACACAACACATTACAACATGACACAACCCGTTCATCTTTATAATTTGTCTAAGACGCGTATTTACCCCTCGGCCCCTCGATTTTCTAGGCCTAGTGACAACAGGGGGGGAACGATGTAACTTTTAAACGCCCGTGACTCCCTTTCTCGGCCTCCCGTGAGCAGAAGCAGGAAAATCCAATCAAATAAATTCGTATTTCTCCTCGAACAGAATAAGTACGTAAATTCTTATTTTTCTAACATGGCCCTTCTTCCATTAAACACAGAGAGATGTCGTTGCGACTCCTCATAGTCTAATTTTCTGTAGATGTTTTTACTTTTCTTGTAACTAAACGGGGCCAAATTTGAAAATCAAATCACCTGTGATGAAAATATTATGAAACAGCTTTTTGAGTAAACACCAAAAAAATTGTCTTGAATGATGGAAAAAGTAACGAAGTTTGAAAAAATGAACGCACGTTTTTCGGCTAGAATCGTCGCATTCTCGTTATAATTTGATTGTCATGTCAAACTCCGTTGAGTGGTACATAATCCTTTTTGTTATTTTCTTAGAAAATTAAACATTTAACAAATTTTAAAACTATTCTCTCGTTAATGCATAAATAACTGAAAATAAAACACACAATTCAAGTACATATTCTTATGCGTAAAATTGTACTTCAAAAATATTTTGGGGTATTAAAATGAATGTATTGTATTAGTTTTAATATTGTTTTATATCGGTGTTTAAACGTTTAATCTTTAAAATCAAATTCACAGCGCACAGAGCACTCCTTCCCTCCCCTGGCTGAACCTGTCCTGGGAACGAAGTTTTCAAATTGACGTTTTGATAAAAACGTTCACTTTTGATAACGTTCACGTTTTGAGGTATGAATGAAATGCAAGTTTCGAATTTCTCCACCGACGTAGTGAGATAAATTTGCTATGCTGTTTAAATTATCCCACCGTTAAAAACAATATTTTGAATTTCCAAAAATCACCAACCATTTTTTAAAGAAATCCAAAACAATTTTTTGTCTCTGACGAACTGACGCGCCATTTTGAGGCCGTAGCCTTGGACGCGGCCCTCTGACGTCATTGGAAAGGCTAAACTCAAACATTGTTTGATCCCACGGGCTATTTTTCCGTAGGTGGAAAAAGACGTTGAGGGACGTAAAAAAAGACGTTTTGATTTCAAATAGAGAGAGAAATATTGAGAAATATTTCCTAGATTGTACAAAAAAGAAGGTCCAAGTTCAGAGATTTCGAAGGTCCCATGAAATTTTCTGCCTGGTAGAATACGAACAGACAAAAAAACACCCGAGCTATTTTTCTCGAGCAAGTGAAATTGAAGTCTTCGCTGCGCTCATCCAATTAACTGAGTTATTATTTATTTAGTTACTATTTATTATTATTGTTTACTAATATAATATCCCCGTCTGGGCCCGGGGTAAATTGGCCAGAGCATGGCTTCTGCTAATCGTAAAAGGCGATTCAAGAGAAAAAGTCCACCTCGCAACATCAGTACTAGTAGAAGAGTAGTATATTACTCCCCGAATCTAGAGGCGAGCTCTGGCAATCGTTGCCGATGACCTTGCCCCCTTCCCTTGACGATCCCCCGGCGACGATGACAAAGACAATGACACCACGAACAATGACAAAGACAATGACGACCGCGACGTGAGAGACCCCCCTTCCTCCCCTTTACCGTGGCTGGTTCTGACCAGCATGGGCCCCTCTTCCTCCCACCCCCACCCCACCCCACCCCCTAGGTTAGAGTGGTGCATTATGACCTAACGGTTGACGCGTCCTTAATCCAAATAAACCAAACCCGAAACTAGAGGCAAGCTCTGGCAATCGTCGTCGGGGACACCTCCCCCTTTCCTTGACGACCTTCCCGACGACGACAACGACACAACGAACGATGACAAAGACGATAACGACCGCGACGTGAGAAACCCCCTTCCCCTTACCCGTGGCTGGTTCTGACCAGCATGGGCCCCTCCTCCCCCCCCCCCTTAGGCTAGAGTGGTGCATTATGACCTAACGGTTGACGCGTCCTTAATCCAAATAAACCAAACCTAGATATTTTACATTCTATTGTTAATTATTATTTACTACAATTCAGAAATTAAAAAAGTCCGCCCCAACCGGGAATCGAACCACTGATCTCCCGCATTCCAGACAGGCGTCTTAACCACTAGACCATCAGGACGGGTACATTTTGATCTCTGAATTGTAGTTGATATAAAATATTGAAATAGAATTTGCATGAATAATAAAATACATCAATACATCCCTCTGATTGATTGTTATTTGTTTTGTCCTTGAATTCAAGGAAACTTGAACTGGGAGAGCCGAGAGTTCCTAGATAAATTAATTGAGCTAATATAGTTCCGCAAACCTATGCTCGCATGCTAAAATTTTGGGGCTAAAAGGGGAAGCTTTTCTCTATTTCCATAAGTAGAAACCCTGGATTATAAAAAATTTGGGCATAACAATTTGTTGAAAGGGGTCGGCTATTTTTAAAAGGTAAAAAGGGGTAGGTAATTTTTTTTCAATTAAAAGGATAAAACAAACAAATGTGCAAAGATATAAAATACGACATTTTTCACAAAACAGAGACCACACGACCCGGGGCATTCAGTGGGGCGGGTTTAATACCCTTTACCCGTTAAATTTAGAAAACTAAAAGTACAATTCCCCATGTAGCAAAATATCCCTACATACCCTAGGCCCATCTATCCCCAAAAAATATAAAGAAAAGCTCAAAACCTGTCTAAAAAAAGGGCCCTTATTTACAGTGCCCTAAAACCCCTTGAATAACCAGCTAGAGCATGGGCAACGAAAAAAGGGTCAAAAAATAAAGGACTTTTTTTAAAAAATCCATTAGTATCCAACTGGCTGAAAATGGTCAAATCCCAAATCCCAAAAAAACCCCAAAAAGAAGAAAAAAGAAGAAGTCGGGCTGCGTTGAGATTTTTAAAAGGTGGTGGGGTTTTGATGGCCTGTGGTGTACCTGTATAAAAGAATTCCCCTAGGCATTCAATTGTGTATAATTTTTGTTATGTTATTTTTGATAACCTTCAACTGATATAACATTATCTTGTATTAAAAAGAAAAACTGTTATTAAAAAAGAGCCTCGTCTTGTAAATAACTTGAACGTTTGTTTTCATATTATTTTGTAGCCTATGTGTATACATGGGGAATTTAGTTTTCGTGTGTTGGCTGCATTGCCACTGGCATATGTTTTGAATGCTTCCTCCTAGGTGTCTGGACCACTTATTACCATAAAAGTAATATCTAGTTATTAATTATCTCGACATGGAAGATAAGTTATTACGTTACGAGAAGATAGAATTTTTTTTAGGTGAAGGACAGGTAAATGCAGTGGGTTATTTATGTCTAGCTTCCGTGCTCTAGGACCTATGTTAAACATGAACTTGAATCATACTAACCCCACTTTTAGTTTGCAAAAAAACCCTCTACAAAACCCGGGGATTCTTTCAAAATACTATCGTGGCTTTGTGAAGAAGGTGGTTTTACTTTATTTGACTGAATCGAAAGCTTATTTCACAAATATGCGGGTAGGTCTAGGCCCTAGGCCTAGCCACTGCATGTTTACATATCTAAATTAAAAGGTAGGCCTAGGCCTTGAGTGCTTATGCCTACAACAGAAGTGTCCTAGGATTTGAGTAGGTCTCTGCCTAAAGGATATTTAATTTAATAGGCCTACACAAAGGGCCCAAGGGGAAAAGTAAAAAAAATAAAATCTAAAAATAAAACTGCATGTATAAGGCAAAAAAACCTATCAAAAATATCATACTCCTTTCTTAAAGAGGCCTTTGGCCCCAGTCATTGTCCCGGCTTCTAGCCCCAAATGTTTATCTTTATGGCCCCGGGCCTTTGACGTTTATTCACACTATAAGCAATCCAGACTGGCCCAGACCATACTGAATTTCTGTAGTTTAAGTTTGCTCAGATCGGACCTAAAGGAGATGCTGAGATTGGGTGATTTACAAAGCAACATGGCCGCGAGCTCGCCCTTGGGATCGCATGCGTTTACCAAGCGCATTTCAGTCTATTCGGAATGCACTGCATCGGTTTAACAACAAAACTAAACTCACATTGTACATAGACACTTAAGACACTTGATTCGCTATCCAGCTCGGTAATTATGCTGCAGGCCTAGGTATAGCGCCTCACCCAAAAGTAGGTTGGTGGGTAAAGCAGTGGTAAAGCATTAAGGCTATTCCACCGCGTTTTTCTATTTTCCAAAATATGCCACCAAGTCAAAACATAGTTAATGGCTTTCAAACCTGGCTATTTTAGAAAATCAAAAATATTTTTTCAAATTTTTCTGATCCGGTACACGGCCAATATCGCCACCTCAAAATAATTTTCAACTTCAATTCGCCAAGGCATACCATTCAGGAAGTGGCTATTTAACCGTAGCTACGGGAAAATTACGATTCTCAATTCGTCCGTAGCATGAACGAAGATCAGCGGAAATAATCGAAGGTATCCGAATCGTCCGCGGGATACCACGTAACTAGGCCAATAGCTTCAAATATCACAGTGCATTGTGGCAGAGTGGTAGCGCGTCCGAATTCTATGCGAGAGGTCGGCGGTTCAAATTTTCGTTTGGTCGTTTTTTTTTACCATTCTATTTGGGTCCATGTTTTTTCTGCAAATGATTTCACAACATTCGGCCCCGTCGCAAACAACAATTCTTGATGATAAAAGCGTTTAAAAGTGCTGCGCCCCGCTAGTTCCAGGATACAATCGATAAGAGCGCACCCGAAATCCTTTCCGTTAAAAACAAGTTAAGATTTAAAATAGCAACGTTAAAGGTTTGGTAAGTAGAGTATTATATTAAAAAACGAGTAAAGATTTTAAATAGCAACGTTAAAGGTTTGGTTAGTAGAGTATTTTATTGAAAAGGTTGGTAGGCCTACTAAGTAAATGTCATAATAAACATGGCGCGCCGGCAACAGTGAAATGGTAGTGTTTGTGTTCAATCTTTATTAATTATAACATAAATTGTATATTTTCAGAGTGGTTATTATTGAATTAACGTAATTTACTTCCCGTTCCTACGGTTAAATTAGTAGGCCTAATTTTTCCGTACCCACAGTTCGAGTACCTTCGGTTCGGTGATTTCCGCCGATGTTCGTTCATGCTACGGACGAATTGAGACACGTAATTTTCCCGTAGCTACGGTCGAATAGCCTCAGCGTACCATTCAACGTAGGGTGTTGTGTTTTTGTGACATTAATTTTCAACTGTTTTTCTATGGACTGACTGAGAGAAAACAGATTTATTTTAACAATTGTCTTTCCTGCGAAGTGTTTCCATTGGCGGTACAAATCGGTAAAAAATACCGCAAACGAAAAAAATCACGGGAAAGACAATTGTTAAAATAAATCTGTTTTCTCTCAGTCAGTCCATAGAAAAACAGTTGAAAATTAATGTCACAAAAACATAACACCCTCCGTTGAATTGTGTGCCTTGGCGAATTGAAGTTGGAAATTATTTTGAGGTGGCTATATTGGCCGTGTACCGGATCAGAAAAATTTGAAAAAAATGTTTTTGATTTTCTAAAATAGCCATGTTTCAAAGCCATTCACTATATTTTGACTTAGTAGCATATTTTGGAAAATAGAAAAACGCGGGTGGTAATAGCATTAAAAATTTGTCATTCATTGTAAACAGATGCAGGTTGAACAAGGCTAGATTTTTCAACCCGCTGTGTCAAACAGTAACTAGGTAGGCCTAGTACCTAAACAGAACAGCGTCTTGGTCCCTTGAATTTAAGTGACTATTGAAAGTAATGTTAGTAGTAGTAGGCCTAGCCTATAGTGGTCCCAATGAAAGAATGCAGGTGGCTCGAAATTGTTTTCCCAACATAACAACTTTGTCAATTCTATTCACGCTAGCTCAGCGTGGATCTAGCACACGGAGGAACTCTGTGATCTAGCACAGATAATTTTTGCTTGCGTTGGTAAAAGATATTTCTCTTTCATACACAAAGGCGACATTCCTTTTACCGGGCATTCATTCTACCCCCACCTCTACAAAGCATCTGCATTCTTTCGTTGGAGCAAGTACCTATATACCATAATTACATTCCAAGCAGGTCGAGGCAGTAGGAGGCCTACACAAATTTAAGTCAACTCTCCATTAGTTTACTTTGGAAAATAAAAATAAAAACTTACTCTAGCCTTGTCTTGGATTGAGATCAATAACTGTAAATTAGAACTTCAGTATTATAGGTCTAGTAGTGTAGGTAGCAGCGATGGATTACATACTGCAAGTTACTGACCTACAGTACCAGTAGGCCCTACCGTACATCTATTTTTCATCTTATCATTGTAGATCAAGCTTGGGAGTCGTGTAGAGGCCAAGGATGGTATCAATCGAACTGCTCTTCGAGAGATAAAATTGCTACAAGAATTAAAACATCAAAATATTATTAATTTAATGGGTAAGTTAAACTAAACCTATAAAGTAGGTAGGCCTATGCCTACTAAACTAGGCTACTAGTAGGCTTATGTATTGAAGGTAATATCCTGCATATAAATAAGTGGTCAATCAATAGTAAGTCACGTTACAAGTCCATTCATTCAATTATTTTATAATACGTAGCCTATTAGGCCTACTTAGGCCTATAAAACATTATATTTATTTATTTATTCATTTAAGTAAGCCTTCTACAGTGTTCACTCATATGCACGTCATATAGACATGCGAGTATTTGAAGTTGTCATTGAGGAAGATCTGTACAATTGTTAAGTATTATTTACTTGGCATTTACAATATTTTCACAAGTTTCATTCGATAAAATAGTACAATTGGTACAAATAAAACAGTTTACAATGTATTATATGGACAATGCAGATGCAAATTTACAAAAGTTTACTTTTAAAGTCATGCCATTTCATCAGCCAAGTGCAATGTTGGCCTATAAAATCAGTGTTTTTCTTTTTAACTTCGTGTGCATAAAAGAATACAGCCAGTAATCTTGACCTAATATTTCTCAGTGGGAATCGCTGACTTATCTAAACACTCGTTAAAGCCAGATGCAACGCGACATGCGCGGGGAGTCTCCAGCCTATCTGAACTGCCGATTGACTTGGGAACATTCTTCATCTCGCGACACTTGTGGTTCTGTTCTTTACCAAATTAATTGCACAACAGTGATTCTCCTGTCCGTTGTCATGGCAACTAGTGACGCAAAAGACAAAGTAACCAACTAAAATCTAGCTCCGCCCTACACTGCGTCAGGTTTAGGTCCGTCGAGTCTTCTGTCACTCCATTATCATCACATGAAACATTTTACAAACCTGCATTAGACATGTTACCACCATCACTTTCATTATCAGAATTTTTGTTGTTTCCACTAATTTTGTTAGTTATTTTATTATTTACTGTGAAACTCGAGGTGTGAAAAAGTAAGAAAGCTAGATTGGCGCACCAATGAAGCACTTGCTCACGTGTTTTGACTTATTAATTAGTTTAAATAAAATTATAGTTAAATAGCTTTCTCAGTAAGGATTGCTTCATGTAATTTATCTATTGCTGTCTTTTGACACAAACCCCTAGCATCTTTTATTAGATTTTTGAACATTGTGACAATTCTTTTTCAACCTAGAAAAAAGCGACAATTTTTCGTAAAATGTCTTTACCGCCTCGTGAAAAACAAACATAAAAACCGAAAAGGAGTTTCGCCTAAAACAGAAACGTTTTTGCCGTTTTAGTAACAAAAAAAACTACAAAACCTTTTAACGTTTCTTTTTTAAATATGAAGGACTTTCAACCAAAAAGGAGTTAAGCCTAAAAAAGAAGTTCTTACTTTTCCCGGGCAGTTTAATACAATTATTAATTAGATCATTATTCATTACCCATGTGTGTGCTAATGAAGACATGTTTGTTTCTAAAGAACACATTTGTTTCAGATGTGTTTGGTCATAAGTCCAATGTATCTCTTGTGTTTGATTTTATGGACACTGATCTGGAAGTTGTTATTAAGGATAATAACATCGTTCTCACCCCTGCAAACATCAAAGCGTACTTGTTGATGACCATGCAGGGATTAGAATACCTCCACATGAATTGGATTCTGCACAGGGTAGGTAATTAAACTGCGTGTCGCACTCGCAAGTCACCTCACAAAATATTACTACATAGCTCGCTGTTCAATCTAAATCTAGACCATTTTCAGAATTAACTGCGCATGCGCGCTCCGTTGCAAAGCATTATGAGGGAAAGGGCATTTACATGCTAAATGTCATAGCCTATGCTTGGGATTGTGGCGGGCTGCACTGACATTGTTGGAAACGCAGTTCTCCACAAACCTGAGTATATCTAATAAAGCGTGTACCTAAATGCCCTTTCTCCAACAATGCTTTGCTCGCGCGATTTTGAAAATTTTCACTTAAAAAGGTATTCACCGCTAAACTCAAAAAATATATTTCATCCTGGCTAACAAGTTATGAATTTAGAATTCAACAGAAAAATTATTGGGTCACCTATGACCCAAAAAAAATTGTCTACCTTACTAATTTTCGATCTAGGCCCAATCGGCAAAAATCTCCCATAGAAATAACATGGGGACGACCTTTATAAAGGCCTGTGACCTTAGAGGAAAACAATAAACATTAATATGTACTCGACGGGCTTTTCTGTACTGTAAATCCGCTTTGTTTTGTTTTGTTATTTGGGCAAGTGGTTTGGTAAAAATATGCTTATTAGGTAGGCCTACCTACCAAGAAGGGGAGTGATTATGAGATGCATATTTTTGAGTATTTGAATGTATATTTGTGCACAGTTTCAAGACACGATGTTATAAAGGGTCACTTTAGATTGGTACGTTGCTCTAGTATCTAGGCCTATGCAGAACAAAAAAACAAACAGGTTAAAGCCGATTTCAGAAATTCCTCAAAACGCCAATTTTCATGATCAAAAAATTTGAAAAATTGATGTAAAATCACAGTTACAAGATATTCTTTTCAAAACGGTCATTTTAGCGTAATATTAGTCTATAGGCCTAGATTAAGTGGTAAAAATAATTTTTGGGGGTAATGGCCCCTTTAAGAACAACAGAAGTGCAGCTGAAAAGCATTGCATTTTGCATTTTTAAATAAATTAAAGGCATTACATTACACAGACACTTCGCTGGCAAATAGTATACAACTAGTCTAAGCTAAGAGTAATTTTCCATATTTTTCTTTTGAAGGACTTGAAACCCAACAATTTGCTCGTCAATAGCGCTGGAGTATTGAAAATTGGAGATTTCGGATTAGCAAAGTTCTTTGGTTCCCCTAACCGAGCATACACACATCAAGTTGTAACACGATGGTACAGGTAAGGGATAACCTTTTAACTCAAGCTTTTTTGCACTTGGCCACATAATGTAGCCTACAATGTTGGCTAGGCCTACTCGTACTATCTGTCCCCATTATTTGGTTTGGGTATTTAAGTTGGTATTCATCATGAATAATACATACGTACTTTTGTTTCAATATGATTGTCAAGACCACCGGAGCTTCTGTTTGGAGCGCGCATGTACGGAACTGCCATTGATATTTGGGCTGTTGGGTGTATTCTCGCAGAGCTATTGCTTCGCATTCCTTTCCTGCCCGGAGAGTCCGACCTTGACCAACTTACCAAGATCTTCCAAGCTCTCGGCACACCAACAGAAGAAACCTGGCCAGTCAGTTTGCTTTTTATTTTATAACATACAATACATAAAGTGTTTTACTGGAACTAGTTGTGTTAGGGTAAAGTTTTGACATTAATTGTTCAATTTGATATTGACTGCATTTTACAGTATCCGGGCTGAATAAGATTCTCGTGCCCTTGACGTGTTCGTTGACACCGATTGAAAAGCTTTATTTACATACATAATGATGTACTTTTTTGTGTCGGCATCTGTGTAATAACTAGGCCGCTTTGCAAACACTTTTTTTAGTCGCATTGATGGATGAGCTTTTTTAAGTTTTTGGTATGCGTGGCCGTGGGATCTCTTTACTTCTTCAAGTTTGATTGCAAAATCATTTTTGTTACATTAGGGTAATTTTTATAAAGTAGTACCCTAATAGCTGCCCGAAGACTTGCTTTTTGTACGCATTGTAGGTGATGGTTGTCAAGTTTCTATAGTTACTTTTTAATTATTATTATATAGGCCCTACCTAAAAAAAACTGATATTAAAACCTTTATTTCTATGGGTTATGAAGCGCACCATTACAAAAGGGACTCTTAGTTGCAGCAGCTTGTAACAGAGCCCGTCATGCCAAACCTTGTCAAAGGCGCGTGATATGTCCAGAAAAATAGCTAGCACACACTGGCCATCGTTTAGCGCCCCTGAAACCTCCGTCACCAGCTTGATGAGGGGGTCTGTCGTGCAGCGACCTGTTCGGAAGCCGGACTGTGACTCGGGGATGTGTGAGGCGGTCAGCGAAAGCAACCAGCCTGGAGTGAATCACTTTCTCAAGAACCTTTGCCACAACGTTCAAGAGACTAATAGGCCGGTGACTAGCGAGATTCGTTGGTGGCTGTCCTTTCTTTGGAATCATGACGATGACAGCAGATTTTAAACTGGGAGGGAAGTAGCCCAAACGGAGGCACCCAGAGAAGAGAGTAGCGAGGTGAGAGACGAACTTGGCAGGGACCTGGCGAAGCATCAGTCTGGTGATACCATCAGCACCTGGCGATGAGCTCCGTCCGTGTTGTATAGCAGACAGAACTTCCTCCGCGCTTTCATCCGAGCTTTTCTCACGGGACGTCTCGCTTGTGTGCGTGTTAACGATCAAGTATCCCACTCGTTTACGCCTCTTTCTGGCGTGCCTCAAGGTTCCTGCCTCTCCTCTTCTCTACTTGATCTACTGCCACGATATTCCTCCTCCCTTGTCCCGTTACCTTGCCTTAGCCCTCTATGCAGACGACACGGCCTACTGGTGCAAAGGGCGCACAGCGAGAGAAGTCTTCCGCCGTCTACAGCGCCAAATTAAAGCTCTGGAAGCTTGGATGCGTCGTTGGCGTGTATTGCCGAACGCCTTAAAGACACAGCTTATCCTTTTTCACCACCGGCACAAAACGCAGAAAATGTCTCAACGACCACTCCGTCAGTCCATCTCACTTTGGGGCGCTACGGTGTACCCTAGTCGGTCTGCCAAGTACCTTGGAGTAACCTTTACAGACATTCTGAACTGGGGTGCTCATTGCCGTGACGTCATCAACCGTGCGCGGTCGAGACTAAATTTACTCGTGATGCTTCGTGGGCGACTTTCTGGATGCAGTTTCCGCACTCTCCGGCACACTTATAAAACTTTCATCCGTCCCCTCTTTGAATACGCGGCCCCGGCGCTGACACCCGTCTTTGGAGGATGTCTCCAGCAATACTTCTCGCTGGAGCGAAGAATCCTTCGCCGCATCGCGCGGCTTCCTCCGATGACGCGGAATGAAGACGTGTATGCCCAAAAACCCGCGGTCGGTGGTATCAGCGCACGACTCGACACCCTCGCAGGGGCTTACGTGCAACGTCTTCAAGCAGGCGGCAGGAATGAGCTTCACGACCTCGTTTCGCGTCCTCAAGTCTTCAGACCTCTACCGCGATTCAAGTACCCCTATCCGCCTTTTGCCTTTCAATTTGTCTAACTTTATAAATGTCATGTTCTCTTGTTGTTTTTCATGTAATGTTTAATTTGTAACTCTGTTATCACTGTGTTAGGCTACAGAGGGCACACTTGCCCTGCATTAGCCTTCCTGCCCTCTGGGCAGGTAAAATACAATAAATTAATTAATTATGAGTTATGGCTAACTTTTTCAACTTTATCTTTCAAAAGGTAGTACATCACCATTACCTTAATGTCCATGTACAAAATGAATGTTGTGGCCCAATCCGTTTGGTCAGAATCGGCCCAAATATCACGAAAACATCGCACAAAAAATCGGAAAAGTATGATATTCATGAGAAATATTTCTTCAATTGTACCCAAAAACGTGACAGGTCTAAGTTCAGAGATTTCGAAGGTCCCCCCCAATTTTCATCAAGATCGCATATGCCATTTGCCCGGTAAAGCGAACAAACAGGAAAAAAAAAACACCCAAGCTAATTTTTTGGGGGTCTTTGCTTTGCTCATCCAATTAGATTTATTTCGTTGTCCTCCTTTGTCAATCAGTTTTTTGACTGAATAGGATAGACGTTAAGAAATAAATGAAAAAAACTTTAAAAAAAATAATTTGATATAAACATCATGTAGACACAATTGTACACTTTTAGTCTTATCATTGATGAATAAATGTTAAATTGAAATAGCAGCCATGTATGGCATGAGACATGGGTTTATGGAATTGCTCTTCATCCTCATCAATCTAACCTATCACTAGACTCATTGTCATGAACATTGCACAAATTGCATAAAACTAAGAGACAATTATTTATAAGACGTCATACACCTTCACAGTTCTTAAACCTAGGGAATTTGTACCAATATGCATTTTTAATTAAACTAGGCTAGAACTACCAATTGAAATAAGTCATTGAAAGTATTAAAAAATATTGCACATACCTACCTAAAAATTAAAAATAGTGTATAAAAAAGTTCTAGGTATTTGTGGAATAAAAACAAAACTACAGTATGAATTGTCATCCATACATACTAACATGATTGTTTGTTATCAGGGCATGTCAGACTTGGCTGATTACATCCAGTTCAGGTCATTCCCAGGGACCCCCTTGAAACATATATTTACGGCAGCTGGGGATGATCTGCTAGACCTAATGAAAGAAATGCTTGCTCTTGCTCCACTCAAAAGGATATCTACAGAGAAAGCTCTTCAGATGCCTTACTTCAGGTGAGTTGCAACGTGGCCGCTAGAGGCATGGATTATTGTTAATTTCCTGGACTTTCATCTATTGCCACTCTTTGTCTTAAATTACACCACTGCAAAACAGAGTCTTCAGTGCCTCGACGTAGAAATTAAAAAGTTTACCAAAAAATTACAAATCCATCCAATAATAGCAGTTGGCCTAATGAATTGCAAGTCAATGCAAGAGCAAAGACACTTCATATGACTTTCAAATGAAAAATATAAGTGTACCCTATCTCTCTCTATCTGCCGTCGACGTGAATGCCAAATACCCAGATTGAACATCTAGTAGCTAGTTACAAGTAGCCTAGGTACCGGTAGGCCTACCTAGGATTGAGTGAAAACATGAAGTATTTCAGCAACGTTCAACTGTCAACTCAAGTTGCGACGGCATGTGCATGGTTGACCAGAGTATTGATGTATTGGCCCTATATTGAATAATTCGCTTTTTTACATGTTGTATTTTAACACATTGACTGCCGCGCGCGCCTTGCCAGCCATTTTCGGGAGTTCTTATCGGCGGACTAAAATCGCATTTCCTTCCTCACTTACTGGTACCAATCATTAGGCCTGATCGGGATAATATGCTTATTATACACTACACACATAACGGAATAATTATTATCTGGTCCAGCTTGTCCTACAACATTTTGCCTGTCATTTTGGGAGGTCATAACCACCCCCGTCAACCATGTCAACATCACTGTCACTGTCACTTTTGTAAACAATTCACGTTTATTCTGACTAAACTTACTACCATTTGCAAAGTCATAATCTGAATCATCTACACTTAAATTAAATTCTTTTCCCGACTCATCATCCGCAAAAATCTCTGCTAAAACTTCCCCTTTCATTCAGTTCACAGCTAGATTTCCTTGAATTTGCCATTTTCACTGTCAACGAACACTGGCTTTGTGAACAACAACAATGTTTACACGGCTCATGTACGAACTAATGGACCGAAGAAAATCACATTTTTTTAAAAGTGTGCTGCACTGCTGCTATCTAGCGGGATTTTGTACAACTAGAACAAGTTTCACGGTCATCAACCGGAGCAGCAGCGGTCTGTTGCCGACGGCGTGAATACGTCTATAGACGTATTCGGCGTGGAATGTGTTAAAGAAATAATCCCTGCATTGAGACAATTGGCGTTGGATTTATTTATCCTTTTTTTTTAGTAAACCCATGGCCATGGTGCATTGTTAGGTTTGTGAAGGGTTGAGGAAAACTTAAATCTTGACAGCAACCCCTACGGTTATTGACATTCTAGCTTGTCTAGTGCCCGCTATCAAACATTGACAGCTTGTAATAAGGACATAGTCAAGGTGTACCTCATGTTGCAACATAGTCTAATCTAGAGTATCTCATCTTTGCAGTAACAAGCCGTACCCCACTCCCGGTCCCCAACTGCCACTGCCGTCGACCATCCGAAAGGAGAAAGAGGAAAGACCTAGCCTCAAGCGCAAGATTCTAGACGCAGCCGAAGGAATGGCACATCCAAAAAGATTGTTGTTCTAATTATCCATATATATTATTTAAATGTTAATTTAATTCTAAATATACTCGAGTTTGAATTTTCTACTTTTGAAAGCATATACTAGTGGTTGAACGTTATTCCATACGCCTGTTAATAGTCTCCATCCCTCAGTCCAAATTTGAAATTGAGCTACCATACTTATTCTTAAAAATTCTTAATTCCAAAGTTAAATACATCCGTGTTGCTCGGCATTGACCCTTCATTATTTATTACTTTTGGAATTGCAATTTCAAGTTTAACATAATAGGGTATTGGAAGAGAAAAAGCTAAGCACCCAAAAATGCCCAATTGTCAAACTAGTATGAAGGTCACTAACTGGCAACTGCGGTGAAATGAGGTTATTGGATGAGCGAAGCGAAGACTTCAATTTCACTGCCCCCCAAAAAAAATTTGGCTCCAATGTTTTTTTTTTTTTTTTTGTCTGTTTGTTAGCACGATTCTGGGCAAACGGCATAAGCGATCTTGATGAAAATTGGAGGGGACCTTCGAAATCTCTAAACTTAGAGGTGTATTGTTTTTGGGTACAATCGAAGAAATATTTCTTATGAATATCGTACTTTTACGATTTTTTTTTAATTTTTAGTGCGATATTTTCGTGACATTTGGGCCGATTCTGACCAAACGGGTGGGGCTACAACGTTCATATTTCGCATGGACATTAAGGTTATGGTGATGTAGTACCTTTTGAAAGAAAAAGTTGAAAAAGTTTGTCAGAATCCATAGAAATAAGGGTTTTAATATGAGTTTTTTGAGGTTTATAATAACAATTCAAGTAACAATAGAAACTTGACAACAATCACCTACAATGCATTCAAAAAGCACTTGCAAAGGAAAAGTGGTCCTACGCCAACTAAAAACTTACAAAAAAGCTCATCCATCAACGCGGCGGGACTTAAGCGTTTTCCTAGTTTTATCTTGGATATGGAACAGAACGGGTAGGGCCTAATAACTTACAACGGTTATTGAAAAGATGAACCGTACCTGCACGCACCAACGGGTACCTATTGGCATCCCCAACGTAAATACAGACCAACCATATAAGACACATTTTTCTTTTAATATTTACATATTTTTACTTATTAATGTGCATTTTCTGGTTTTCCAGTAGAGACGGGCTTCCTCTTCAGCTTTTCTTCATAGTTCAATAAGTTCATTCCAGGTGGACTGTCATTACTCGAGACATTGGTCATCAGATGCTCACTGACACTGTTCTGTTCTTTGCTACCACAGATGCTGAGAGTAGCTACTTCCATCGGTGATTTCTCTCCGATGTTAGATGCTTTCCAAGCACATGTCCTGTATGGAGCAACCTGTGCAGTAGCTGTTTTTCTATTTCCATGATCAATGTGGTTGGATCCTATGCAGCACTAGGTGTATCTCTTGTCTTATATTATAATACAGTAGAGTCTCTCTAATCCGGGCTAATTGGGACCAGATGTAGCCCGGATAAGTGAAAACCCCGGATTAGACGGAAAATGTTTTTTTATCGCGTATTTTGATACATTAATGGTTAGTGTATCATTCGTGACCCTTCCGCTGTCATAAATACTTCTCTTTATGGCTTTAAAAGCGATAAGAACAGACCAGCTCGACCTTGTGGCTGGCTGCATACATCGAGAGAGAGTGAGAGCGCGCGTGAGGCAGAGAGAGAGAGAGGAGGAGAGAGAGTGTAAGCGGAGTGAATTGGAGATTGAGTTATCACTGTTAAAATTAATAAACAAAACAAAGATTATGTGTTTATATGTTTTTATATGTTTATATGATATGAATTTTATTACGTAAAAAATAGTCGTGGCTCTTGAGTCCCCCACTGTTTGCGCTCCGACGCCCATCTCGGAAGCTATCTTTTTTATTGTCTCTCCTTGATCAAGACGTTTCAAGGCGTTTAATTTATCCTCAAATGAGGCAGACTTATGTTTGCGCTTACTCATCGCGAATATCACTCGCGCACAAACACACGTCTAGCTACGAGAACGTCACTGGTTTGTTTGTCACTTGACTCAAGACAGACGACTGAGACGAGACTGGCCATTGGCCAATGGGCAGTCGGCCTGAAGAATTTCATTCATGTTATTCCACCCTCCCCTCGCTCCACCCGCTACTACGTCCGGCTGCGAGCCTATAGTTTGTGCCATGTAAGACGGCTGTAGTACGTGATATTTTCAACTATAAACACATCAGATCCAGATTTTTTTTTTTTTTTTTTTAACTTACGGATTCCGGATTACACGGAACACCGGATTTACGGGGCCCGGATTAGAGAGGCCCTACTGTATAGCCTTAGTAGATATATTACCTAAGTTAAGCAGAATCGGGCGTGGTCACGGGTAGAGTGGGTGACCGCTCTGCCTTGAAACTCACGTATATCGCTGGTTAGAGCAGATGGAGGGTTCGAGAGCTAGTGTAACGGCTTCGTTCTCCTCGACGTCTGCTCGGCAGTCCGGGTTAGTGGAGGAACCTATATGACTGTCAAAGTTACACCGTCCTTTCGGATGGGACGTTAGCCGTTGGTCCCCTTGGTACTTTTCGAAAGGAGTAGTCTACGTGCCGGTACCGGGTTTCCCCTCCTCCCTTCTGTTCATACTTCGTCCTCATCTATCACCACTCATCGTCTCGATAAGCCAAGTAAGTGCATAAATATGAGACGTTAAGCAATATCCAATCAATCAATCAATTTGGTACATAATGTCACCTCAATAGTCTACCCTCCCCTCTCTAGCAATGGCTTGAAATGATGCCTTTGAGTTCCAACATTATTGCTATGTATTATGTTTGCTTGTTAACTTTATGTATGGCCTTCAACTCTCCATTGTAATTGCTTGTATTTTCCCCTCTAACCAGAAATAGGCCAATTCAAACGTTTACAATACACACCAACACCCACCATACCCTCTTCGGTTGAAGCAGACCCATCAGTGAATACATGCAACCAAATCACCAACAACAAAACAAATTAAATCCAACACTGTCTCCAGATATAGTTACATAACTGGAAAAAAACATCAAAGTACTGGTAATCCAAGCCATGAAAAATGAGGAAGAACAAACAATTTTTAGACGTAGGAAAATACAAGAGTTTGTCACGCAAAATTCTGAGAACACAGATAATTCAGTGGATATCAGCCAACTAGTACTAAGGTATATCTGTCAAAGCATGGCGACAAAATGCACCAAGACAATTAGAAAAGTTCCAACACATACACATAGGTTCTTACTTCTTGGGAAGGCACTAACTCTCTTAAAACTTTAAAAGTAATGTGAATATTGGAACGTGCATAATGCACTGTTTTTGACTGTCATGTTCCACTTCCACTGCAAGCAAAACAGACGTAACGTCAAGCAATTGAGCAACTGAATTGAGGGCAACTTCAGGGCAGTCCAGTGGAATAAACTATAATAAGCCAACTGGCTTTTGGCCATATCCATTCAGATCTATAATGCAACTACAATTCAGAAGTTAAATAGTTACCGTCTCGCCGCTCGGTGGTCTAGTTGGCTAAGGCGCCTACCTTGAATGTGGGAGACTCTGGTTCAAACCCCGATCGGGATGTATTTTATAACTTCTGAATTGTATTATCAATATCATATATTTACTACGACCAATGTTACGTGCTCAATTCCAGGCGGGAAGTTCCTTGTTAATTCAATGTTTAGTTCAACATGCAACGTACAGTACGTTGTAAGTTTATAGGAGATGCATGGACAATACTAAATACACCATAAGTAACCAGTGGCATTACAGGCAGTGATGTGGGTCTTCTGGAAAGATTAAATTTGGAAAATTTCCGAGGAAAAAATAACATTTTTGATTATGTCCTCCATATAGCTATTATCATTCATAAAAATAATGCAATTTATTCATTTCATGCATTTGGCAGCTTAGGCCTAATAGGCTAGAATGACTAACTATGTAGGGCCTAACTCTTGTACCGACTATGTACTATCGAGCACTTACAAGTGACAACAGCTGACGCTTGGAAATTGAGATTTTTTCAGCACAACTTTATTATCTTAGAAGTTAGAACACATGTCTTAGTTGTTATTGACAAACAATTTTTTTTTAATGATTATGTTCATATTTAAGAAGATGGAAATTTTTTGAAAAAAAATTGAAGAGTTTTCCAACCCACATCCCTAATTGCATGGAACACTGCACACACAATCATTTATACAAACATGGCACAGCTTACAGTAGGCCTAAGTGATTGAGTCCAGAAGATAAGTAGTTAGTTACTGTGGAGAATATCATTCAAGGAGTGTGGGGATAGGTACTAAAGGAAATATTCTAGGTATATTTGGGGAACACATTTGAATAGTACTATGTATATACATAATAAATAATACGTATGCGGATGCCTAAGGTCCACTCGTATGACAGAATTAAAGCGCTGCGAGCGGTGCAGCATAGTCTTCCATGCATAATATTATGTTGTATAGTACAATTAAAGAAGGCTGTGGCATGGCTTATTAAGTTATTATTTCAAGTTACAACTCTGCGGAGCGTGCGCTGGGCTGCCTAACGATAATAGGGCAAGCATTATTTAGTCTTTGAAAACTTTGCTGATAGGGCAATGGCCAAACTGATCTCCCACCAGAGCGCAGAACGATCGGGGTTTGGTCACAGTTGCCTGACGTTAATAAAATAGGATTTTTTACAACATTTTGACGACAGTGCATTATTGTTGTGGTGGGTGACAGATTTCACCACCAGAGTGCAGAACAATCAACGTTTGGTCACCTCCATGTGTAAGTGCCACTAGAGTAGGGTTACCATACGTCCGGTTAAAGCGGACATGTCCTCTTTTTGATGTCTGTCCGGGCGTCGGGCGGTTTTTTCAAAATAATGCAAAATGTCCGGTTATTTCACACGATTCCATGCAGAGGCGCATGCGCAACCCTTCCGCCCCCTCACTTACCATTCACCGACCGTAAATCGCCGAATACGAGCAGCCGATCATGTCCGAGCGTGTCACAACACGCCAGCTGTGCAGCAAGCAGTGTACTGTCACGTGATTTAGTTACCATTTCCGTACGTTTCGTGCCTTGTGTCCACGTTGTACGGCGTACGTAAGGAAGTGTTTGTAGGCCTAGGCCACTTGTCTTAGTTTTGTCATAAATGTAGTGTTCATTTAAAAAAAACACAAAATTTAAAAGGCGTCGGCACACTGTCCTTTCTTGGACCCTTGTTCAATCGCTCTAGACGGTATCCTGACGGTAAAAATGTCCAAAAAAATTTCGCCTCCGCGGCTGGGGCTCCGCCCCAGACCCCTTGTAGTCCGCGAATGTCTGTGAACGAAATGTCCTCTTTTTTGCAGAGAACTTATGGTAACCCTACACTAGAGCCACAATGTAAAGAGTCCTGTGACCTGGCCCTGATCATACGATCCTGGCAGAGAATCCGGGCGAACCAGCTTCGCATTGCCCTATTGTTTAACAACACTGATGCATATGTTATTAATTTTAGCTATAACGACAAGTATTTAATTACAAGTGTTACAACTTACAATATTAAATTGTAAGACAATAATGTGGACATTAGTTTTCTAAATGAATGTTTGGTAAGTGAACATGACTGCTCACAGCATATCCATTCTGTCATACGGTCTCCCGTACTGGATGCAAGCCGACCACTGATTAACATTTTAACTAAAATAAATTATGTAATGTATTCATTTGATTCCAAGCCAATCTGTACAAAAGGACTAAAAAATGGTAGGCTTGCAATCCGGTAAATATGGTGACGACATAACCAGTAACCAGTTGTAATCTCCCGTGGCTAAGAAAATAACTAGAAGAATGATATAACAGTATAACCAGTACCAATTGTGGGAAAATGTAACAAAGAAGTAAACGGACATAGAAACCACAGTTTCAGGGGCAATGAAGTAAACGAGGTTACACAGTTGGGACGTTTGGATGTATAATTGTACAATAATAAATGACACCAATAATGTTACTCTGCCTCTCTTGCCAAACTAAGTACAATGGTGACATCAATAAATACCATAGAAGATGTAAGGAAACAAAAATAAACTACATAGCAAGTAACTTGTAACATCTTATAAACAATTCTCTCAACACTGATCCCATAAAAATAGTTTTGGTTCTAATCAATTGAAGTGGATGAATGATAAAATTGTGGCAGTCTCTGTGCATTTACCATCAACATACTGTATGGCAAATAATTAAATACAGTAATAAAATAATACTACAGTAGAATCGTAACAAAACATTTTGGCCGAGCCAGTACGAATGTGCATTATTTACCTGCTCACTGTACTGAATTGTACATAAAGAAACAATAAGGAATTCTAGCAATCGCATATCAGGCACTCGTTATCACTCCAATCCGTTTTGACACGTTAAACGCTCAACTCAGTTACCCCTGACTGACTCGAAGCTAAGATCGTATTATTAGGGTCTGTACTGAGACGGCAAAAGTGGTTCAATCTGCCATCATCGAGTAGTATCAAAAAGACTTAACACCTACAACAAAGATTTTGTAGAGCAGGAAATTAAAAAATGCCATCAAATAATTTCGTTCACAACATATGTATTCGAAATTCATTACCCTTGTTGAAGTTCATATTTTACCATTTGCACTTAATACATTTTTAAAAACTAATCAACATGTGTTCCTTTGTTTGCCGGCAACATAATCAACAAATCGTAATATGATTCTCTTTATATATTTACAAAAATATGTAGCAAGTACGTACCTCCATGGTAGGTAATGCCTTTCACATCCTATTTTAAAACAACACTGTGCATGTTGTCGATGCTTTGTCTGTAGATTGTCTACTTTATGGAACACTGAAGCACAGAACAAGTCACACGTCACTTGATTCTTCGGAAATCTGGAGAAATAACTTCTCCATCCAATGCTTGACCACCACGTACCGACTTGGTAACACATCTTCCGTTCAGTTTATGTAGTACGCCAAGCAAGATATGTGGTGTGGGTTATGCATGCTGGTTTTAGGAACAAGAAAATAAATCACGAAGCCTTTTGCGTCCAAATCCGGTAAATGTCCAAGGGCTGAAATAACAGTCCTGCACGTTACAATACAAACTTATCTACTCTGACTGTAAACAAAATGTTTCCGCGTCAGAAAAAAGTCCCGGATCAGATGGAAACAAAAACTGAATGAGTAGGTAATGTTACATTTTGATTTACCTTGTAAAACTTCGGATACATCATTCATTTATCAGAACGAGACGAGACGACTTTGTCATTCTGTTCGTCGGCAATTTCCGTTTTCTTACATGAAAATCAGTGAAGACGACCTCCTAATCAGAAATAAAAAAGTAAGAGTAGAAAACATTTTGGAATTTTCTAAGTTTGTCTACGTAATGACCTGAATGTCAACCAACCTGTCAGCCCTTGGCAATATATACTACTAGGAAAACGCTTAAGTCCCGCCGCGTTGTTGGATGAGCGTAATTGGTGCATTGAGCTGCCATGTGTTATGCGGATTTACTGTTGTTCTGTAAAAAAATAATTACTAAGTTGAAGATATTTTTAAAATTAAATAAATTTTAATAAAAAATTTAATTTTATAAAAAAATAACTTAATTTTAATTTTTTTAAATTAATCGTAATTTTAAAAAAGGAAAAAATCGTAATATTGAAATTTTCATAAGAAATAATTATTCGATTGCGCACAAATTTTACACGAATATATTAATTCATAAAATTAAGGTTCTGTAAAAAAATGATTACAATCGGATAAAGCATGTAGGTGTTATAAGCTGGAGAAATTTTAAAAATTGAAAAAAGTCGTAAAATTGCGATTTTCGTAAAAAATATTTTTTTGATAACGCTCAAATTTTACACGAATATATCAATTCATAAAATTAAGGTTCTGTGAAAAAATCATTACAATCGGACAAAGCATGCAGGTGTTGTAAGTCGAAGAAATTTTTAAAAAATCGAAAAAAATCGTAAAATTGCGATTTTCATGAGAATTTTTTTTTCGATTAAGCTCAAAAACGTGGCAGTTCTAAGTTCAGAGATTTCGAAGACCTCCATAAAATTTCATCGCAATCGGAGTATCGGTTTAGCCGGAATCGTGCTAACAAACAGACAAAAATACAAAAAAAAAAAAAAAGAAAAAAAAAAAACATTCCGGATTTTTTTCTCCAGTGTAGTGAAATGGAATCTTCGCTTCGCTCGCTACGCTCGCTACGCTCATCCAATAATATTGATTCTTGAGTAACTAATAATGATAAGTTAGCTACTGTAAGGCTCTTCCCGTTGTCACAGTAATACTGTTGGGAGAAACGATCTGCGGAACCCATCAACCGACGGAGTTCTACAAGCCGCCTTCTCATTGGCCGGGCTCCGTGGGTGGCACGGGTAGCGTGGACGGACCGCTAGAGTGGTTGCTATAGAGTGACGGGAAGAAGAAGTCCGCTCCGTTGGGGCGAGGAAGCTTACGCATGATCTTGCCGGAAGTGATGAGCCGTCCGAAGCCCTCCTGGTGGGCAAACGCGTAACCAGAACGGATGGATCGCCTTGTGCGGCGAGCAGAGGGCGTTCGTAGGACGTCTTGCGACTGCCGAGACCTGGACAAAGAACACACGACGTTGAGTTGGTCCGAGGGATTATAATAGCCCTAATGTATTTAGTGTCTTAGATACGTAATAGCCATAGATTAAGGTAGAACTGCTTTCATTTTGATAGGATTTAAACAAATCAATGAACTATATGATTCAATAAACAATATTTTTCAGCCATGTTTTATTTGACATAGTAATAGGTATGATCAAGTGGTTTTAAAATGTCTATATCTGTAAATTATGGTTTTATTATCGGTTTAGTCACTAAAATAAAGTAATGTCTGTAAAATAAGGTAAAGCAACATGCATCAAACAAAAACAATTGAAAATGTAACCACTAAACAACAGAAAGTGAAAAACCAGTCCTGAGAATGCTAGCATGAAGAACAAGTCGTCTAGGCTCACCTCAGTTGCGCCAGTCTTTGCTTGAGCCTGACCCGATCCGACAGCGTGGGCTGGACGTCCACGAAGTAGAATCTCCAGGCCAGGACCGGGATCATGAGGAATATCACAGTGAGAACCGTCGTGAACCAGAACGTCGCCTCGTTCATTGCCTGCAACAACAGTGTGTTACCATGGGTACGTAGGAAGATCAACCAAGGTCAACCCTCCAGAAATACCTTCCAAGTCGTGTCTTATTGCGAGGGCGTCTGGGGTAAACCCTCGGCCGCTGGAGGCAACATTTTTGAACATTTATGACTATAAACATGTAAAAACATGTCTTTTAGTCCCACACTTGATGCTTGCAACGTTCCAAAAGTCATTTGCAACTTGTGAGGCAGAGAATAGAATTTTGTCGGATGCTCTCGGTAAGTCATAAAGGCTGTAAAAGAAGTCGCAACAAAAAAAGAGGGATACTCAATGGCATATTCTAGCGGCATAAACGAGCGTAAAAGTTTTGTGATGTCAATTAGGACACTTTTAATACTTTTAAAGCCTTCTGCCAATATTTATTGAATGTAATTTACGTCTGGAAATAGCATATATACGCAAATACAGTTTATTTTGGTATGAAACACTTTCGAGGTGGCAGATTCTCTCAGTGCGTTTCTATCCACTCGATCAGAAGCAGAGGCAGAAGGCTGCTGGTGCCGTGTTGCCAAGCCAAATACCAGGTTGGCCAAACTCTCAAGAAGAAGTTTCCAACTATTACATATCGAATATTTATTGTTACAAATTACATGAGAGACAATCATATTGTACGTTTAATGTTTAACGAACACAATATTACTTTGTCCATAGGCCCATTAGCCTACTTTAGTGATTTACGTGTTATTTTGATGAGACGTTTCGATTTCTGAGGTTGGCAAATACTGAACTAGTCAGTTAGCGACTGTACCAATAAGAGATGCAAATAAATATGTTTTCCTAAAGTGTAGTAAAATAAACACAGTTGTAAATTATCTGACATAAAAATACCAAGTTGGACCTATTTTATGAGTTGTAGGTGAATAATAATATTATACTCTTGAGTCCGTTGGTACACTCACTGGAGTCACTTTAAACGCCATCATAATTAAGTTTTGAGTCCGTGTATTACTGTGTGTAACGCCCATAGTTGTTCCTGACCTGAAGGCCATTGAAGGCCTAGCCCTAGCTTTCGGCTAATTTACTGTGTGTAAAATAAGTAAAAAGCTAACATAAGGTAGAGAATAGAATTTTGGAGGATTGCTCTAGGTAAGTCGAAAAGGATGTAAAATAAGTCACAAAACAAAAAAAGAGGAATACTCAATGGTTTATTCTTTACCTGGGATAATTGATGCAAATAATTTGATATGAAATATTAATCAGTAGGGTATTGAATTGTTTGCCACTATACAGTCATTGGCTCTCAATGGCCTAGCTAGTTTTATAAATTTGTATAGATAAAAAACAGTCACAGGTTACCAGTCATGTTTCACCAGTTAACAAAGTAAAACATAGCCCACTCCCCTGGCCTTAAAAACACACCGAGTGAGAACTGGTTTTGGAATAGCCTTCTAATACTGGTGTGACGTACCTTGGTCAGAGATCCCACGTAGCGGCCGCCGATAATGTAGTTGTACGAGTACTGCAGCACGAAGTACCACACCAACGATCCCCAAACCATGATATGATTGAAAACCGTCCAATAGGAAGTGTCCAATGCAATCTGGTCAATAAGGAAACCAATTTATTTAACAAACAACGTTAAGTCAGACACGTCCAGTAGCACTAAGTCCATTCATTTCAAATCACAGTAGCAACTTAAAAAATTACATAAATAGTATGAGTATCTGCAATACAAACTACGTAGCCACATGATGAGAAAATAGCTGTCTTATCAGGCCAGATTGTGCATGCTTTTTCTGGCAAGGTAAAGTAAGGTGAGATGATTGCTTATTGTAAAGAACAATGCAATCATATAATAGGAAAAAAAATAGATAAACAACTTTAAATTAGCTGCAGTCATCATCAGCAGGTAAAAACTAAAAATGTATTATTGGTTGTACACCCGGCATCATAAGTAAATCAAGGGTAATCTTTTATCAACACCACCGACACTCACTCGGCAAATCTTGGATTTGTTCTAAAAGGCAATTCCAAATACCTGAAATGCTAAAGTAAAATATGACCACCATTTTTCTTCAAGGCCTGTTGGATGATGTCAGCGAGTGATAGTTTTGTGAATATAACAACGCCAAAACGAATCGAATATTCACGAGCGAGGTCGATAAGTTAACGGTAGGTATCTTCTAGACCCCTTGATTCTTATACGATCGCGGGTGTACATCAAGATACATAAACCCAAGTCATCTGCTTCAATGTGTTTTCCAAAATTCAACAACTAACAATACAAACACATTTCTTATCATCTGTTATTATTTTTGACCAAAATTCAATGTATTTACCGTGTAGGTCCTACTATAGGAATAAAACACCTCTACGAACCTGGGCTGTGACAACGATCACCAGAATTGTGGCCACGACGCTTCCCAGCAACATGTGATCCGACAGGACGTGGCCTTTAGGGGACACTCCATCCTTGTACGTCCCGTAGGATATGAGGAACAAGACGCAGGATGTCAGGAAGCCATGCAGCGCGCTGCGCAGGAACTCTCGCTTGTTGAACAGCAGGTTGGTGTGACCTGGGGACAGATAAATAGAAAGTAAATACTAAATACAGATTCTGCTACAAATTACTATTCACTCATGCCATCTCACTACTCGTGTTATGCTGAAGAGGGTATGGGCACCACTTACTGACCTATCGCATCATGGGCAGTCAAACCACAATAAAACTATGTACGTAACACACTAGTGCAACCGTCACCAACAGAGGAAGGACGTTCAATCGGGGTTGTTGTTCGATCCCACACACTGTCTCAGTAATACCAAATATTGTAACAATAATAAAAGCTTCGCTACCTGTTAATACAATCTACTCCCCAAATTTAACACAGGCGGCAGTGGCGAATACACTCTAAGGTCTAGGCAAAACTATTGGACCAAAATAGATACAGAATTCTTTGTCAATTAGAGGGATGTTGTTGTAAGGTGAGTCGGGAACTTCATCAAAATCTTCGTAATTTGTTTTTGCCCACATCTCCCTTGGGTAGACCGTATTGAAGCGATTTCTATTACAGTACAGTAAGATCCTCTTATCCGATCTCCTCTTATCCAATGTTCCGTGTTAACCGAGCCGCCAAAAAAAAAAAAAAAAAAAAAAATTAAAGTTTTAAATACGTAAATAAAACATAAAAATAATTACAGACGCCGCGCCGCACTTTTTTAAATGTACTCGCATACATTTGTAGGCATGCCTTACGAGTGAGTGCAAAGAAGATAGATCGGCGATATATCTCGACTTTCGAGCAGTGTGCATCAGTGTACTGAGCGTATAGAGTTCAGTGGTCAGTGTGCGTCGGGCGCATCGCCGGTAAGCGTCAGTGCCACCCACTGAGCATATAGAGGTCAGTGTGCGTCGCGGGCCTGCGCGTGCGCATACGATCCAGCCATCTCACACACAGCTGTTCAAAGATGGTCGTTGTGGAACTAGATGCAATCATGTTTCAACCGATTCACGAAATTCGTAATCACAACGCATTGAATTGTTATTCCTGGGCTTATCTTATTTCTTTCCCAGACTTATCTTGCGTCGTGAGCTTCAGCGCGGGCATAGTAGTGAGAGGTTTTCCCACATGAGAAAGAGAGCTAGGCCTAGGCCTATGTTTGCATTGTAGGCCTAGGCCTACTGCGTCGAGTTTAGGCCTAGGCCTAGGCCTAGACATACGTTTTTATTACGACATGTAGGCCTAATTGTGTACGTGTGTTCGTGAGCTTGAATTACAAGCTATTAAATCATTTAGTATACCCTGTATGAAGTGTATCGTGTGTATTTTATGTTCCTTTATCCATTACATGTGTCATATATCATTTTACCACACCAGGCTATGCTACGAGAGCAAATAAACAATTGATCCGCGCCATCCGAGTTTTTCGCAAATCCGAGGTGCCCCCGGTCTCATCCAACTCGGATAAGAGAGATCTTACTGTATTTGGTATTACTATGTGAATTCATCAGGTCGTACTAACTCGGTCCATACTGAGCCCGTTAGCTAGAGAAAATACGAGGATATTGTGAAGTTTGTTCTTACCGGGAGTGTACAGCTTGGGATAGCAGATGCTAAACCTGTCGTTCACATCTTGATCGAACATCCCAAGTCCCAAGACCGGCAGGGATGTGTAGAACAGGTTGTACACGGATATGAACATCGGATCAAACACCGTCTGAAAGAAACGAACCACCACCGTCATAAATCTTCATATTTGATAAGGTACCGGTAACATTACAAATATACTTGTCTTGACTTATACTTTGGAGATGACTTTCTTAGTTGAAATAAATTTATTTTAAGGTTCTAGTGTGAAAAATGCCTATCGGCTAGTTAGATTGGAGAAGGGTTGACAAGTTGGGAAAGGAAAGAGAACATAAATCCCAGCCTGAAAGGCTGGAGGCGACAAAACTTTTCACCTGCTGATGACAACTGCAGCTAATTTAAAGTTGTTCCCTTAATCCACGAAGTGTTTCGTGAGATTTATGTTCTCTTTGCTTTCCCAACCTGTCAACCCTTCTCCAATTTAAAATTTATTTTAATCTTTATTATCATTCAGTAGTACATATACCAAACCCTCATTAATTCATATTTATGTTTTATTCAAACTAGTGTCAAATTCCATCCATACAGAAGCTTTGGGTGGATAGCGGACTATTATGTTACTAGTAATTTTCTTATAATTCAAGTCTTTTAAATTCAAATAGCAATTTGTAGGGTCCCATGTAATTTGAATTAAAGATAAAAAATACTGTCTTAATCAATTACCAGGCGCGTCGGAACGTTTTGAAAGTTGGGGGGGGGCAAATCTATTCGTAGATTTTGTAGGGTAAAGCTGGGGTCTGGGGCGAAGCCCCAGCCGGCGGAAGCCTTTTTCGCCGAAGGCGAAAAAAATTTCACTATACTACCGTTATTTCGTTATGCTTTAACTGCACTCGGACTCTGTAAACGATGTTTTACATCAACCTTTATTAAATTACAACACAATTTTTTATGTTTGACGAAGCATACAGGCAAACATATTTTTGTTTTACCCTCTTTAAAAAAATACTAACTGAAGGCTGTTTAGTACGTTTCATATTTAAAATTACGATATCAATTTAATCTTTAACACCATTAAACACGAAACACTACACACACACTTACACTTTATTTTACTTAACATTTCACACTACACTACTTACACTCTAAGAGGAATAATATTCCCACCAGCCACTTCGCAATAATCAAAGTCACTACAATGTACGCCAAAGATGACAGAACGCGTAACGATGCGACACGTGCGAACCAAATCCCAACTTGCGCCTGCCAGTAACTCTAGCAAATCATTCAAAGGGATGTTTGGATTAGACGTGAGTGTGAGTCACGTGTCCACTGACTGAGTGACCTGCACACAATACAAGACGGGTGGCTGGTTATAAAGATAGTCGGGATAGCGATAGACGGTTCAAGCATGGGGTACGTCAGCCAACCTAACATTCCTACTATTGTTGGGTTGTTTATTCCTGGAAACGAATTGTTGACAGGATCATCTGACCATGGACTTAGAATAGTAACTGGCGTTTGTAAATCCATGATCTGACGTTGCTTTCCCAAAAATTAGAGTAGAAATCTTGATTTTTCAACTCTAAAATCTGCCCCCCTATGCCCCCATGGCATAAAAGTTAGGGGGGACAATGCCCCCCTTGCCCCCCCCTGTTCCGACGCCACTGTCAATTACGGTACTGTTTTTCATAAGATATGGTTAGCTTTAATTAACCCATCGGCTTTCTCGCCAGTCGAATCGACGGTCTGTTTAAAATGCGCGTCAACTTTCCTGGCCATCGGAACGACGGGCTGGAACAGCAAGGGAACAGCGCGCTACATTATCGGTCGTTGTATGAGAATGGTTCGTCCAATCACCAAGAGATCGCGCTCAATGTACTCTACGCACTTCGCTGCATCCAACGATGTGTTTGGCTCGTCACTCGGTCAAGTTTTAGCCTGTCTATGCTTGAAGGAAAGATTATGTTTGCATTCGTAGGTGGTATGGCGGCGCGGGAGCTATGGCGGCTACAGCTTATTGCAATATTTTGAAGGATATGACGAAGATGAGGGTGTGATATTTTGACACCAAGAAAAATTCGGAGGAAAGTTCATACACCTAGACATTTATTTAGGCTACATTTTAGTTTTTATTTCAAGTAAATCGGGTTATTTTTGTTGGAGCAGTGAATTTTTTTGCTGAGGTGCGCTCCGCAACCCCATTTCGTAAAAAATAAATGGATTTGAGGGGCCAGGCGCAGCGATTTTTAATCGTAAGCCGATGGTTAACTAATTATAACATTATTAATTGTATTTATATATTTATTTAACACCTTTCCTACTCAGTTATAAGAACTGATTTACAACGGACATAATCATTGTAAGAGTGACATGAGTGTAATTGAATTGAATGTATGCAAAACAACACAACACAAACAAAAGAGAATTGACAAGTACTGTACCTGTGCACTGAAACCACAGAAGAAGGCAAACCAGAAGTGGCAGAGCGTGAAGGCAAAGTTCTTGTAGAAGAAGTAACGAAGAAACTTGCACATGCGGTAGTACGACCAGCGACCGTGAACCAACAGCAGTCTCTCTAGGAAGCGGAACTGTGCGATGGAGTAGTCTGAAGCTAGCACCGCCTGCATGCCCTCCTGGCCGCTGATACCCACTCCTATGTGGGCGGCTGTGGAGAAATCAAGATGTCATCTCAGTACAAGTGTTACTCCTACAATCTTGCTAGCTGCAGCCCATTTCACTGGTTTAGATTATCAATCATTATTAAGAAAAAACATTTAATATTATTAACAATATGAATTAATAATAGTTCACTGTCTATCTATTGTCCAAACCGGTTTCAATCCGGTTTTGAACGCAACCGGTTTCGAATTTTAAAACTGTTTTTAAAAAATTGTTTTTTTTGTTACTCTTATGGTGGCAAGACATGCAAGGGAAACTTCCTAGGTTATCTGTACGCAAGTGAGCGCCATTTCTTGGCTGCAGGGCTAACATTTTCAAAATCGAGTTCACCCATCCCAACCAACCAAGGTCACCCACTTTCCCGATCGTAAATATGCCGAGAAAGTAGAGGCAACAAACATCCTTGCCACTCCTAACCCACAACAAAAAAAACATTTTTTTAAATTTTTAAATTTTTTGAAAACCGGTTTTAAATTGGTTTTGGTTTTTGGAAATCGGTTAGCCACCCGCTACGGTTTCGCTACCCAATGTCATCCCTAGTCAAAATACACGTGAGGAAATAAGCAAGATAAGTTGAACCAAGTTCAATAATCAAATAATAAATGTACGTAGCCGAGATAATGAATTAACAATGTCGACCTCCTCACCTTTGATCATAGATACGTCATTAGCCCCGTCCCCGATGGCTAATGTCACCGCTTTCTTGTTCTTCTTGATCATTTCTACAACCATTGCCTTCTGAAGTGGCGTCACACGGCAGCAAATCACAGACTTACCTAAAAGGCAATTCAAACAAACATTGGTGATACCCAACAGCTCCAAACGTAGCGTAGACTTATACCCAGAGACAGGTATTTCGAGTGAAAATAAAAGTCAATTTTTGTTTTTATTATATGTTCAAAAGCTCCAAAGACAAATTGCTTGCAAAAATAATTCAATGTTTAGTTGAAAGCTCTGTCTCTTTTCCCCGATATTTTTGAAAATTTGAGGTATGGGATTTTGTAAAAGGCAGTGAGATAGCAATAAAATGCAGTGATGAGAATTCAGAGGCAGGTACAGTAGTTGTAGTGCAACTTATTTGTAGTCTATGCTGTTCCCAAAAGCGGTAAAATAGAGTCACAATTATTTGTATTTAACTGCTTTGAAAAAATTCATGTTTTATTGAAAACCTACCCTCTTTACCTCCATATTTTTGAAAAACTTTGTGACTGGTAAGGACCTTCTGCTAAAAGGCAGGGATCACTATCAACAATGTGCGTGTGAGAATAGAGGAGGCAGTTTTGTATTGTCAACTATCTTAATATTAAATTGCTTTCGTTTAAACTAGGCGGTGAAATCTTAGATTAGTAGTCGACATTAATTATTTATTTTACATGTTTTGATGTTGTAAAATTTGTTTATTACATAAAATACTAACTATATACCAAAAGTGATAAAATTTCAGCTAAACCTTCGCCAACTGATTAAACCCTGCCACTACGGCATTAAAACCAAACACATTCAACACAATGGTTGACCTCGTGGAAAGATAGGTAGGCGTTGACTATATAGTCAACACTAATATTTGTGATCTTCTTCCTCTTTTACCCCACAGTGATGCCTTTGTCAGCTTCGTGGTTTTTGAGTTTATATTCTTTCAGTTTATTTCTGAAAATTGGCACCATAATTTGAGGTTATGTTGACCATTCTCACGCCTATGCTGTTGGTCATTATGTTCTATCAATCAAAACTCAACATAGTATATTAAATATCACTACATGCGGATCAGAACAGTTTCTCTTTGGTGGTGCAGCCTGTACGAGCGAGTCCGTTGATGACAATAGCAACCAGCCTTGTCACACTGCTTCGTCCGTCCGGGCGATGGGTCAGCTTTAGCCGCACTTAAAATATTTCACAAAGGCAACATAATAATTTTGCCATGATTCCTTTCCCTCCTTTCTTCGCCCCAAGTTAATCAAACACTTTTGCAAACAACATACTGATTTTCGACTTATATTTATATACGGTCCGTGTCTATAGTCTGCTACAAATCGCAGCGTCACTTCGAAGATGACTGTTATCCACATACCTAACAACTCCACGTTTCCTACAAGCGCCGGTTGGCATGTCTTCTTCAACCACCAACCATCATCAGAAAATCATCACTAATCCTTCTACGTGATAACGTTATGTCAGTCGGCGGTGTGGCAAGGCTGTCACTAGCGTCACATTCAAACATCATTATCACGACCAAACAACATAACTAGATCTCTTGGTTATAGTCAGTGGCATTACTAGGGGGTTTTGGGGGGAAGGCATGCACCCCTCCCCAATAATTTCCTTTTTTCCCCCCCAATTAACAACCCACAGTTGGTCATCCTTAAAAATGCACAGATTTTCACCAAAATGACCTTGAAGTAGAGGCACGTATATGATTTAATTGATTGAACCCCCCTGTATCAACTCCTGGATACGCCATTGGCACTAAAGCCTCCCTCCATTGCAAAGTTTTGAATTTGCTACTGCTGGATTTGCGCCACCTCCCAATGTCCAAACTCTAGTGACGCTCCTGATTATAGTAGCCAACCGACCGACCATGTACGTATGTATTTTCTTGAACGCTACGTAATCAACAACGTACTATCATACTACAGAATCGTAATCTACCATAACTAAATCATTCTCATCTTATTCTCATTCTACTCTCATTGATCTTAAATCTATCCCTACTTATAATGAATATTATGAAATTGAAGAGTTCTTGAGTGATAGGCAGTGATAGGGACTAGTGAAGTTAGGAGACAAAGCACCCCTAAATAGTAGTTCGAGTCACGTCTCAAGATACAACTGAACGTGACCACCAATTTGATACATTTTTATTTAAAATTGCCCTTCAACAAAGATGACAGAATGCTCTCAGGGGCCTAGTGTGCTACAAAATGTTTTGTATGAACTATTAGTCTCTTCTAAATTTTGTTGCAATGTAGACAATGCTCTGCAAGTATAACACACATTTTATAAAGAGTAGGGATAACTTCGGTTAACCAAAAACAAGTTTTGATTCTGTTTGGGACAAAAACGGTTTCAAATTTTTAATTTGGTTTAAATTTTTTTATGGTTAGAAACAACCATAAACAGTTCCTAGATAAGAGCTAACTCGCGTACAAACGATTTTTACGATCTCACAATCGCGTATTATGACTCGGCACCTCCACCATACCAGCCAAGATTAATTTCAACTACCCGGCACCACCACCAAAATTACGAAATTTAGCATTTTTGTGTGAATTTCGATATGAAGCCAAATATCTAAATAAAAAATATTCCCACTTATCGTATCTTATCGAAATATTGAATTTTTTGCCCAGCCCTACTTATCATATCAACTCAATTAAATTGGCCTTTACCTCTCACCCATCTCCAACCAGCCAAGGTCACCTCTTTCCCCATTGTTAATATGCCCGTTGAGTAGGATCCTCACCACCTCTAACCCACAAACATTTTTTTTAAAGATTTTTTATATAGGACCCTATATATTTTTATTTTTTGGGGAAACCCGTTTTAAACCAGATTTGGTTTCAGAAAAAAACATCCCTAAGAAAGAGCAATATGCTTCTGTAATGTAAATGTGTCAATTGAGGTCATATCATGTGGACTAAACTGGCTAGAATTTATATTGAGAGTTATGTTTATAAGGAATTTCCAAAAAAAAACAAGCAAAATACAACGTCACATGTCAATATCCTTTGCAATTAGGCCTATCCAGAATAAACTTGAGTTATTTTTCTTGTAACATGGCAAAAAGAACAGGTCACTTTAATAATCTTTGTATCCATTAAAGAAAGTGTACACTACATAATACCCTACATGTTTAGTTACCTACCTAATAACACTGTACAGATTGGTGTAAATATTAGTTATACAAAAGATTTACGAACACAGAGGTAACAATATTTGCCAGACCCACAGAGTGAACCCCACTAGACTAGACAACCTTCTACCACCACCAACACCACCACCATGGGGCCACTAGTAAGTATCTATGAACAACATTGGATCACAATTAGTAACCGTCCACTTCACCAGAAAATTAACAAGTACAGTACAATTTAGTACCTATGTAATATTAAAATTGATGTTTTTCCCTTGTTCAATTGCATTGCAATGACACACACACGGAACAAAAAGCTGGATTACACAGGCTTACATTAAAATTGAAAGAGTCAGACACAGACTGCTTTAGAAAGGAGTTTGAGGTTATGAAATATTGTAATTTAAAGTAAGTATACAGTTTTTGTTCAGTAATATTATCCTGGTTAATAATGTGCTGTGTATAAATTAATATCACTGTGTTTGCGTGTGTAATGTAGTCCTACAGCATATGTACCAAATACAGTATGTATTAGAATAGATGCAAGATTCATTCTGCTGCAAAATTGTATGTTTTCTAAGCTTTAACTATTATAGTGCTTCTATCTTCTTACGCCACCTCTGGTGGCAAAAGTTGTCAACACGCTAAAAAGATACAACTGTCAGATTTGACAGTTGACATTGTCAACAACAACAATCTTCTTTAGGTGGTTATGTTGGAAATACTACTAGCATATTTTCTAGGTAATGTGAGTCCTCTATATTAACCGTATTTACGTGATTATACCCTGCCATCGAGTAACGGCCACAGCCCTATTTTGACTAGTACTGGGATTAAAATTTTACAAAGTAGTATGTTATAGTTAACAGTATTGACAAAATGCCTGAGTATAATAATGGCTATATATCCTATGTTTTGAACTTTATATTTTTAAACATGGGGTTGACCTGCAACATATATTCACATAAATACAAGTAGTAGGCCTATAATACTATTAACACCAGTCAATAGTTACTGACTGTAGTTCTGTAGTTTGTGCTAAACACTACAGCTTATGTAACAGATTGCAATCAACATTTTGTGTTTGATTATCAAAATGTATTTTGCAGTAGAAACTAGCGGGTACTACACTTAATGGAACCAACGTCGGTAGGGTAGACAAGCATACGTGTAGAAATGTAGATTAATCTAAAGCTCAGCTTTGCCCAAATACAAACAAGGTAGTGAAATCACAAGCCGTAAGCGTAATAGAAAGAGAGGTAAAGAGAGGAGTAATTCACCTACGTACGTACTGAGATCCACAACCATGTATCACAGTTATTTAAATGGTTAGTGTACAAAATAGAAAAGCAAGGGAAAATGCATTATACAGTGAACAGACGTGGTAAAAAAGAACAAATTTTAGCGGCAATGTACCTAAAGAGATGTGCAAAATTCAATTTTGTTTAGAGCATGACATACATAGAAAGAGGCGTTTAATTAAATACAGTCTATACTTTATGATTTTATACCTCCATCTTAATACCAGATAGGTATGTGGTTGGTATGTTGCAGGTATGGACAGTTGGAAGAAATCTTGTGCTTACTCTGCAGAATAAAAGCTCAACTATTGTGTAGTTCTGGTAAGCTTAGTCCAACAGAGCAACCATCTGGGAGAATGAGATGGTGTTCCACTTGTTGGGATGAGCATGGGAGTGCTGGATGCACTGGTGATTACTGATTAGCCAGTTAGTACAAGTAGGTCAGGCCGTGATCACAGCATCATCAACAAGGTAAAGAACTTCCAGGGTTTGAAGAACTCTGCTTAAAACATTAACTTTCATGCTTAAGAAATTTTATCTTTATACTACTTCATAACATGAAGTTTGTTCTGAATTTTGTAGTTTATAAGCAATGTTAACTGGCCGTTCGTATTATATAGCATATATTATAGCTTATAGGGAATTTACGAGTACCATAATACAAGGGAAATTCTACTAAGCTTGCTGCTTCAACTTCCTTTTTATTTACTACAATTTAGAAATTAAAAAAGTCCGCCCCGACCGGGATTTGAACTCGGGTCTCCCGCATTCCAGGCAGGCGTCTTAACCACTAGACCATCAGGGTGGGTACATTTTAATCTATGAATTGTAGTTGCATTATATATCTGAATGGATGGAACAGTACTGCAACGAATATCTGTTGCCTTTGAACTGACCTTCCCTAACTTTGGGCACTTGATATAACAAACATCACAAACATCTAGGTTAGAGGCAGTGAAATATGGTCGGTCAGTCACAGTTGCAACAAATGGAGATACAAAACCACTAGGAATAGACAGTCTAGTGAAGTGTTGAAGGTTGACTCTACTACTGACTGTGCTCGATACGATACATGGTTAAGCGGTGGGATCGTGCTACGTTCAACTCTCTTGTCTGTCTCTTCAATACCTGCTGGGGTCCCACCTGAAAGTGACAATACTGATGGCGGTGGGTTGAGTCGTCAGCAGGTTCGGATCCTTGGTGGTGCCGACGTTGCGTATCGTGTCTCGGAACCGGCAGAGTTGCGACTCGACCTCGTCGTAGGTGTTGGCGTCGACGATGAAAGTGTCGGCCATTTCGTCCGTCAGCAGCTGGCACGAGTAGCCGATGTTGATCGCAGTCTCTGTAACATTGTGTCAGCCATATACTTCATGTAAGTAGCTAGGCCTATATAATAAAAAATGATTTTAAGATTTATGGGAAACCCTTGAGAATGGCGAGACCAATTACCGGCAGATGTGGAGGAGAGAGGAGAGGAGTGGATAGTGGTTGAAGAGAGAGAGAAAGATGGTGGGTGGACAGGGAAAAGTGGAGAGAGCTGGTGGTGTGACAAGAGAATGATGAAGAAGATGAGGTGCCGAGCTTGGCAGGCCGGTGATGATTCTGATGCTCAAAGTCAAGTCCAATGGTGGAAACATCCCTTTCCCCAACTTAATGATGTTGAAACAAAGTGTAGTGATACTATATATATATATATTATTGTGCTTTGTTGCTAGGGTGGTTCCAAAGCCACCATTAAGGTACAGGAATATGTACGTTGTACATATACCCTATGATGAGGGATATGTGAAACAAGTTATGATAAATATATTTACTAAACGTAAAGTTCCATCGCCGTGAGGATGAGCTAAAACTATTCAGGATATTTACTTGCAAGTGCTTTGATTTGCTGCCTACGATGTAGTGATTGTGTCAGTTTCTTTGATTACCTGTCAATTAGGTAATATTACCGTCAAAAAACTTATTTAAAAGCTTTATTTCATGGGTTCTGGCTAACTATTCAACTTTCTTTCAAAAGGTACACATCACCATAACCTTAATGTCCATGTATAATATGACGTTGTAGCCCCACCCGTTTGGTCAGAATTGCAATGGCCGAAAATATTGCACAAACTCAAAAAACTAATTAAAAGCTTATTTCTATGGATTTGGCTAACTTTTCAACTTTTTCTGTCAAAGGGTATACATCACCATACCATTATGGTCTCTGTATAATAGACGTTGTAGCCATGTTGGTCAGAATTGGGCCCAAATGGTCACGAAAATACGACTAAAATCGAAAAAAATCGTAAAAGTACGATTCATGAAATATTTCTCGATTGTACCCAAACATACACCTCTAAGTCAAAGATTTCGAAGGTCCTGTAAATTTTCATCAAGATCGGATATCGTTGCCTGGTAGAAGTTAACAATGCAGAAAAACAAACAAAAAAAAAACAAACAACAAACAAACAACAAAAAAAACACCGCTAATTTTTTGGGTCGTTGAAATGAAGTCTCGCTGCTGCTCATACCAATTATGTACCTTGTTGCTAGGGTGGTTCCAAAGCCACCATTAAGGTACAGGAATATGTACGTTGTACATATATATACCCTATGATGAGGGATAGTTGACAACAAGGTAGTGATACCTATAATATAATATATAATATTATATTATATGTGCTTGTTGCTAGGGTAGTTCAAAGCCACCATTAAGTACAGGAACTATGTACGTTTTACTTTTATACCTTATGATGAGTTTGATCAAGTGTGTGATATTACTATCGATATATATTTTTATTGTGTCTTTGTTCTATGTGGTCTCAAACATCATTAGTTCGATATCACTTTACATATACCCTATGATGAGGGATCAAAGTTAATTTAAAAAGTTAAAAATCCTCAACCACAAGTGGGATTTCAATCCAGGAACTTGCACATTGTAAGCAGGGACAATACTTGGAATGCACTCAATAATCAATACTATTACCGTTCAATAAATAATAATCCTTTACATTTAAAATCGTTAATAAAAATACTATTGAATTATAATATATGTTTTCTGGGAAAAAACTTATTGGCCTTGAACTTTTTTAGTCATCCAATCTTAATAAATTGCCAATATTTTACCAACATTAGACAATCGATCAATAGGTAATTTTAATTTATCATTGTGCATTCCTAGACAATATCCACTAGACTAACAAGCCCCATTAAAAAGCTAAACAACCAAAATTTAGGGTAAAGAAAAGAAAAATACTTTCTAAACCATTTATGAAGTGGTAGGCTTTAGAAGAAAGGGTTAATTACCAGACCCATATATGCTTTTTTCATGGAGCAAAATTCTCAGTCTTCCCAGCTCGAACCTCAACCTGTGTGTACCTTGCTTGTCGCCCCGTCAGCACCCATATCTTGATCTCCGCCATGGCCAGGTTGGCGATAGTCTGCGGCACGCCGTCCTGCAGCTTGTCCTCGATGGCCGTCACCCCAAGCAGAGTCATACTCCGCTCAATCTCCTCGTAGATCGCGTCCAGCTTGTCGTCGCGGTTGTCCAGCGACAGCGCTGCCTCCTGGTGGCACTGCTTCCAGTGGTTGAAGAACTCCTCGTCGAGGTCGCGCACGGCCAGACACAACGTGCGCAGACCCTCGCCGGCAAATTTCTGAAGCAAGAGAGATGGTCACAGCTTGATAACAAGTACTCCCCAGAACGATCAAAAGTAATAATCTCTATTCTCTAGTTAACTAGTTTGGCTAGCAAGAAAATTTAAATTTAATACTTATTTTTCGACTAACTTCCCTCACCACGTAAACATTTGTCTCGCAGTCGCAGGGCAACATTAACCAGAGGACTAATAATTTAATTTCTATCCCCTCTAGTGCAAATAACTTATTAGATAGGCCACGATAGAGAAACACAAAACAAAACACAAAAACAAATACAGACACTAGATAGCTTAACATTTGAACACCCTGGAGTATGTACTTTATTTACATTATTATGAATATATAAATGCTTACTTAATAATTATTTTATATTCTATCGACATTGTCAAATAAGTACCTACTTACATTTAAGTGTTCTTGTGTTTTAACTTTTATGTCTGTGCTGTCAGTTTTTAGCCTCTCGTAGATCACATTGTCTGCACCTTTACAGTACAGTCTTAGGTTTCCGTTGTGTCTTAATATCACGGACATTCTTTTCCGGACGTTGTTGAAGTCGAGAATGCACAGTAACTCGTACACTTCTCTTCTACCGTTTACCTGCGCACAAAGAGACATAATCATTCACATCTTTTGTCATCCAATGGCAAGCAAGTGCAGCCATTAGTCTTTAAGTCCAACATTGTGAATGCTTGCCAGGATTATCAGCATGTCTATTTTAAAACAAAACTAACTAAAACTTTTAAGTTATTTGATTGATTGGAAACTAGTTTGGAAAGAAATTTAGCAATGTTTGAAAGGGGTTCCAATGTTCATATTAATTAAAATAAAAATGTTAGTTTCACTTTATATACAGAAAAAGTAGAAACAAAATACGAAGTCATGATGTAGATCAGGGTTGCCACCAAGTCAATTTTTTTATCCTTGAAAGAAACTAAAAAAATCCTGAGAAATCCTTGAAAACAGTTATTCAGCATTAGCAATTTATTATAACCGCGAAGGAATGTTACAAATTTTTAGGTTTCATGCCAAAATATGTTATGCCAACCTGATTTTCGAGAATCTAGTCAACATTAGGTGCAGAAACGCATAAGAATCGGAATTTTCTTCGAATATATTTTAACGTTTTACATTTACTTACCATAACTACCACTTGGGGGAAATGTTATGCAGTCACTTATGTTTATTTTTACTAGTTTTACCTGATGTTCTTTTACTGTCTACATTGCTTTTTTTAGCTGAATTTCAAAAAAATGTATTAATTTAATGTATTTTTTAAAGACAGTAGAAAATCCTAAGATTTAGCCAAAAATCCTGTTATTCTTGAGACACTCTAAAAATCCTGAGAAAAGGATAAAATCCTTGAAAGTGGCAACCCTGAATTGTAGATTATACTCTGTGTTTATCGTGATGTAAGTCTCACGCAGCCCCTACTATGGATCACATGCACACATGCTTTGAACGTTAAGTAAGAGACAATTTCATGTGGAGATGGCCAACTCACCTCTATAGTAATACTGTTTGGACTCCTCTCTTTAAAGACGAAGCCAAAGTTACGAGCAGCTGACACTAGGGCTGCCTCGTCGGGAGACTGTGCCTGGTACTCCAGTTTGCCTAGAAAATCACACATTATCAAAACGTACAATCCATTTAATCTTTTAGCCATTTAGTTACAGTACATGATCTTCAGCGGGGAAACGTGATAATTTAACTAAATCAATATAATAATATGTATTACTGAAACAAATCTGTATGTAAAAGACTCACAATGAAACAAGCATCCTTGAGAAGTTAAGAGTCCCTACTCTTTTGAGTAAAATAAGGCTCACTCACAAGCAGCACTTATTTTCAATGTGCAATTCAGGAACCCGTGTCAACAAAAAAGTTCCACAAAACCAACAAAAGCAAATAGTATGATGCAAATAAATCAAATAGAAATATGTATTTCATTTCTTGGTTTGTAGAAGAGGTTAATAAAATATATAATATACTCTCGTTGTGTCTGTAGTAGCCCAGCTAATTGGCCTATTTGGTACTTACAATTTTGTAGTAAACAATAAGTCAATTGTAAATGGTCAATCAGAGATTTATAGATGACAGGTCAAACTTCTTTTAGCTTCACAAAAAAATAAAGTAGGTAATCTACAGTGCAAGTGTTACCATTCTTTTCCTCTGGCATGACTGTATGGCAGAGCGCCAGGAGTCGGAAGAAATTGTGCACGTCCTCGTTGCCTTTCCTGACCGCATCGAGCAGCGTGCTGTCGTAGAAACGAAACTCAGGTTCGTAGTTTGGATTGGCCGAGAAGTCCACTGGCTGTGTGGACTGTCAACAGAAGGGCGTGATTAGAGAGGAGTAGCCTACTTTTATTCATCCTTTGTACATGGTTAAATTATAAGTTTGTCCGGAAATCAGAATAAATAACAAGATGAGACAAAAACGAATCTACAGTAGTACCGTATCTAGGTGCATGTTAGAGTGCCGCAGCCAAGCTGTGGCGAGCTATACACTCAGGCACCTTATACAGCAAGCAAAGTTGGGGTGTTTTCGACGTGTTACCCAGCCGTCATGAAACGTGAATCATAATGAGTGAAAAAGACAAAAAAATCCTTCAAGATGTTGAAAAACACAATAAATTGATTCCCAGTTTTATTTGGACAATGGAAATAAAAATATTAAAAAATGCTGATTAATCAATTGACAAAGTTTTAAAAAATACAGTAAATTATTTTCAGTTTGATATTGATTTGTGAGGATTTAATATTGAATGGAAATTGGATTGCTAATCGAGAAATTGTTTGGAAATTATATGTTGAAATAAATGGAGGGGAAGTCAGCTAACAAACAACTTTAAATTAGCTGCAGTTGTCATCAGCAGGTGAAAAGTTTTGTCGCCCCCAGCCCTTCAGGCTGGTTTTATGTTCTCTATGCTTTCCCAACCTGTCAACCCTTCTCCAATCTATATCAATCCTCAACGTAAGTACAAACTTAAACTACAAACTGATGCTATAACATCAGAGTTATTTAGGCTGATCGGTATGACAAATATGGTGTCAATAGTCAATACTATAAATAATTTACGTATACATATTATATTATCAGCTTGTCACATATCACAGCAAAATGAGCAAGAGGAGCAAATAGGGGATGCAACTTTTTCCGAGTAACAAATACATACAGGTACAAACGATGATAAGAGAAAGGATTGATAGGGAAATAGTTACATGAAAGAAATACCATCAATGGAAAGAAGTTGAACATAATAGTTCAATAACAACAGCGGTATTGGGAAATGGTGATTTCTGATTGACAGCAGTTGTGGAAGGTAATACCTTAGGTTACCAGTGAAGGGATTTTTAATGTTTGTGGACATGGCGTAAATTTTGATTTATGAAAGATTGGTATTGACTATTGAGAATTACATAAAATATTACAAAATACACATTTTTGTTACATGTCACAAATTCAAATCACTTGAAACATAAAACAGACCATTCTCAGGATAGGTCACTTTCAATTTGCTGTAGTCACCACCAGGAGGTAAACATTGTGCATGACCGTTGAGGCTGTGCTGTTTTTGAGTTCTACAACTACCTACTTGTATATATTTTCCATTATTGTTTTATTATTCTTTAATTCAACTCTCCTAGCCACTTGGGCTGTTGTAAACTTAATAAAAAAAATACTACTGTGAATTGAAAATCGATGTCACATACCCGAATACAAGATGAATAATACTACACAGATATTAGTAAATTCATGCAACAATCAAGTGCTATGTGGTACAAAATACAAATAAGCATGCTAAATAATTTCTTATGCAAAATCCAGCCCAAACCAATAGGGAATCTCACCAGTTTTAGATATTAGCGCTGTGTACAGAATCAGTAGATATTCACTAAAACCCATCGCCGTAGTTTATAACACTCTAAAGTAAAAACTGTATATTCCACAGAGGTACAAAGTTTTCGTTTACTCTTTCCGCGCTTTTAATCGTGAAAAGACGTGTGACGTCATAACCCTAAAGACATTGTTGTAATGAATGAAATTGACCACGGTCTTCTAGATCAAGGAGCTAAATTCACTCCGGCCGTTCACCAGCTCCTGTTAAAACAAAAGTCCATGTGACATTTTCTTTATAATGTTCGTAAAACCATTAATCGTTAAAAATGTATACACAAATGTGCAAATGTTATATCTTGTTATACAAATTATTGTTTATTAATATTTCTTAATCATACACAAACAAATTTATTCAAAGTGCTTCTAGAAGTAAGATAATCATCAATATGTGTTATTCAATGACAACACGGTGATTGCTGTAGGTATGACGTATGCCTGTTTCCCGCATTATTAGCTAAACTTAAGCTCACTTAGTGACTGAAAATATTTGAATACGAAAATTTTATTTTATGTAATCAGAAATGGCCTGAATATAGTAGAAATACAAATTTGGAGTTCCTATTGGCACTCAGATCAATGTAGGAGTTCAATTGCAGCACCTCATGTCACCCAAGCAAGTGCCAACATACTGTACGCCATGTTAACTATACCAATAGTTGAAGATGTGGCTAAATACAATAGAAGCACAAAAGCTGGAAGAGGTTACAAGTTAGCGAGTGAACAAGACATATACACAGGAAAGGTTGTCAACAAAGGCGGTTGTGCAATAAGAATAGTGTAGAAAGGCTTCATTTAAAGGTTAAACTGGAAAATGGAAATCATACATTTGGACCAGTAGATTGAGCATGTCTTTTGTACGTAACACGTGGGTGGTATTTGTAGATGGACGCTACATACAGGCGGTATAAGGAAGCATGCGCACGTGGGAGGTCATCAGCGAGTTATTACGGGAGGTGCTCCGGGAAGGTCCGGAGACGGGTCAGGAGTGACGGTGTAACCCCGGGACGCTGGCATCACAGCTGCTGTGAGTTGAATCGATAATCTTGGCCGCAACAGACCCAGTACATGGCCCCTGGAGAGGCGTGGGTCTGGACTAGACTTGAAAACATAGATCGACAACTAAAAATGCCTGCAAGCAAATAGGAAACTGCTCAAGTTGGTGAATCATACTTGCCAAAGGCACACAGTATAGTGGTGTGCATACAATCCAACCCGTATATTTTTGAATTTTATGACTTTTGGTAATATATAACCTTTATTGCACATAAGACATGAGATTTTGGAAGTGTGTGTATAGTCTATTTCGGATGAAGCATTGTAGGGTTGCAAAGCCTGAATTTTTACAACAGAGAAGACAGTCTAGTTTTCTGCCTTGTCACGAGAAAGAGAATTGCCATTGCGGAAAGGGGGAGCTAGCTGTTATGTAGCAGGAATTATGATGAATGACAAAACAGGGATAATTTTATCGGCAATTATATTTTTGGTTATTGCAGTAAACTTTTTTTACTCTTGAAAGGCTATGGTAAAGTAGTGGTTTGTAATTGGACATAAAGAGTTAGATTAACTGAATTCCCTGTAGCCTTTCAAAGTACAACTCCTAGCTAGTCGGATGTGTGACAGGTCATACACCCGCTACACAAACCCTTCAACTTGTATTGTATGCGACCACTTGGTAAACGTCTAGTAGCGCTACTAACTTCGTCCGCCTAAGACAGACGTAACTAAACAGCACTGAGTGGCAAGCAGATGAACATGAGCTTTACAGCACAGATATTAGTCCGTGTTCAAGGCTACCGTGCCAGCCCGACGTGTCGCACTCAACGTACTAGAGTACCTGTGTTTCTGGGATTGTTGCATCGTGCAAATGAACTGGTAAAATTCGCCTCCAAAAAGTAAGAAGAGAGTGTGTCTTTCGTACGGGTCGATGTTAACGAATTATGGGAAAGTTACTTTCGAGCATTTTGCAGTGTCCAAAAACAAAGAACTTCTGCAAGCTGCGAGAAGTAAAAAAAAAGTATCTTTTAAAAAGTAAAGCTGGCATTAACGTTCTATTAACAATGGCACTAATGGAAACTAGTAAATGGTATCTACGGACCAGGGTATTTATATAATATAAATCATCATTATTTTAGTAAATAGTTATTGTTCAACAAAATATAATAATACCTAATAATATACAAATGGATAACGTTAAACTGGATTTCATTTTTTATAACTTTCCAAAATGTTTTTACATAATAAATTAACAAAATGCTAGAATTAAATTGAAAGCTTTGTTATTATAATTTATAATTAATGTATGAGTTGATCCCTGATTCCAATCCAACGATATATCCAAGTCAGAATGTTTAAATTACGTATCCGGCTGTTTTGAAGGTTAAAAGGGTCCAAAAATTTTTCGCCTCGGCGGCTGGGGCTTCGCCCCAGACCCCTTGTGTGCCCACTAAAATTGGAGCTTTGTCCGGAATTCTGTTTGACCCAAGTTGGTAACCCTACATGCATGCAATGATGCAAGTGTAAATGTAAATGTACACATGAAAGTGAAAGAGAGAGATGACAGGTAGATGAATGGACAGGATAGAGATAGAGGTTTAACGAAACTCTAAACTATGATATCAAATAACCAACTGTAAGCAAAAGTTAATAGCTAGTAATTAGTATGTTATTACAAGTTGTAAATAACAAGACAGATTTGTTGCCAAGTGGATTAATGTACAATTTCAAAGCACACATTTATACGTTCAAGGGTCCACTGTAAGCTTCAGGTGTGATATAGCTAGTACTTGGAAATTACTCAAATTAGACCTGCTTTCAAGATAAATTTAAAATGTTATTGCTCATTCAAAATTGAGCATTTCAAAGAGTAAACAAATTTCAGTCCAATGTTTAAAATATGGAGAATAGCATCTTACATAGACCCGATGTAATCTACAGCTAAATCAACATTGGACCCTTTAATAGCTGCTGTACTTGAAGCTGCAGACACTCTCATAATAGCTGAATCTTCTAGCTACAGTACCTTACACAGATTTAACTAGGCTAGTGAAGTACTATAGAACATTCTCCAATCATAAATACTGTACAACACATGCTAGCACCTTGATAGTCAATGGAACACAGTCAAACGCATGTCGAATGAAATTCTGGGGACAAAGAAATTGGTAACAGGTATCGACATAGTTACCAACGTTATAAAGGTACCATACAAACTGGCTTGGGGTAGTTCACACTTGATCACAGAAAGTGATAGTGGTAACAGGGTTTGAGGCTTGCACGTGTTAACACTGAACACTATCCAGAATATGACATGAATAAGTATAGGAACTTTCAATCAGTTGGCAGAGCAAGCATGTTTGTGCCACATCTTTTTAAAATTATTTTTTAAGTAGGTCCTAGGTAGTTACTTTTTGTTATTCTTTTAAAATAACTTGAAGTTAATACCAGCATACAACCTAAGGAGAAAAGTAATTTTGTTTACTGTACGTTAACTGTCAATTCTGATTTGTGTCATCCATTCCATTCTTAACTTGGGTAATAAAACTAATAATTAATAATTAATATTGAATGTATTTTAAAACATTTACTAACTATGTTATGTTTAATTAGCCTATGAAGTAATAAAAAGTGTAGAGTTTGAGTCAAAAGTTAAGGGAAAGATACAGATAGTGCACTACAACAACCCAAGTAAGTATTATAGGATACAATATTATTTATTAGGTACGAAGTTATGTATTATATTAAGAATTAAGATCATGAACGGAACCATGTTTGAACCTTAAGACTATGAGCTTTCGGTATTTACAGTAAGACAAGTCATTCAGCAATCATCACAGATCCAGGAGGCACACTTCATTAGTCATTATTACAAGGTCCATTAGTTACTCTACCAATGTATGCCCAGTGTAATAGTGTTTACTGTTTACCTAACAAGTTGAGAAGTAATTAAGTATAAGGGAATCTAAATCAGATTGACAATTCTATTAACCGGCTTTTTATAGGGTTATGACGTAATGTTATACGAACTTTTTTTATTATTTTCTTAATCATACAACAAACAAATTTATCTAAGTGCTTCTAGAAGTAAGTAATCACAAATATGCTGTTTATTCAATGACAAACGGTGTTGTGAGGGTTAGACGTATTGCCCTGTTTCCCGCCATTATTACGCTAAATTTAAGCTCACTTTAGTGACTGAAAATATTTTTGAAATACGAAAATTTTATATTTATGTAATCAGAAACTGGCCCTGAATATAGTAGAATATAACAAATATTGTGAGTCTTCCCTATTGGCACTCAGATCAATGTAGGAGTTTCAAATTGCAGCACCTCATGTCACCCAAGCCAAGTGCCAACATGCTGTACTGCCCATTGTTGCAACTAGTACCAATAGTTGAAGAATGTGGCTAAATACAATATGAAGACAACAAGCTGGAAGAGGTTACAAGTTAGGGAAGTGAACAAGAAATATACACAGAAAGGTTGTCAAACAAAGGCTGGTTTGTGCAATAAGAATAGTGTAGAAAGGCTTTCATTTAAAGGTTAAACTGGAAAATGGAAATCATACATTTGGACCCAGTAGATTGAGCATGTCTTTTGTACGTAACACGTTGGGCTGGATTTTGTAGATGGACGCTACATTACAGGCGAGGTAGTAAGGAAGGCATGCGCACGTGGGGAGGTCGATCAGGCGAGTTATTACGGGACGAGGTGCTCCGGGAAGGTCCGGGACGGGGTTCAGGAGTGACGTTAACCCCGGGAACGCTAGGGAGCATCACAAGCTGGGCTAGGCTGGCCTCGGAGCTGTCGATGGGCCGCACGCAGCACCCGGTCTCGCATCGGCCCCTGGGGAGCAGGTCCGGGATGGGCGGTGGGCTAGACTTGAGCGCATACACATATGAACAAACAACTACAAAACTTGCTCGAGCACAGACAATAAGAAAACATGCTCAAAATGTAGGTAATAGCCATTGAGTCATTCACCATAAACGGCATGGCGGCGTTTCACTACACTGCATGCAGTTTTTTTTAAATTAATTTCTTACTGACTTTTGGGAAATATATATTTGTTGAGAAACAAGTAGATGAATGATATTTAAAGGAAAGTGGTTTTGTAAAGCCTAGTTCGTTCTGGCATAAAACATTTATGCTTTGTTTAAAGCATTAATTTTTTATCGAAACAGGAGAATAGACTAGTGCTCAGTGGCTGCTTCTGCAACTGACTTGAAAACTATTAACGTTGCCATTGACAGGCAGCAAAGGAGAGGGGTAGTTGGTTGAATTATCTAGAAGGCACACAGTATATTGTGTGCATGACAATCCACACAGGTAGTGATTTTTGTGGCAATAGTTTATGATTTTTGTTTATTAGTGAGCTTACCTTTTACTTGCCTTAACATTGAGATGTTGATGTGTATGTATGTGTTTATTCATGCATGCATGCAATGATGCAAGTGTAAATGTAAATGTACACATGAAAGTGAAAGAGAGAGATGACAGGCAGATGAATGGACAGGATAGAGATAGAGGTTTAACGAAACTCTAAACTATGATATCAAATAACCAACTGTAAGCAAAAGTTAATAGCTAGTAATTAGTATGTTATTACAAGTTGTAAATAACAAGACAGATTTGTTGCCAAGTGGATTAATGTACAATTTCAAAGCACACATTTATACGTTCAAGGGTCCACTGTAAGCTTCAGGTGTGATATAGCTAGTACTTGGAAATTACTCAAATTAGACCTGCTTTCAAGATAAATTTAAAATGTTATTGCTCATTCAAAATTGAGCATTTCAAAGAGTAAACAAATTTCAGTCCAATATTTAAAATATGGAGAATAGCATCTTACAAAACCCAGATGTAATCTACAGCTAAATCAACATTGGACCCTTTAATAGCTGCTGTACTTGAAGCTGCAGACACTCTCATAATAGCTGAATCTTCTAGCTACAGTACCTTACACAGATTTAACTAGGCTAGTGAAGTACTATAGAACATTCTCCAATCATAAATACTGTACAACACATGCTAGCACCTTGATAGTCAATGGAACACAGTCAAACGCATGTCGAATGAAATTCTGGGGACAAAGAAATTGGTAACAGGTATCGACATGGTTACCAACGTTATAAAGGTACCATACAAACTGGCTTGGGGTAGTTTACACTTAATCACAGAAAGTGATAGTGGTAACAGGGTTTGAGGCTTGCACGTGTTAACACTGAACACTATCCAGAATATGACATGAATAAGTATACTTTCAATCAGTTGGCAGAGCAAGCATGTTTGTGCCACATCTTTTTAAAATTATTTTTTAAGTAGGTCCTAGGTAGTTACTTTTTGTTATTCTTTTAAAATAACTTGAAGTTAATACCAGCATACAACCTAAGGAGAAAAGTAATTTTGTTTACCGTACGTTAACTGTTAATTCTGATTTGTGTCATCCATTCCATTCTTAACTTGGGTAATAAAACTAATAATTAATAATTAATATTGAATGTATTTTAAAACATCTACTAACTATGTTATGTTTAATTAGCCTATGAAGTAATAAAAAGTGTAGAGTTTGAGTCAAAAGTTAAGGGAAAGATACAGATAGTGCACTACAACAACCCAAGTAAGTATTATAGGATACAATATTATTTATTAAATTATTAGGTACGAAGTTATGTATTACGGTATATTAAGAATTAAGATCATGAACGGAACCATGTTTGAACCTTAAGACTATGAGCTTTGGGTATTTACAGTAAGACAAGTCATTCAGCAATCATCACAGATCCAGGAGGCACACTTCATTAGTCATTATTACAAGGTCCATTAGTTACTCTACCAATGTATGCCCAGTGTAATAGTGTTTACTGTTTACCTAACAAGTTGAGAAGTAATTAAGTATAAGGGAATCTAAATCAGATTGACAATTCTATTTAACCCGGCATTGATTACTCATTATGGGTAAAAACAGATTTATTACATAAATTAAATTACAACTGAATTACCTAAATGTACAACCATTCAGACATGAAAATTAATGTACACAAACATATTAAACACAAAAATTATTTAAAGGTGTTAACGTAAGTACGTATATTTGACAAACAATATATTGAGTATCCAAGGAATATTTAATTGTGACAAATATCAATGACTATTTCTCGTAGAAGATTAAACTCAAGGTAATGGAGGGAATCAAAAGAGGTTTAATACAAAGAAGGTAGGATAGAAGTGGGTCTACTGTATACAGTATTTTACAGTTACTCATCTATTACTTAGTTACGTGCACAGTGGTATTTAGAATCTACCTCACGCTCCACAGTAAGGTACGTGTGTGGACGGTGGACACTCAAAGCATACAGAAAATGCAAAACAAGATGGCAGCTTCTCACCTCGGATATCTCCAGGACTTCACCTGTCGTTTCGTCAACGACGTCGCCGTACGACTTGCCGCCTATTGAACACTTGTTGAACGTCATTATGTTGGAAACAAACAAACCCTGAACAACAGCTCCTTCACATACATCAAGACTGCCGGGCTTGCCGCCTATTGAACACTTGTTGAACGTCATTATGTTCTGAAACAAACAAACAAACCCCTGAACAACAACACATACATCAAGGCTGTCGGCTTACAACACCACATTGCTCAATAGAACCAAAGTACACTGATCAACCTTGTTCAGCTCTGGGGCCCATGAGTTTGACTCCAGATTCTGGCAGAACTTAAAAGTTCTAGAGTCGATTGTCTTCCATCAAAAGTACAGTATGTTTGTCAACACACGCAGTATAAATCTAGGTTCAGACAGGAAATGATGTCGTAATGAAAGGTTGTATATGCCTGCATTGGGGCAATCAGAACAACGGAAAAACTTTTAAAAAGTATGTTTTTATCTTGAAATTGATTCCACATCCAAACCACATTCATCGAAACCATTTAAAAAAAAAAAATCATCCCTTACCACAACCCATTTGGTGGATAGTCCTACATGAATGTATTGTATGGTATTATTTTTATTTGCAGCTGTTGAATCACATTTATGATGTCGTAGCAAGTTCGAGCATCGTAGTGCGAGTGTGTCCTACCTGAGTGAGGGTCCCCGTCTTGTCGGAGAAGATGTACTGGATCTGACCTAGCTCCTCGTTCAAGGTCGTTGTGCGAGCCTTGGCCGCGGTCCCCGTCTTCTCGTAATACATCTTCTCGTCCCAGTTGATGAGAAAGCTCTGAACAAACCGAATCACTTCAACACTGAAACACAACACAGTTGTCAGCCAGGCACCACAACAAGAAGAAATAACACCGAATACGTTTGGTACGGCAACTATGACTACCAACATGAAAAACTGAATCTTGACATGTGAGAACAGCTTAAAAATCAGCCCAACCCTTATAATTATCTTTAAAAACTATAGGAATTTTCATCTATGGTGCAAGGTTAACCAAAACATAGTCTGTTTTCAAAATAATAATAATACTTTACAGTAGTGCTGTAAAATAATGAAACTAAATAATGAATAGAAAACTAGGTGGGGGTCATAGTGAAAATCAGGTGAAAATACAATAGCCAAAACAAGCTCGGAAAGTCAAAAGAAAATTTATTGAAGTAGAGTACCAACACTTATTAAGCACAGATTATTCAACTGACGATGAGAAGTTTGCATTTGATTCACCATTACATAGTATACAGGTATTTACAGGGTACCTAAATTATCATAAATACATTCATTGAATGTGAGCAAAAGGAAAATGGTTATATACCGGTATCTATTCTTAGTATATTCCTATGTTTGCTTAAATGCAGGAATCTGATTTGGAAGGTCAACGGACGATACCAGCTACCTGCAAGTCCCGACAGAAGGATGTTCTCACCTGCTTCTGCATTTCTACAATAAAATGTATTACGTATTGTGGTGATTATAGGCTGAACCGGTATATAAGCAAAACCCCTAACTTTTCTTGTTAAAATATGGGGGGGGAAAATGCATAGGCATATGCATATATAATCTGGTCAAGGACTTTGAGGCCTATGCTTATATTGAAGACAATACAGTAGTTTACGTAGATGTAGGCGAGTATTATATGGCTTAGATAATAACACTAAATGAATAAACATGAACAGATGGGGGAGAAAGGTACAGATGAACGACAGCTGACCTTCAAAATGTTAGGTAAGTAGCACAGACATAAATAGATGAGAGGATGAGTTGCAGATACATTTCGACCAACTATTGGTCTGTTGCAGATACATTTCGACCAACTATTGGTCTTTATACCACTCAACAAGAGTAGAAGTATCTACGGTATCTACGGAAGTATACGTCCTGATCTCACTCACCTAACATACAGCGAGATAGGCACCACGGTGTTAAGCACAATGGCGTAGGAGAAGAAAACGAGGAAAGCTATCACAGTGGCGCCGGAGAGGGATTCCTTGGGAACCAGTGTGTCCCAGGGCAGGAACACTTGGAAGAATTGGCCGGTGATCGTCTCCCAGATACCACACGCAATCATACAAAACAGGCACATGGACAGTAGAAAAAATACAATCTGGGAAAGAGAACAACACCAGTAATTAGTCCACAAATATTATTTAAGTATTGACACTAATACAACATGTTTCAGGTCATGGTTCAATGTTCAAGTGTTTAATAGACTGCAATTCTAGCAATTGATTTAATGCATTATTCTGCATTCAATAAAATAAAGTAGCAATGGAATCCAAATTGTTAAGTGGCAGAGTTTAAACCAGAGCAATCTTAATGTACGGCAGTTGACATTTTAAGTAGGCCTACTACGTACTTTTAAAAAGAACCTTGATTTCAAAATATTTAATCTTGATTTACTTACCCCTATAATTATGAAATTCAATAACCTATCAATGCTTGTGCGTTTAAACTTCGTTTTCCCCGAGTTCTGCATTAGTTTCGTATCTTTGCCAGCAAAAATAACGACACCGTAACACCACTGGGTGTTGCGCAAGATACAGCCTCGGAGCACTACCCTATCGTTATCCAAGGAGTACCTGTTGACAGAGATCAAGTTGATTAGATGGAGATGTGGAATGGAATGTTTATTCAAGGAACACACTCAACGTTTACAATTGTTGAAGATAAAACTTATCTCTTGTTGATAGGTATACAGGGAGTGGATTGCCGCCATCAAATTATTATAAATAAACATCAAACTGTGACAATTCCAACTATTATACCTATTATTGCTTCTTATGATTTGTATTGATTATGGTAATGTTTAGAAAGCAATCTTTAGTACGCCTACATGTGATTGTAAAAATGTTTCAATTAAAATTCTAAGAGGTTAAAAATAAATAAATATTTTGCTCCATCCCTAACTACACTCTTTTTTTTAAAATAATACTTACAAGTGACAACTTGTTAAAAAAGATTTAATGATTGTATATAAATATATAGACACATAAATAGTTGATTATAAGGAAGTTAAATCAACGTACTTTTTTCCTTTCCAAGCCAACGTCCCATCAAACTTGTTTAACAAATTGTTGGGTGTTTCGCAGACAATCTCCCCATCGAATGCTCCGATAGACGAGTCATCCTGGGCCATCTCGGCCGTTTCTACGAGGCACTGGCGGCATTTCAGGTTGGTCTCTCTGTCAAGTAAACAATAAACCAATTTAACCAAAGAAAATTCTATGTTAAGGCACTTTTACCAACAAACATAATTTTCTATTTTGAAAATAGAATTTAACAACTAAAAAGGGCAAACAACCTGAGACAATTTGTAGCACATTCCCAAGCTCAAATCCTTAGCTACCGATATAAAACTCAGAAACTTGATTATTACTCAATAGAACAATTTTTTTAGTGCGAGTCAGCATAAATCTTTACGTTATGCCATTGAGTTAATAGATTAATTACGAGACCCAATGCCATTGGCTATTTGTTTGTCTACATTTGTCCACCAAAAATACGTAATAAGACTGCCAATCGTGTGCAAATTGTGTGTGTGATTACATGTATACGATTCATTGTTGAATGATAAATATACTAGCATACTAGTATCGCCAAAAATACACTACTCCATTATTATATTTACAATAAAATTATTGAGTTTTTATCACACTCAGCTGATCTACAGGTATATGATTCACTGTCTTTTGATAAATATACTAGCGGACTAGAGTATGTTGTGTGGTACATCGTGGCAGACAAGCGGCCACTGGAGCTGGGTCTTTAACCCTTTTCGGTCAGATTTTTTTGTTATTATTTAGAAGGCAGTGGAACTGGAAACTATAGTAAGTGCATCAAAAGACCTGTATAGGAGGGCATCATATACAAAGTTTTCAAAATTAAAAAAAAAAAAAAAAATCAAATTTTTTATGTTTTTGTGGTTGGTGTAGTAAAGTGTGCAGAAACACTCATGTCGGGGCTGCCTCAACATAATATGACCGAAAAGGGTTAACTTTACACTTTTTACACCATGGTAATGCACTAATGTTTTAATTGACTTAAAATACTCGGAAAGTAATTTTAAACAACCGCCCTCGCATTCATCGCGCAGGGATCGCAACTGACTCACCCGTCGAGCTCCGCGGTCTCGATGAAGCAGAGTCCGTTGGGTTCGCTGGTGGACAAGAGAAGAACATCGGCCGCTACGAACTGGTCGTTCTCCATGCGAATGACGTCGCCCACCTGGACATGGGCCCACTTCTCCTCCTGTAACCTCCCCCCTCGCAGCGCCTTACTCCGCCGGTTGTTGACCTGGGAGTCGCTGACGTGACGTTGCTGGACACACAGGCGGACATTCAATACACAACAGCCTGACAAGACCATCAAGTCTCTAAACCTAGTTTTACTTGGTAACTAGTCTAGGCACATAAGTAACTAAGGCTACCATTTCCATACTAAGAGCTCTCTTTTTAGTACTAAGGGTCTCGACCTAAATACTAGTAAGTACTACTACTAACTACACTGCAGATTTTCCGACACCACAAGAGCCTGACCAAAACGGACGAATCCAAGTTGACATGAACGCAGGTGATTGTTGTGTTGGCGTAAAGGCCTAGGTTGGGAGGCTGTTAGAAGCCAGGATTACATAGAAAATCCAGGTAAGAATAACAACTTGTTAGATAGAAGCCATTACCGGAAGTAACCTTTATTTTCTTCACCGCCTTCTAGGGGGAGCACTTAAAAGTGTGGTGGTATTTTCAACGACGTGACAGTGATAAGCGTATAGGGGTGTCAGAAGTGTTTGGTAGAGAAAAGTGAAAGGTACGGGGGCGGCAGGGTCTTATTGATGAAGGCCGTAAGCTTATTGGGAGATGTGTTTCTGACGGCTGCCGACAGGAACTGAGCCATGCGGCGCCCTAATCTACGAAACGCCCGCAAACAAGAAGTAACTTGGCCCGGAGAGTGGTGTAGGTACATCTATAAGAGCTATCACTTTAGTACTAAGGGCTACCACTTGAGTACTAAGGGTAACACTTCAGTACTAAGAGCTACTACTTGAGAACTACCGGGTATCACTTGAGTACTACGGGGTATCACTTTAATACTAAGGATTCCCACTTCCATACTGGGAGTAAATATAACCTGGGATGGCCAGTATACTCACGTAGTCGTCGTAGGCATCCTTGATGGCCGTGAGGGCGAGCACCCCTATGAGGGGCACCGCCGTGGTGATGGGGGTGAGGGAGGAGATGGCCGGGATCACTTGGAGCACGAGCAGGCACAGGAAGTAGAAGTTGGCGAGCCGTTGGAACTGCTCGAACAAGTTGAGCGGCAGGAACGTGACCACCGAGTACTTGGACGTCTTGATGTAGTTGTTCTGAAAAGAAGAAATACTTTGTTTAGTAACTTTAATAAACAAACCACAACAAACTTTCTTAGTTATTTGAGAACTTCTGTTTTCAAGTACCCCATTACTATCACTCCTCCCAACTTCTACTTTATTGCATATATTTACATTAAAATTAAGATCGCTCAGAATGAGGCATATTATTCAAATAAATTAGTAAAACACCAACTTTGTTTGAAAATTAAAAGTGAACTGTACTGAAATGTACACCTTAGACGGTTTTGGGGTTTGGGGCAGTTTTGGGGTTGAAGTTTGAAGCTAGCAAGAAAACATTGCATGTCGTAGATTATGACTGTCTTCATTGTTGATAAGCCAGAAATATACAAACATTTTGGTTTTAGGACATTTTAACAAAATACAAAATCTATTTTATAGCAAAGAATTTGTCATATTTTCTTTGATAATTTAAAAAATAAGAGCATGTCAACGTCTGTGGGCGTAGGTCCAGGCTTGGCTGGACGTGAGTAAATAATCAACTTTATCAAGTGCACATGTTACATGTTCGTGAATGTAATATACCCTAGTTGCTCATTATTACAGACGCTCCTCAAAGAGCATATTATCTTCAAAGCCGTAGTGTTACAAAGCGAGCCTGGCAGCCGCAGCCAACTCTCGTGACAGGGACACAACATACCCGGAGCAGGTTGGTTGGTAGGTTGGGGTGGTGTGGCAACGCCTCGTTATTCCTGATTATGACACAGAATGTCACGTGAACCGCCAAGACTTTAGAGCAGTGGCGTCAACGAGAATCAGGCCGTCTATAAATCAAGCGTGCTAACAAGAATATACTGAGGGTTACTACGAACTAAACAACTTCATTTCATCTGAACAATAATAATTACAGTCGTGAAATAGCCGCCTAATTGCTTGAACACCGATGTTTCGGTGATTTCCACCAAAGATTTAACATGGATTGAGCACCAACTGTGTAAAGATAAAAAGATAAAGAAGATAGAGTAGGTCAGTGCATAACCAATGGATCGTCGCCGAGTATCAATCGTGTGTTGTGATACTGATTGAACGTTGTGATATTAATAGCATCGTCGCTGAAACTCAAGATTATATCGGAGGCCAGCGGCTCGTGGCAATACTGATATATAAGGTTTTATTAGATTTTCTTATAAGTAATAGGTAAATACTGGGATTGAGTCCTAACACACCCCGACTCGGCGACCACACAATTACACAACTTTATTAAATACATATTGAATACACAATTACACGAGCTCTGGACAGTCACACTCAGTTAACGGGTGTGCACCCTACAACGGGGGACTAAGAAAAAGGGGTATTTTTTGAAAAATCTTATAAACGCCCTATCAAAAAACGAAACGCAAAATTTAAAAAATGTATGGTATTCGCGTATTATTAATGAACAAAGTTCGTTTCACACACGTCCAAATTTATAGAAACGCATTAAGTAATAGCTGCGTTAATACACTTAATTAAGTATAATTTGAGGGCGTTAATGCGATGTACTGCATGATGCTATCGATCGTTCCTCCCACGTATAACAAGCAGGTGTACTCCTCCGAGATGACGTGCGTGTTGGTACACTAGGTGCTGGCAAGGAGCGGGAGGTGTGAATCACATGTGCCCCGATATAGGCTTGCGAAAAACAACAGCATTAATGCATATAAGAGCAAACTATTCGTGTGTTAGTTCAATGTATAATATGCTGGCATACCTCAATAAAAAAGTATTAAAATGCTATTAACTACAGATACATTTTACCAAAACTTTATTTTTTACCTTGCCAAAGCGGATTAGGCCTAAATTAAATACTAAAAGACTATCGAAACACTGCATGCAAAACGTATCTTGATAGAATTTGTTATAAATTTCAACCACTTTGACAAGATCAAAATGTAATTTGGACGAAATGTTAATGCACTAAGTACATTTTACACATGGTAATCAGCAAAATTTATAATTTCATCGTTGTAAGGCCAACAAAATAAAATGTGTACTAAAATAGTTGGATGCAACCCGACAGCTGTGATATTATCGAAACATAATACATTTCATTACAGCACAACATAACTTCTGATTACAAAACGTGTTTTGTGCAGCGACCGCATCACACTCGAGTGGCTCGCCTTCCCCTCTACCATCAAGTCACTACCCCCCCCCCTCTTCAACCACAACACCCCGTGTATATTGCAATTAGTGTAGCGAGCGAGCTCATCAGCGTGAAGCTTGTGCACCTTTATCTAGGTCACTAGTCAATCAAACTCGAGTGCACCGTGCACCCCTGGCACGCAATACAGCTCGACTTTCATCTACCCTTGGGGGGGAGTCCCGGAACAAACTCACGGTACACTTGCCATGAATAAAGAAATGCGCCTTTGTTGTGTGCTACATTCTCATCTGCAGCTCGCTACCAGACTCAATGCTGATGTGCCGTGAGAGATGCATAATGCCTCGTTTTTTTTTTTTTTTTTTTTTTTAAGTAAGCTATTATACATTACACAATCTGCGTTTCGTTCAGCCCCTGGCTAAGAGGCGGGTATGATGATGCTCCGCAATAAGGAGGAAGAAATGAAAGGTGGCCTGAAATAAGCGAGATTACACAGGAACGTGTGTTCAAAACGTGAAAGGTTTAATTCACATCGTCAACAATAAGGAAACAAAGAATGCATTATTAGCAGAGATTTTATTAATTTATGATAAAACACATCCGATACCACATCTACCACACATCACCACACCGATATAAAAAAGGGGTTTCAAAAGAATCGGAAATACCAACATTGAATTCCCAAACGGATATGTATTTGGTGGAGGTGCCGGGTCTCTGATGATTGAAGGTGGTTCCAATGCGATGGGGGCGCACGTGGTTTGTGCGCGGATATAGGAATATTAAAAATAAAATAAAAAACAGGGCGTTTGATTAAATAGCGTGAAAGCTAAGATAATATAGAACTAGCCTTGGCTAATGATTAGGCCAATTAACCCAGTCTCTCATTGCTTTGTCACCCACATCAACGATACCACTTCAAATTCAACATTTTCTAGTCTCTCGGTTTCAAATCTTGAGTTACTTTGTCGGCAAACGTTTGTAATGTCATTGTTGCAGAATCTGAATGAGGTTCAAAGGTTTAGTAACAATATAATGTCTGGATTTGATGAGTTTATGATTGATTGATGAATTACTATTAGTTTGTCAAAATGCAACGGCGCTAATCACGATGAATAGGACACGCCTATGCTGACAAAAGTCCGCCGTAGGCGACTAGTCGAGATTTGAAACCGAGTGACTAGAAAATGGGCAGTGGTATCGGTGAAGTGGTAACCAGGCAGTGGTATCGGTGAAGTGGTAACCAGGGTTGAACGGCGAGTATCAGCCACAGTTAGTTTTATTACTTCTAGTTTCAGGTTTACCCGCAATTTAATCAAACGCCCTGTAAGCCCCATATAAGCCACTCGGCGCCATCGAATCAGCCCGTGGAACCAAGTGTATATAGGTCTACCCCCCCCCCCCCACCACCACATCTGACAGACCCGGCACCTCCACCAAAGACAAGAAGACATTCAGCGCGTTCGTAAAGTCTATGATTAAAACTCATTCAGACCGTAATTGAATTCGCTCTAATTTGGTTATTTTTGGCTAAAAATTAACATTCCGTTTTTTTCCCTGAGAATTTTCGTATTTTTTATATATTTTTCATTGCAATATTTAAGGAATTTTGGGAAATTTCGGATTTTGAATAAATGCAACGTTTTATGTTGAAATGTAAATTATAAGTGCGTTTCTTGAACTAGATTTTTTCCGTTTTTTTTGTGTGCATATTTTGGTTTTTCTGTATCTCAAACACCAGCAATAATAGAAATGTATTAAATTTCCGGGAAAAACCACAATTTTTTTTTTACCGTTTTAGCAGATTTTTATTTTCAATCTTCTCTTAAAAAAAGGTACTATTCGTCCTATCAAAATGAGATAAAAGAACATGTGAATTTGAATTCCACAATTTTTTTATTTATTTTTGCCAAATTGAAAAAACTGTAATTCACATTTTAAAAAATTCAGAATTGTTATGTCCATTATAATAGACGCGTGGTCTGAATGAGTTAACTAAGAGCATGTGATTACAATAGTTAATAAGATCCAGGTTCTCTTGTGATCACAACCGCTTTTATTAGTTACAAGTCATACGACACAATACAAAATCGATTTATTGGGTGATTTATGATTGCCTGGATCTGCATTCATCCTGCATGACCCCCCACACGTGAATACACGGTTAATTAGGTTGTTGGGATAGTTGGAGCGGAATGCCCAGAGGCTGTTAGTAGGATCCATCCAGGATGACATAATAGCCTTGGAGTACGGGTCAGTCAGCACTGCCGGTGACAGGTATAGAACCAAGGACCTCTCGAACTGCAATCTCGCGCGTTTAACGCACGAGATATTTCTATCGGTGCAATGTACACTGTGATACGACGACGAAACGAACGGTAACCCTATGGTTTCATAATATGGGACTGTGAACTGTGGGGTGACAATTATCCAACATCATATTATATTGTCCAGCATTGTCTCAACTGCTGCATGACATAAACACAGGTCCGAGCAGCAAAAATGATTAGGTTTAAAAAACAATAACCATGATGTTGTTTGCCATAACTACCGGTTTACTTTCCGAAGCAGGTTTACATATTGAAACCTACCCGGCACCTCCACCAAAGTGGATTATAAAGATGTATTTTCAAGACCTGATTCAAAACTAGCATTCTTACGTGGTATTGGCATGGGATTAGACAATTATTTAGTGCTGTAATTTAAGGATAAGGAACGAATCAGCGATGTTATACTAATAACCTTATTTCGTTCAAACACGTTATGTGCAGCATTCGTGTTTATATGTATGTAACAACCTACGAAGACAAGCGCCTTTCAGGCAAATTATAAATTACTAGGAAAACGCTTAAGTCTCGCCGCGTTGATGGATGAGCTTTTTTGTAAGTTTTTTGTTTGCGTAGGACCACTTTTCCTTTGCAAGTGCTTTTTGAATGCATTGTAGGTGATTGTTGTCAAGTTTCTATTGTTACTTGTTAATTGTTTTTATAAACCTCAAAAAAACTCATTTATTAAAACCTTTATTCTATGGATTCTGGCTAACTTTTTCAACTTTTTCTTTCAAAAAGCAATACATCACCATAACCTTAATGTACATGTGAAATATAACGTTGTAGACTTGTAGCCCCACCCGTTTGGTCAGAATCGGCCCAAATGTCACGAAAATATCGCGCTAAAAATCGAAAAAAATCGTAAAATAAAGTACGATATTCATGAGAAATATTTCTTCGATTGTACCCAAAAACAATACAGCTCTAAGTTTAGAGATTTCGAAGGTCCCCTCAAATTTTCATCAAGATCGCATATGCCGTTTGCCCGGTAGAGAGCGAACAAACAGACAAAAAAAAAACAAAAAAAAAACAACAACAAAACACCCGAGCTAAATTTTTTGGGGGTCAGTGAAATTGAAGTCTTCGCTTCGCTCATTCAATAATCTAGCTATATTAACGATTAGCTATTTGTTCGACCAGGAAACATCCGATTGATATTAAACTGTGCATAATTGTCAAGAAGGGATACATGGACAGCTCTACGGTCGTAGATTTTCAATATTTATTGTTGATCAGCCAGGAAACAATTTAACGAAAATGGTCAAATTTTGACTTGCAAAATTCTAATTCGTAAAAATGAATTTATTTTTTAGTGCGTCCCAAATATAACTTTTAGATAAGTGTGGCTGTAGAACCCTTCATTTCAGTTTCCGTCAAAACTGTGCAAAATTTTAAACAACTCTAATGTCGATCAACAGAGCGAACAGGAATTTGCCTAAACACGTGTCCGAGACTCCGAGTTAGTTGCATGTTAGAAGATATGATCTCCTAAACCCGGCACCTCCACCAAATATCATCACCTTATAAAAAATGGAATACACACACTTTTATACCTATATAATGTGTCAAGACGACATATACTTTATAAACTAACGGTGAGAGAGAATATGCGATAGGAGTGGTGTAGTTTGAATCTAATGACGTGCAGGCACGGGCTATGTCTGCCTATATAGGCTTAGCCCGCATCACATAAGTGCATAATCCACCCGTGTTAATTGATGCTTGGTCTATTCCTCGGCGACGCAGTGCCAGCCAGGGTTGTATGGACTACGCTAATCAATGCCCGAGTGGGCGAGTATATATTCAGACAGACATACTCGCACCGTGATGAAGTGAAATCCACGTCACGTGACGATCAAAACCAGTCAAAACAGCCGATATCACGGCCTTATGATCCGAAGTATCGTGTGTGCCGTGCCGTGTCGCATCGACCACCTCACGTGATAGGCTCAGGGTGTATTAGTAGACGATACGACATTATGTTGGGGGTTGTGTTCGAACAGAATGGGGAGGGTGCATAAGCTTCATACCGACAATCAGAGGCACATAACGAATCGACAAATCCTTTCATTAACCAGTGTAGTTGATAAAAAGATTACAACCGTCTATTAGTATGAACTATGTCATTAGTCTCATACTTCAGGCCGTGGTTAAGACATTAACTAAATGTCTTTCTTTTCTGTTATATTGTCGGTAGTATAGATTTATTTCCTATTTTCTGACATATTTCAATATATTTTGCTATAGTTTATTTCAGAATAATTATTTCAACATATTTTGCTAATCCCTAATTACTTAGGTATATTTTTTACAATAATATTTACAAGTTTTGGAGACGATTATTGGTCTTGCTATTTAGGTTAAGTAACATACAACGGTTCAAATGCATTCAATGTCAAACCGTTAGGGAAAGTAACGTGCGGTAGATACATAGATAGGCCTAATAGAACACTAAAAGACCTAGTGTTGAAATAGCACGTCAGGGTTGTCAATGCATAGCGCACGTCAACGTCATACTCATAGTCTGGCTGAAGGTCATAGTTATATTTATTGAACCAATCTTTTCAATTGTTGATTATGTAAATGCAAACATTAATAAATATAATACAAAAATCTACAACTGAGCAATCTCCACAAGTGTGATGTGGACATTAAGTTTTCTCAATACTAAGTAACAGGACTGAGGCATTCTATGCTAGAGCAATACGACCCGAGTCCGAGCCTACCTAGTTAGTCAAGTCAACTACAGAGGGTCACACCCTACACCGAGAATCCCTACGTGACACGTGTTCTCCTCGACAAATGGCAAAGGTCGCTCCCCGAACACGAGCTGGGGTTGAACCGATGTTGGAAACGTCGGATGTCGGTTTCCTTCCTCGTGTCTTGTTCTGCCACCACCGCAGAGAAAAACCGACGTGGAAATTGCCTAATCATGTAGAAATGGCATCGAGATAAGGGCAATGTTTATCGCTCGGCATTGATTGGAGTCATTTCGCATCCCGACGATGAATCCCGACCGGGTGCGGGGAGGGGGTGGGGTTGCCCCCCTCACCCCCACCCCACCGGGGGGGCGGAGGTCGCCGCTCAGTCGCCTCCTCGCCCCTAACGAGCGTCTCGGAGGCGGCAATGACGGAGAGTTGACACTTCGGGCTCATTTCCTTATTGCCTCCCTAGCTTCAACATCGCAAACACAGTCGTAACAAGAACGAGCCGCTAATTATATAAAGCAAAACAAAACAAATTGTGTCGAGAAATATAATCAAATCCAAAAAAACAATAATGAGTGAAACAAAACTTTACTTTTTACATTTTAGTCTCAATTAATATTGTACCCGTTTTTTAAATTTTACAAAAAATGAGGTAATTGTAATGAGCAAGCCCCCTCTCCCCTTGACTTGACCGGATTTGTGTGTAAAACTTTGTGAATGCGACTTAATTTACATTAAAGTGAAGCAGGTTTTGACTCACTACTTGGTGCTTCTTGCTTAGAAAGGATCAATTTAAAATTTAAGAAACCAATTAATATGGACAAAGCAAAAAATGAATCATAGACGTTAAGCAAAATCCAATCAATCAATCTATCAATCAATCAATCAATCCTTTGATTACACCAACTATTATATTTTTGATTATTTTTATTAATACCTATTACTAAATAATACTATTAGTGTCATATTCTGTATCGTAAAGACAACATTTAAGAACTTTGTTCAGAAGTAATTATGTTATTTATGTATTATGTGTTTGTATATTTCAGAGCTAATATCTGGATGATAACAAAACACTGACGTAATCCCAAACTTTTGCTTTTCCAAACTTTTGCTTTTTGAAGTGAGTTTGTTACGACACTCTCGACATCACATACGTCGTCGTCGCCGAGTTACCCTTGGACAAGACGAGGATAATGTAGGTGAAGACGACGCCAATAATAGATTAGTAACAACAAACTTGTATGAATGCTGATTATTAGCACAGTAAGGATAGTGAAATACAAGCGTTAGACTTATACATGTTCTTTTATAACAGAAAATAAATCTTAAGTAGCCTATGCGATATTTCCGGTATTTCAATACAATAAAAACATAAGTTCTGTCTTCTCACACATCATATCATAGCAATCTTGGTCTCGTTAAAATGATTCATATCACAAAACAAATCAAAAGTTCAACGACAGTTTTATGGCTTCGATGCCAGGTTGAGTAGGCCTACACACTTCTTCTAGATAGCCGGGAACTCAATGCTGGGAGTGCTGATAGCATTTTCAGCAACAGACATCAAGGCAGCCTACTTTAACCTCCGTTTATGTGAATAATTTGCTTCATGTAGAATAATTAAAGAGTCATTCCAGTTCACACAATGACGATGTTAAAAACACATTGCACACATTTGATTTATTTTCTGTTATTAAAGAACATGTAAAAGTCTAGAAAAAAATACTAAGACGAAGACTATCTCACTCTCATAGATTTGCAGACGAGGTCATTACTAACAAATAACAATGCATTTCCACAAGAACGTATCGCCTTGAACCAGTGCAGTCTGTGGTCACGCCAGCGAACATGTACGTGGTACACAGGCCAATCACCGTCTAGGATACGAACCCACGCACCACTAGACGCGCTGGTCACACGTGCAACGTCAGAAGGCTGCGTGTAGGCCATGGTTCACACAACAACATGAGCTAGATATCACTTATCGCACGTAAGTTATTGTTGTAAGGGATTTTTAATCATGGCTAATGTTACTCATGTCAAGTGCAATCACGCAACACAATTTATAGCGTGGTTTTACAATTGAATCGCACTTTTTAAACTTTGTACTTTTTCCCCTGTTTCACATTACGTGAAACGTTCATTACGTTCATTATTGTGTAAGATTTATGATTATTTTTCATGTCGTTTGCAGTTGATTGTGGCAAACTTAACTGCAATTTAAAAACTATTATACCATACAAAAGTTTCCAATGGGGACCCAGGACCTGGCTACAATTTTATTACTATAAGATTTGTGATTGTTTTGATTTTGACGTTGTTTGCGGTTGTTGGTGGACTAATTTAAACGTAATTTCACAAAATTTTTACCAGGGTCGATAAAAAAGTATCCTTTATTTATTACCTACACAAAATAAACTTAATTATTACGGGATAAGATTTGTGATTGCATTTAAGTAATGTTTGCAGTTCTAGTTGGCATGTTTAGCTGTAAGAATGACTGACTACAGCGGCTAGTGGCAAGTACATTGTTACACGTTCTAGAAAGTCCCTCTCTGGCTTCGAACCCAGACCCCGTGCCCGTGCGCTACAATCTAGCCCGGTTCAATCGCCGTCTCCGGCGTCGCGACGCTACCCCCCCCCCCCCCTTCCCGGGAAACTACGCCCCACTCCAACATCCGCTCCATCCTCTACTAAAACAGCCCCGTGCTCATGAAACAAAACGGTGACCTGGAATGACCCACCCAACGCGATGAAAAATTCACCGGCGTAAGTAGGTATTGATTTCAGAGTGTGTTAGTGGAACAAGTTTTAACTTACCGCATATTTGAACTGGGAGTTGTATTCACGATCGTCTCACCGGCGTAAGTAGGTATTGATTTCAGAGTGTGTTAGTGGAACAAGTTTTAACTTACCGCATATTTGAACTGGGAGTTGTATTCACGATCGTTGGCTCGTATTCGCCTTTCCGTCTCTGAAACAACAAGACAGCCTCAATTAGTATAAAATTACAATTACATTTCATGTTGTTCATGTTTCATGTTGTTTAGGTCAATGATTTAATCTCGACGAATATAGTTTCTAAAATAGCTAGACCCCTACAAAACAAGCGTTGACAGGCAAAATTAAACTACAAGTAAAAACATTGAATAACGAATTAATTAAGATTAATTTTTAATAAACTTTTTCATTAACGAGAAATTGCTGGCTTGATATTACAACCTGAATTATAATTCACGACTTTCACGTTAATATATTTCATTACGCTGCACGAAGCTTATATTAAAATCTATAAACCAGTCCATAATTTACCTGAAAATAAGTAAACAATATTAGTTTAACCTTCTTCGACTGGATAGCCCCAACATGTAAAGCACACAAGTTAATAGGATATTCAGCCCACAAATCAATCCGAGTTGAATTCACCGACGGGTGTGTCAATTAGAATGTTTGTGTGTGTCACACAGGGAGCGATTGGCGATATTAAGTCAATGTTGACTCCGGTCTGACCGGCAGCTTATAATGTGTATCCCACCTCGCACTCGCACGCAGGTAAACGTGTAGGCCACGATCGATGCCACATTGTTATTTTTAAGCAATGTCGTTTAAAAATGATTTCATGCATATTCATTACGACCTTGCTGACACACGTGCTTAGCACAACGAATACAAAATTATACTTGGTTAAAATTAACTGCGTGAAACATATCACACTTCACATTCACTAACGCATACTGTGGGTGCTACAGTGGGTGCATGATTGTATAGGTCCAGATAAAAAATCCAATTATGAACATGACTTCTACATGTGTTATCTTATTTATGTTATGTTTCTGTTATGCATATTCTTCATATAAATTTAAAAGATAAAATTATAAATCGCAAATTGCCGATTAGGTAAAAAGCTATTAATGCCTATTAATGGTTGATGTAGATTATTGATGATATTGGATATATTGATGTAAACAATTACTGCAAAACCACAATATTAGCAATCATAGAATGACTTCGTCAGTGCGGTTTCTAAGGCCCTGCGCTTATTTTTTCTTCTAATCCCCTATATTAATCAAGTCTGCTTTACACATTGCACACATACGTGCGTTGAGCAAAACAAATGCACAATTATATATCATTGTCCTCCGTTGTGAACCAGTTTTAAAAGTGATTAAGATACACGTTAAATACATAAACACGGTGAAAGTAGATTGCGCTGAAAGTTTATTTGCGTTAATAAGCATTAACTTCACTCTCCCGCATTATTAAGTAATGCATGCGTGCGCAGGTCAAAGTTCAGACAGTCTATTACGAACATAACTACCATGAGTTGTTATAACGTTTTGTTTCTATATTAGATAAATCATTGAAATTACCACAAAAGTCCCACGTTTGATTCCCGGTGGATTAACGCCTATGCGTTCTATTAATGGTTCATGCATATTTCGGGAGGTATCATGATGTAACCAATTACCGTGAAATTGCAATGGCAATCATAGATAACTTCATTCCCTAGGGAAATCGATAGAATCGACAACTACATTTACGTACTTTTCCGTTTTCTTCATTTATTCAATAAATTTAACACGCATCACCCTCGACACTTTTACTGCTAAGACTAGAATACCACTCTAACGACCTCTACGTAATAAACACATTGTGCTTTTTAACGCATGCATCCATTAATAACTTAATAATAATAATAATAATAATAATAATAATAATAATAATAATAATAATAATAATAATAATAATAATAATATAATAATAATAATAATATAATAATAATAATATAATAATAATAATAATAATAATAATAATAATAATGAAATATGAGATATTGTAGGCTTTCACGACCCGTAGATTACTTATGTATATGATCACTGGGCTGTTTCGTCGTGTCGATAATGAGGCACTGCTCTCTGCCTCATTATCCACACGACGAAACAGCCCAGTGATCATAAATAAGTCAACAATGAAATAGTTTCTGTTATTTCCAAGCGGATAATCGAACGTAGCGTGAAGCGACAAAGTAAACATCCGCAGTGGCTCGTACGGTTGAAATGCAGGTTCTAGCGTGGATAAAACAACGTGGGTTGGAATTCTTTATAAGCTGCGTTTGTACGACAGTCCTGCGTCAACACATATCGCCACTCTTCGTAATAAATAACAGTAAACTGCATTAAGATGATGATGTGCACTAAAGACATTTAAAACGATAAGTGGTGATAGATGAGAATGAAGGACGATTACAAAAAAACATGCATTATGTGGTATTTGAACCCACGTCCTCGTAGAGCCATACGCTTCGGACCTGCGCCCTAATCGTATGTGCCACCGCGGACGGCTTTTTGCATTAAAAGAGACGTACAACAACGTACAAGAAAAATTAATAAGAAAAATGAATAAAGTAAGAGCTTAAGTCGACCGATTGTGCGCTAATAACATTATCAACACACAGCAATATTGCAGACGCTGCCAACTGACCCAGCCCTAGGTCCATATAGTCAGGCGTATATACATATCCAACCAAATACAAAAATTTGTAAAAAAAAAAAAAAAAACGGCAGCCAAGCTCTCCTTCAAAAGTCTTCGGCTGTGAATGCTGTGAGATATAGAAGTTGAGCCAAGCTTTTTATTCTTTCTCCCTAGTTTCGCTTTGAAAATAAGTAAGATCATTTCGCCTTCGCCTGTTGACGAGCGCCAAGCCAACGATTCGATCGTGATCAACCAACGATCGTTGGCTTGGCGCTCGTCAACAGGCGAAATGATCTTACTTATTTTCAAAGCGAAACTAGGGAGAAAGAATAAAAAGCTTGGCTCAACTTCTATATCTCACAGCATTCACAGCCGAAGACTTTTGAAGGAGAGCTTGGCTGCCGTTTTTTTTTTTTTTTTACAAATTTTTGTATTTGGTTGGATATTACATCTTTTTGTTGTTCGTTTGCTATCATGGTGTGAATGATGGACTTTGAATGATTAAATTTGTTAAGTTCAAAGTTGTTTTTTGACATTTTTGGGCCCACGGCCCCCCAAAGATACCCCTTGTGTTTAAAGCACTAGATATTTATAATGGTTAAGAGCATGTTTAATTTCAAGCTTGTACAAATTACTAAACCTGAGTAATTACGCGTTTTGATTTTGATTTTGATTTTCCCCGGTCCCAATTGCCCGGTTTTGGTTATATGAGGTACATCTGAGTTTGGCCCAAGTTTCAAAGTTCTAAGATGAACCGTTTTCTCAGTATAGCGTATTATTCATAAGAGTACGGAATTACCTACTTTTGATAATTTTGATTTTCTCCGGTACCCGTTACCCAATTTTGCTTTCCATGTTCAAAAGTGATAAAGAATGAGAGATATCAAAATGTATTCCAAGTTTGAAACATCTCAGTTGTAGCGTTTTCTTTGAATGATTCATTTCTTAAAGTTCAGATATGTTTTTTGTCATTTTTGGGCCCATGGTCATCCCCAAATTTAGCCCTTTGTGTTTTGGACGCAAGATATTTATAATGGTTAATAGCATGTTTAATTTCAAGTTTGTACAAATTACCACGCCTTGGTAATTACGCGTTTTGATTATCATCCAAATTTTTATTTTCTCCGGTCCCTGTTACCCGATTTTGGTTTTGAAAGCAAACGTCACTGCGTCTGAAGTACATCTAAGTGTGGTCCAAGTTTCATAGTTCTAAGATTTACCGTTTTCTCTGTAGGCTAAATTAATCTCCGCGGAGAACTAGCTAGCCAGCCACCAGCCACCAGCCAGCCGAAAGGAATTTGACGATGTTGAGAGCCTTTTTTAACACAGAACGAGTTGTCGGATCGGGTTGATTTTTTTTTTGGTATGTCATGGACCACATACCAGGTTATATACCGAGTTTCAAGATTGTAACTCTTTCGGGGCGGCGTGTGCAGATAGCTGAAAACCCCCCAACTCTCGTAGCTGTATATAGGGCTGGAGTTCGTGTCGCCTAAGCAGTCGCATGCGCTTGTCTGCCGGGCGACGACCGTCGCCCTAGATAGTGGTCGAACGACAAAAACTGATGGGTGAAGATATAAGTCAATCATGCAACAAGGGCTTATGTCGTCAGTGTTATGTAAGTAAGTTAGTCTGGCTTAGCATGGGCTTGCATGGCAAAGCTCTCCTCTCTCCACCCTCGTCACATCGCGGTGCAGAAGTGTTGTTTTATCGTACTCGTATTCGGTGTGTTTACACGAGAGCAGAGGGCGTGAGGACGCATCTTTATGGCAGTTTTTAATCACAGTTAACTTTTATGCGAGTGTATAATGCGCCCGAATTAGATTGTTCTGGCTCTGGTCGGCTGCAAGCGCGAGTGTTTATACAACATCACGTGCCGCCACCTCTGAACACATTGCTCTCACATCCATCCATCGGGGACCGGATATAGGCCTACATAGACTGGTGTAACTATATAGTATGTTGAAGAGTTAGCCCACACATAGGCTCCGCTCATAGGGAAATGCTAAATACAAGGAAATACGAACATAGATATACGAAAATAGCGATCAAAGATAATTGTTATTTTAAAACGTTTTCCTCCAGCGCAAAGTTCTCCTTGTTGGTGGAGGTGCCGGGTTTTTACCGTGAAAGAATCGTTCGCTGAATAGACTCTATGAGTGGGACTTGACCCAGCCCACCCACCCCCTAACCCCCAGTGACCAAAAACATTCTGTATTGTCATTGTAGGAGGGTGTTGCCAACAATTAAACGAAGGTCAATCGGAGGTCAAGTTCAGTTGTTAGCGTGAGACGTGACACGAATGGACGGATGGACGAACAGACGGACAAGCTAAGTCTATAAAGCATCGCTACCTAAGAAATGTGTAATTATTGGTAGTTGTTGTAACCCAGTTTCAGAAATTGATTTATAATGGTGGGCACAAAAAACCACGCGCCTCGTTGCTAGGGCGTCTCCGAAGAAAAGTCAACTCTAGAACGTAAATAATAAACGGTGATTTAACCGGACGCTGTCCGCATTGGAACAAGGACAAACACACACACAGGATCAACGTGTTGCATCATAGGGTAAACGTAGTTTAGGCTAATTTCAACAACATAAAATCTAATCACACCCGTAGACCTAGCCCAGCAAAGCTAACGTCTATTTGCATCACCTTTCCGTACGTATCTGCGCGCGAGTCATACTCGTTTCACGTTGAAAAACCGAACATAGCCACAGGCGTGCATTTTCAAATAAAAATAAATAAATGAATTGTATTTAGAGTACCTACGCACTCAGTTATATAACTGATTTTCAGTGGGGAACAGTAAATCAAAGCGACCAAGCCAACCAACCCTGTAGGCCCCGACGCTATCGACGAGTGAGCGATAACAGACCAAAGATTGATATTGTTAATAGCAAATATAGCAATCAGTGGTATGGACAGTGCGAACACCCGCGGATCAACGCCAGAATCAACAAGGCCCATTGAGAACAACTTTAAATTTATTATGTGGCTCGTTGCTAGAACGGCTCCAAAGTTACCGTTTACAAATTCCTAGGACAAGAACTGAAGGACTTAAGTCCAATTCAGAAGTTAAAAAACTTCTGACTTCGGCGGGAATCGAACCCTGGACTTTCTGCGTTGGAAGCAGATACGCTAACCACAAGACCAACGAGCATGCTGTTTGCATTATCATACAGCAATGATGGTACAGAATGTTTCTGTTGATCGGGACTCACAGAGCTCACTCTATAGGAAGATATCTTAGACCCGGCACCTCCACCAAGACAACAAACACATTTGGTTTGTATATCCTTGTTAACTCGATCAAAGTAAGACTCGCAGTTAAATGTACAGGTAAATATCATTGAGAGTGTGACTGTAATAGATTGTTGATTGATGGAGTAGCCTATTAATATCCTGTATGCAATACATGGTTGGTCAGGCACATAAAGGAACATGTCACATGTGGCATCCTTTGGGAAAACTGGTGTCGGTAAGGTGCATTATTATTGCCCAAAGATTGCAGGTTAGGCACATCCACCATTTCTAAGAATCGGGTGCGAATTTGCTTTAGGCTACCCGGCACCACCACCAAAATCATAGAGAATTTTGATACTCGATTTCAAGTACCAAATACTAGACTAGACTCGAAATTTCGGGTACTCGCGCACTCCTAAAAATAATCTAATTTATTATAGGCCTAATCATAAGAAAAGATAGGTCAATCAATAAACGAAATGTTGTAGTATCAAAATATGGAAAAGTAAAATAGAACAAACACTTTAAATGCAATTTAACTAAAATTAATATTTAAATCTATTTTTGGAATTTGGAGCATCTTTGATTTCTATAGGAATGGTAAACGGCACGGTTGTAAAAATGATTTAGATGATAGAAAATGATTGGATTGATTTGATAGATAGATGTTCTAGCACGGAGAGAGTTTAAAGGTTAAACTGTCTGTACTGAATTGATATTATTTTTAATGGATTAAGATCTGTTAAACCGGTAATTAAGTTCTTTGAAAATCTAATATCCGTTTGCTTACAATAATTTTGGATTGAAGGCAGTCCACATTTGTTTAACCGCTCAGAAGCACTTTCAGAATAAAACACATTTTCTGGGTGCCCGTTAGGGCGCCGCAGCCAAGCCGCGGTGCGCTACACACTCAAGCACCTTATACACCAAGCAGAGTTGGGGTGATTTCGAGGTGTTACCCAGCCGTCATGTAACGTGATGTGAACTTGAAAACTATCACAATCGAGGGGATTTAGGTACCTGACAACACATGCCAAATTTTATTGGGGTACGACCATTCCTTCTTGGTGAAAAAATGTCTTCAAACATGCTCAAAATCACTTTAAGGATGTTAGCTACTGCTAGCTACTGCTACTGCTAACAGTAACATCTAATACGTCGGCCCGCGATTCTGACCAGACGGGTGGGGCTACAATGTTCATATTTTACATGGACATTAAGGTTATAGAATGATAGTCTCTTTTGAAAAAAAAAGTTGAAAAAGTTTGTTGGAAGGCTTCCAAATAAAGGTTTTAAAATAAGCCTTAAACACTTGGCATATAATCAACAAGTAACCATAGTTACTTGACACTTGTTGACGGTATAAGCAGAGTTAGGCGGGAAAGTGCGATACGTAAACAAATGGCGGACATTTAAAAATTTTCTTCTTTGTGTGGAACGAGAAAAGGTGTCATTATACTCTCATAAAACAAATCAGAAACCGTCCCTGGCCTAGGCCCAGATGTAGAAAATTATTTATAATACAACAGTGTAGGTCTAAAGTTCCATTTGGCTATAGGACTAGTAAAATTCATACTTACATTACATGTTTGACAAGCCTAGCCAACCCTATGCCAGCACAACATTGTTTTGATATGAACTTGCTCAACTGTTTGTTTACATAATTGCAACAATCAAATCATTTCATACAACTTGTCTTTCGATTAGCCCGCGTTTATGAAGGCACTGCCATCTAGAATAAATATAGAACTTTTTCGAGCTCTTTGCTATACGCAAATCTTTTAAAGTGTTTGGATTTTGTGATACTCTTTCAACCAGCCTACTATAGGGGTTTAATATCAATGCTTTCAACTCACAACCCATGACGTTTTCCACGATACCGTTCAGAATACCAATTCCTTCGAAAACGAAACGACTTCGTTTTCAAATTGCGTTTTCAACTCATCTCCCACGAACTCAAGAATTGGGGTCCAGTCCTTATACCGTCGTTATACCATGGTTATACCACCTATACCCAGGATGTACATGAATCCGGGTCTAGATATTTTACATCATATATTGTTACTGCTAATACCATAGAATTTAAATCAACTTTGATAAAAATATTATATTTTAGCAAATAATTTTGTAATGGAACTTGAAAAAGTAATGAGATCACACACATAACAAAAACTTGTAGAAATACAGCCAAACCTTACACACTCAAAAGGAATGAGATCTAAAAAAAGGGCCAAGCTCATCTACCCTTCCACATAAACGTACAGTGTCCCATAACAGCATCCTCGAAAAGCTTGGCAAAATAGAATTTGCATGTTTACGTTTAAATTAATTACAAAAAAAGAACTTTGATAAACTATTACGTTAAATTAATAATCGCAAATTCTATTTTGAAAAGCTTTTCGAGGATGCTGTTATGGGACACTGTACGTTTATGTGGAAGGGTAGATGAGCTTGGCCCTTTTTTTAGATCTCATTCCTTTTGAGTGTGTAAGGTTTGGCTGTATTTCTACAAGTTTTTGTTATGTGTGTTTAATATAGGCCTACCTAACTTTAGTTGCACGGTTTTGAATAGAGATGTTAAGCAACAAAAATCATCATCATCATCATCTTGACCTCCTGACTCCGGGCAGATGACGTATGGTATCATGCACCCGGCAATGCACATGGGGTGCACAAGGTAAGGCAAGCGCTATTGATTTGCAAACACTGCAGTCATACTGGCTGGAGCTCGTTGCCCCCACACCACCATGCACACACATAAAACTAGACGGAGAATAAAACACAATCAAACTCTCGACGCCGCGTTCTCCATTTCACAGCAGACAATCACCACGTTCACCTTCCATTGGAACTACACTCGTGAGAAACATGTCCAGGGTGCACGGCATGTCCCTCTTCGGGGCCCGGACACACAAAGAGGCGATAACCAAAAAAGGGGTAAATTTTAGGAGTAGTCATTCTTAACTCCAATTATGGTATCCAAAAAAAAAAGTTAAGTGATTTTTGGAATTACTCCTAAAATTAACTCCGTTTTGGGGATAGTTTCTCTTTGTGGATCCGGGACCAGACCAGGTGTTTGGTATGGTAGAGTTAGGACAAAGTGAAGAAATTTCTTAGGGCTGTTTAACAGGATTCAATCCCGTGCATTCGCATTAACGACTGGGGAAAACCTCGGGGAAAACCTTGAGTAAGGATTACCGGTCTCGTCGGGACTCGAATCCTGGACCTCCCGAATCAGAGGTCTCGCGCTTTCTCTTGAGCCACCACTGTCGGTTAACATAATACCTAGGATAGTGAAGGTAGGGAAGGCCTTAAAATTAATAAACCTCTCATTAACTTCGACTTTTCCTTCTAGACATTTATGAATGATAAGTCAAAGTACAGCACTAGAAAACACATTACTTATATAAACAGAGCAGAAGGGCAGGGGGGCAGGGGGCTGCAACAGCTCAATTAAAACTATTTTCAGTCTTTGAGTTTCAGAGCAACAGTTTCGAAAATGATCAATACACTTGGTGCCCAGAATAACACTTAGATAGTATCTGGTACTCGCGTATACAACATCTAAGGTTCGCACTTGGATAAGGATCTCTGTTACATCCTCAACACATCAGCCCTACGCAATGATCTTGTGAATCAGGTGAAGAATTATATCATTAAAATATTATAATAATAATTTTTGTAGGAAGCCTGTCCAGGGTGCAATTTAAACCCGTCTTCAGGTTTCTAATTCGGTATGTTGCGGATAGGACAATTGTTAAGGGATGTCCGAGGGCTGTTTAAGAGGACTCAATCCCTTGCATTCGCATTAACGACTAAGGAAAACCTCGGAAAAAACCTTCAGTCAGGATTTCCGGTCTCGACGGGATTTGAACCCGGGACATCCCAAATCAGAGTCGAGCCAACACTGTCGGTAATGAAATATTTGTTTTTGTGTTACGAAGGGAATATCCCAAGAAATATCTAAGAGGAGTCAACCTCTATCATCATCAGAAAACCTGGGGGATTTATCAGTTGGGATTGTCGGAAACCGAGAGACGGGACTTGATATACACCAGGCATGAGCTACCCCTGTTCGTATTCTCGGCTGTTCATAGGGATAAAACACCAAACTACCCGCAGAACACGAGAAAGAGTAGAACAACTTTCATCTACTAATAGAATCAATACCTGTGCATGATTTTCAATATCCATTACTAGAAAAATGTTAGTTTTCATTCTTTCTCTCAAGAGACACTCTAGATTTCCACGAAGTCGATTACCAAATTCAAGGTCATGAGGGCAGATACATTATTACTCCCTTTTCAGTTCGGGAGCGATCGATACCGAAGTCGAGGGTTGAGTGAACGGGTCCCTCAAACACGGTGAATAAACGAACAAACTAGTCATAAATACGTGAACGATCCCGTTGATTCAGCACATTTTGTATTTTTTTTTATTTTTTTTTACCTCTAAAAGAGAAATACTCGTATTTAGCATTTAGATTTGAAAGTAATTTCACGGCCCGGTGGACGCGGCATAATGTCCTCGGGATGAAATGCCGGTGTGAGTGCGTTCTTTGAATGCGGCGATGAGAAAGGAGGGGGGGTCAGGTCAGGCTGATATTTTCTTCTGCGAGGGAATCCCCGAGGAGAATGCGCGCGACATTCAAATGTCAAGGACACACCTCTCTCGTCAGAAGGAACGGATGTCCCAGGACATGTCACGCACTGCATGCCGGATGCGAGAGGAATATATTCCACAGCTGAGCTATCATTAATATTAATAGACAGTGCTATATAGTAGTATAGGTAGGCGGGCAGAGAGCTGACAGGGTTGTTGATTTTATCATTTAATCGAATCACTCGAAAAATTCGATATCGACTTTGTATTATTTGTGCAAAACAAATTTCAAGGTCAAAATCAAAAGTCAAAATAATGTGTGGCAAAAAAGGTTCCTCAATCGCGCTGAATGACCCGGCACCTCCACCAAAATTAGAACGCGATCCGGAATTTGAAACAGCTGCATTTACAGCATCTTTAGTATTTGACGATTAAAAAAGGGGAATTGTTTTTTCCCCTAAATCGTTGGCAACAGATTCTCGTATGGATATTATGATGGACGAGCTCTATCAAAACAGAACTGTTGGTATCAGAATGTGAAATCAGCACTACTTGTAACAATATCAATTCACGGTTTGGGCAATTTGTGGCATCTTAATTTACTATGAGAGTAAAATAAAAATATATAAGTTGGAAAAATTGTGTTCAAGATCGTCCAAGAAAGCGATAAGAATAATAGGGATGCGCAAAGGACGATGAAACATTTCTATGCATACATCCTAATTGCGTACCTACCACCTAGACAAGGTAACCAGCGAAGACCACCATCTGTAACCAAACGTGAACAATTGAACATCCTACATGCAGCATGATAGTGTCAGGTAGGATCTTCCACACGTGACGTACAAGATGTTATCTGCGCCGCTGTAAGGGGAGGGTTCGCTCCTCGCTGCATGCGCCAAGCACGAGGTCACGTTGCTACCCCCTTCAAGGTAAGGGCGGATTCACGTGGAGAACTTATACCCCCACCCCTTTAACCCACGTAGACAACGTCTCGTCTGGAAATGGAAATAATGTTCGGGGTCTACACGACCTGTTATCTGAGGTTGGTATCTAAAGAAGAGAGAAATGATTTGTCTCTTATATCTGCGCACCTAACAACGAATGGAAATGCGAACGCGGCAAGGGTATATTGTTGGCAAGAAGACCGAAAAATCATTCGAATAATACGGTGAAATGCGAAAAAGTAACGATTATTTGATCGTCAATCAGAATATTAAAGAACGAATGAGAAACGCAAAATAATGAATGACTTTTCATTAGTAACATTTAAGTCTTCAACGGTCTTAACTGTTTTTATCGACTCCAATAAATAATTTAAACTTTTCGAAATTGGCAATCTCAAGATGGCGCAAAATTTTTCTTGTGATCTTTCACAAATTGAATTACGTCTTTCAAGCATTAATGGAGGGGCACTTGAGAAGCATCGAACCATAATTAAGTTATGACAAATTGATGAAATACTGCAGGATGATCGGAACGTCTGAAGTGCACGCACGTCTGTACAGGCGCATGCGCCCTACTAGACAACAAGGGGCAGCTTGAGATTGTCTAGAGATTGGGGTGGTCGACATCATTACAAGGCATGGCGTGACCCCAACAGCTGTTAATTGCACTGATAAGGAGGTGCCGCGTACAGGACACGTCTGCCACTTTGTGTGCGCCCTACATCCTGAGACCGGGAAACTCTAAACATGGCGTTATCTTGATGGGAAACACTTAACATGACCTAGGTACCTTATCTTGAAATCAAAGAAGAAACGCCCGTTCAGCACGCAGGGCATTTTCTCACGTTGATTATTTATTTAAAAATTTAAAATACTTAACAAGTTTTGATGATTTAGCAAAGCAATTTTAAAAATCAAAATTTCCATCGGCACGGTTATACGTTCCAATCGAACCTTTTTAATGGTATGTTTCAATTTCATGTTGTTACATGGCGGCAAAAAAAAAATGGCAATGATTACACCAAGACTAAGGGCTAATGCTTAACAAGTTTTCTTAGCTATGGATGTTTAGTAAGTGATAAATACGCTATTTGCGTATGATAGACTTATGAGAGAATTGTATAGATGTTAGCCCCTTTCAATATTCGCATTACAAAATGTAACTCACGTACGCCCTTATTCTTTTACAACCACCCGCAATTGCCTTTTATGTAAACATTTTGTTGGTACTAAATAAAAATACATAAAAGTAAAACACAAACATATTTAACCTCAATATAAAATTTGTGAATGTAAATGTACGCAACCTTTCTGATAATCTAGTCCAAAGTACTTGCGGCCCTCTCCAACTTTACAAACTTTACTATAAAAAAAACTTATAAAGATTGGAAAGCAGACAAAAACTTGTGAGCCCACACCACTAGACCGTTGAATTACCAAGTTTACCACACGCGAAGATTCATCTTGAGCAAACAAACCCAAGTTAGTTGAACAAGTTGAACATCTAATAGCATTAGACTCCGTTCTTACTATACTCTGGGTCAGATCTCGACCTTCTAGTGTTGAGAGGGTCTGACCCATTAGAGAGGGAAAGTATACAAAGAGAGAGCTCTGGCAACCCGTCTTGTCGGGCCTGGGGTGGAATATATCTATCTGTCCTACGCGGTACGAGGGCGAAAAAAGCACTGAGCATAGAAACTTTGTTCATACATTAATTAATTAAATGTGTCACGAGGAAGGCACAGAAAAGAGCATAGCTCCAAACACACTTGGTAACTGCCAACCTTATGACAGCAAATATATTTAAAAAGGTAACCACAAGAAATATCAACAAAACTGATGTCGAGTGTATATCGTTAAACAATTAACTAAAAATCCTAAAAAATTACTAGTACTTTGTCATTGGCTACACGCGCTTGCCTAGATTAACAGCTCAAATGGCAAAGAGAACTGAAGTATCACATTTAACAAACGCATTTACTTATTACAGTTATTTTATGTATAAATAAATAAAAATAAATTCGTATTTACAGACCCACTTAGTTATACAGCTGATTTACAGTGGGGGACATTAAACCAAAGCGACTAAGCCAACTCTGTAGGCCCCGACGATATGTTCAAGTGAGTTTTAAATCCAAAAATGGATTTACAAAGAAAGGTTGTAAATAAAATTAGAATTACATCGTTGCACGTTAAATAATATTAACAATATTAGAATAATTTGCAAATGATACAACCAGGCAGGATAGAATCATTGTATCATGTTTGAATCGTATGATATCAAGTGTATTCTCGAGCTAAACCGGGTTGGGTATGGATTATGTCTAGCTTCATTGAGAGAGTGGAAGCTCAAATGTGTTTTCGAAAAATGTTTCGTGACAATGAGGAAAATGTAGGTGAGATAGCAATCAGCGGTAAATATAAATAACTAATGCCCATGCATGTAGTTGGGCAATCGACTACACACACACACCTTCACACACACACCTTGTAACAATATTGATTGCGTAACCGAGTATGGGTAAGTTTATGCACAGAAATCACGCGTGAACGCATGCGGACGCGCCGTTTGTCAAACAGAAAATGCAAATAGGAATGCATGACCTATAATGGAGTTCACATCGACTGTTCAGTGGACAACAAATTCGCATTTTGTACAACCCTTAGAAAGGGTTCCAACTGAACAATGCTTCAGAGTGCTTGGTATCAAAGTGAACCCCATTGTGCAAAAGACGAATACCGTCTCTAAACTAAAAGTGAAGTTGATAAGCCTTATCTCTATTTTAATAAATTCATTGTCTTATTTACATTTTTCTAAGCATTTTCGTTTTTTGGAGAAGTGTTTATCTTCGTTTTTAAGGAAATATCCGATTAAATCATATCAAAAGTTTATGTTACTTGTTTTGCAATTCCGCTTAGAATTGAGCTACAATTTCGATTTAAAAACATTTTAGGCCTTGTTTTGACTTGATGAATTGAATAAACTATACATATAATCAGCAAATGAAAAAAATGACACGATTTAACTATCACTTATACAAGAGACCCCACACCTGTCATCCCATTTCATCTTGGATTTTAAATTGTAAACCTGGGTAACTGGTTGTAAAATACCTCTATTATGTTCGTCATGCGCCTTTCAACCTCAACAAATTCTTTTCGAAAGGGTTGTTTTTTTGGCATTTGTAAAAGGTTCGCAGACTGTATAAATTAATGTATTGTGTAAAACTCAATCACTGGCCAGTAATGTAACTAATATTATTTTAATATTATCATTTAATTATTGATGAGTCAAGTAAAAAATACACACACTTTCTAGCCTGCCTTTTTCCGGTTATTTGAGTTTTTGAAAGGCGATTTTAGCATCAGTTTCATTCAAAAGTGTGTATTGAATATTCGACGAATTACAGAATAATAACTAATCATTAACTTGTCTAGAGGAGTAGCGGTTTGCTACACGAATGACTAAGTACCCTTCAATAGTGCCACTGCAGAACCCATGGGTTGATTTCATATTACTGTTGTCCTGCGTTCCACGTTCGAATCCAGGATGTTCTTTCACTCTTGTTTACACCGTTATCCATGTGTATATATAGGCATATAATAATTTAATATAGTTGTAGGATAGACGTAAAATAAGTAAATAAATACATTGCCAAGTTATTTTGTGAACAAATCTTAACATTTAGTTAAAAAATAAAATTAAAAACACCCACAGAACCATCTTTTGACAAGGAATTAATTAACATACGTTATAATTATGAAAACGTTAAAATAACGCATGTTATAATGCAATGGCATATGCATGGTTGAATTCAGTACCTTTTCTCGAGTTGGAATTTAAATGAAGACGGGCTGAGTGGCTGACAGCAGTAAACCAATATTCTATTGAAACCTTCGTCAACCTTTCAGCTATGATTGGCAACATTAGGGGTCTTGAAAAAGACCAATGTCGAGTGTGGCCCTAGGTTCCTCCACTGAATTGTCGGCGTGAATGCCATTATAGGCTACATTTCCACGAACTGGTGGATTGAAGATAATTCCGTTTGCCACATGGTTTGATCTTTTAAATGAACACCCTACATTCGAAAAAATCGTGTGTAATTTTTAAGAGAAATATTTCTCCGATTGTACCCAAATTTATACCATTTCTAAGTTAAAGGTTTCGAAGGTCTGAAAATTTCGTCAAAGTCGGGGATGTCGAGTGTCCAGCACAAAGCAAAAAGAAGACCCAAGTGATCGAAATAAGTTTTTAAAAAAAGTACGATTTTTATGAGAAATATTTAGACTTCGTTTTCGATAGCTCCATGAAACGGCAGTGAAGAGATTTAGAAAGTCCCCTGAAAATAACATTAAACACGGAATGGTCGTTGGAGAGAACAAACAGACCAAGAAAATAACAAAACAAATACAAACAAAACACCTGAGCTTCTCTTCTCATGGCAGTCCTCGCTACGCTCATCCAATGATGAAACGGGGATTTCTGTCAAACTCGTCACAAAGTGGCTCTGCAAGGAATGAGAATGCTGCAGGGGTTAACTCAAACTAACAGCCCTCGGGCATTCCTATCCCAACTATCAAAGTACTATAGTTACCACAAGTGGGTTACACTAGATAACGTTTAAGTGAACTTCACTGTCGGCATACCTACGAAAAAGTCATTCGGCATTTAACAAAATACAAAACAAATTACAAATTTTCCATTTTAAATTTAAGGGTGTAAACTAAAAGTTTGCAAACTTGTGTTTACTTTCAAGTTCATATTAGGCTCATGGTCGATAAGGGTGGATGGTGAGAGTTGAGACGCATGTTTTGCAGGAAGTTAAACCAACAATGTCAAGGAATGTACAGAATGTGTACGAGAGAGAGAGAAAGAGAGAGAGAGAGAGAGAGAGAGAGAGAGAGAGAGAGAGAGAGATAGAGAGAGAGGCGCCGTATCTCTCTTAGGCCGGGACTTCGCCGGATCAGAATGGCGCCAAAGACACAAGGGTGATTTCTTGGGAATCCCCATGATAAGCCTGTTGCATCGAGTGAATAAGAATGCGGCACAGGAAAAAAGTTTCCAAACACTCTGGCATGAGTAAGATATCGCCATTTTAGAGCATTTTTATATTTCTATGTTACGTAACGTCACAAAATTCGCCGCTCTCTCTACGTTCAGTCTAAACGGAAGTGAAGGGAACGTCCTAATCCTAGCTGCTTTAGAGTTGAGCACAATCCCATCATTTTCACTTATAGGAAACCCACAATCGAGAATAGTACAAACCTTCCCGTTTAGTCTCGCGTGCAATCAATGAGCCACCTCTAATGTGCGTTAACGATCTGCGTGAAAGGAGGTAACGATTTTTGACCCGAGGTAAAAGGAAACAGTCGTTAAACTTAAAGGGCTTAAGTGGAGGCATCACAGTTCGTGGGACCGGTAGCTGAAAATTACCGAGGAGAGAGTTGGGTATCAGTTTTCTTGAAAACGGCGGAAAACTTGCGGCCTAGCCCCGAGCAAGATAGGACGGCTTATACAATAAATTTAAATTTTTATCGTGGGAAACCTGTTATAGGGTGCAATTAGCCCCTCTTCAGGTGAACTAGGTATGTGCGGATAGGAAATTGTGAAGGGATGTCCGAGGGCTGTTTAAGAGGACTCAATCCCTTGCATTCGCCTTAACGACTGAGGAAAACCTCGGAAAAAACCTTCAGTCAGGATTGCCGGTCTCGACGGGATTCGAACCCGGGACCTCCCGAATCAGAGTCTAGCGCTTAGCGCCCGAGCCAACACTGTCGGTGGCTTATACAATAGAACAGAGTGAAGCCAAGCCGTGGAGAATCTTGCGTCGAGGCCGAGGAACCAATGGGTTTCGTGCGTGACGTATGTAGCGGGCTTACACGGGTGACGAGAAAGCAATTTGACTTGTGGGCGGTGTGCTGGGGGAGGGGGGTGGACTTAAGACATGAGCAGGGCTGGTGATCCGATAAGGCGCACGACAGAGAGACGCCCGGCCCTGACACTGACATTGTTGCATCAACCACTTGATGGTCGCCGGCGACGTCGGGCGGGTGTTAGACGCTCGGCGTCGCGGCGACGACCAGTCGGACGCCGCGGTCGATAGCGTCTGCAGAGAGAGAGCGGGGAACACACACCACTTAGATGATGCGAGCCACTTCATGTACAATCAAACCTCCGCGCTCCAGAACACCCGCCCCGCGTTCACTTGCGAGCTAGCTTTTTAGCAACGGAGGGGGGCGATGCCATAAATATTAATTAAGGTTTTAGCGAGTCTTTTCTTTGGGTCTCCCGCGTCCCCAACTTAAGAGTAATGCCCCTATTGTTCGAGAAAGTAATCGGGAAACGACTTAACAGTCTGTATAAACCCAATAGACGGTTTGAAAACTGAAGGTAAACTGATCCAGATGGTGAAAGACCCCATACCTCGAGATAAATGATTAAATAACTCATTACTAAAATCAGAAGAAAAGAAACAAAACGTGCATAATGTTTTTCTAGGAGATTATATATATACGACGAAACAACCCCCGCCACCACCGCCCAGCGTTTTTAGTATCTCACAAGGCCGACTAGCGATCTACTCGGGTTGGAATGAGGGAATTGAAAACAAAGATAAAACTTCACGGACATTAAAAAAACAAAAAAGTAAATATTAGGGAGAGAAGCTCGCGTATATGCATCATCGTTCTCTTAACGTCTGTATATACGGACTCGTCTATGATAAATAACCGTAAATGTTCATTACATATTATATTAAAACATACATTCAACCTTAAGATGACAGAACGTTATTAGCTCAGTATCGGTGTTAACTCGCCTCAAAAAAAAAAAACACTATTGGGAGGAGTCTTATGCGGCTGCCCTCCCCTATTACACCCTACAGTCATCAATTTACAAATTTTGTTTTAATCAGCCAGAAAAAATAACGAATATGCCAATAGCCAGTTTTTTACTTTTTACCAAAATCGAAATTCGTGAAAACTGATTTATTTTTTATAAATTATTTTAAAACCAATTTTATAAATGTGTTACTGTACATCCCTATATTTCCACTTTCGTGACATATGTTCAAAACTTCAGGCACTTGTGGTGTCAGTCAGCCTTGGTGGAGGTGCCGGGCCCACTCTCTGTGTGGCTAGTTCCGCCTTCTGACCAACAGGATCTAAATGAATCTAAATGTATCATTCTTTGTTATTTCAAGCGAAAAACCACCTGTCAATCGGACATCGTGTTCAGAGTTTATCGTGAGCCTGGCACACGCACAGACGGACGGACAGTTAAGTGCTGCATGGAGAAGTTTCACTCCTTATTATAGTTGACATTATTCAACATGACAGGCCCGGCAAGCCGGTCCAATAAACTATGTGTGCCCTAGAAAATCTGGTGGTTAGCCACCCCCTGACCCGACTTATGTTGGAAGCAGGTGTAAGAAATATATATGTATTATAGTTATCGTTTCGACATATCTACATTGTTAATCGGGGCAATTTTAAATGCACCGTAATTGTTGGGAAATACGTTTTATACGTACACAACTACCGGGTACAATTAGTAAATTGCTTTTATAGGCCTACTCTGCATTGAAAAAGTTATTAACGGCAGTGCCGAGTAAGTGGTCGAAAAGTTGGTGAACAAGATCCATAATAAAAATGTCATTAAAACACGACTAGGATGTAAAATAAAATGTATAATGCAGGTATAATCGACTGAAGGCTATCTCATGCACGTCATCTCTTTGACACACAAGAACATCAAACAAACTCACACACGAACGGTAGAAATGACGATCCTATCCCGCTCTAGTTTCATTCACATGTCCAGATATTTACTGATGTAAGTATTATTCTCGTGATAAGTTTCATCTGGAATTGTCGGTCGTCAAATCGGTTTACATTCGCATCTCGTCTACCATGATGTGCATGTATATGTGCCCGTGCTGTTTATTTCTTTTCACGTTTCGCTTTCAAATATTGTTTGAAGAGTTGATCGTGTATAAACTTTAGTTTAATATCGTGCTCTTTCATGCAGAGATTCGCGTTTTGCTTGTATTTTAAATCTGTCAAACGACAGAAAAGTGAAAAGTGAGTTGAAACTTCACTACCAGAGACCGTAGGAGTAAGGCGAACTTTTCACCACTAACAGTTCCCATTCATATCACTAGGACGCTTCGCGAACGTATTTCCCAGTCGCGTTGATGGATGAAGTTTTTGGTTGACTATTTCAGTCCAATGATTACTACGTTTTAAGTATGCGTGGGATCTCATTACTTCTTTAAGTTCAATTGCAATTATTTTTTTTAAAAATTACGATAATTTTTATGAAGTAGTATTAATTGCTATGGTAAAGAATTTCAAATATCTCGAGGCCCAAAGAGTTTTATGTACGCATAGATGATTGTCAAGTTTTTGTAGCTTGTTAATTATACATTATGTAAAAAGCTTATATTCAAACCTTAATATCTATGAATTTTGACTAACTTTTTCATTTTTTTCTTTCAAAATGCCCTTTATCCCCATTACCTTAATGTCCATGTAAAATATGAAGGTTGTAGCCAGAATCAGCCCAAATATCACGAAAATATAGAATTAAATATTGTAAAAGTACAATATTCATGAGAAATATTTCTTCGATTGTACCCATAAACTTGGCAGATCTAAGTTTAGAGATTTCGAAGGTCTCCTCTAATTTTCATCAAGATCGCATAATTATGCCGTTTTTTCCCGGTAGAGAGTGAACAAACAGACAAAAAAAGAGCTAATTTTTCTAGGGGTAAGTGAAATTAAAGTCTTTGCTTCGCTCATACAATAATTTGAATTGCTTTTTATAACTTACAAAAATTTTATTACTTCAATTAAATTTTGTCTGCATACAGTATGTAATTAGTTTTGTAAATCAGTTTTTATAAATAAATAAATAAATACAAATATACCCACTAGGGCTCGAGCCCAGAGACTTCAGCGGCTCAATGCGTATTATTAGAAACCAATCAGGGAGCATTTCTCGATTTGGTTAGTCGGGAAACACTCCCGTAGGTGTAGGAGACCCGTGGTTAAATCCCGATTGGGGCGGACTTTTTTAATTTCTGAATTGTAGTAAATGATAAGCAGGGAGCGTTGTTAATTGTTGATCTGTCCGCCCGTGTGTCTCGTCTCACGATAAAACGAACATGACCTCTGGGCGTGTTATATTGGCATTGCTTTTCAACATAGAGATTACAGAATGTTTAGGTGACTGTGATTCGTGAACTCGGCACCTCCACAATTAATGAAGACTTTATCAAGCTTGTAACGATAACTATTAGATTCGCTCTCCACTTTGGGTACTATCCAGCAGTACTTGTTACATACTCATGTTGATGTGGTTGCATTCATGATTGGATTGATAAGGCTATTCGAGACGATGAGTGGTGATAGATGAGTTACAGGGTGAATAGAAAGGGAGGAGGGGAAACCCGGTACCGGCACGTAGCCTTAGCCTACGCCTTTCAAAAAGTATCAAGGGGACCAACGTCCCATCCAAAAGGACGGACATTGACAGTCATATCATTGAGTATGGTCCATTGAGTATAGTCGTATAGGTTCCTCCACTAGCCCGGACTGCCGAGCGATCGAGGAGAACGAAGCCGTTACACTAGCTCTCGAGCCCTCTATCTGCTCTAACCAGCGGTATACGTGTGTTTCGGGGCAGGGCGTTCACCCACTCTACCACTGATCATGTTGCATTTATGTTGCAATGGTAAACCAATGAACAGGCCGGGAGTTGTTGAGGAGAACACGAAGTCATGATACGAGAACGTGTACAAACATGCACAACTGACTAACTGGAACAGAGTGACTATGACAGGCTGGCACAAAACCGAGACGTATCAATATAGCGCGCTAGAACGGTGGGTATAATTTTCAATTTTTAATTTTTACCTATGGAAGGGAATCAAACCTGGTAACAGGGTGCAATGTATGCCCCTCTTCAGGTGAACTAGATGTTGCGGATAGGGCAATAATTGTGAAGGGATGTCCGACTCCGAGGGCTGTTTAAGAGGACCCAATCCCTTGCATAACCTCGGGGAAAACTTCAGTCAGTATTGCCGGTCACGACGGGATTCGAACCCGAGACCTTCCGAATCAGTGTCGAGTCAACACTTTCGGTTTGGCTATATTAAATCAGCAGTGAGTGAATGAAATGAGCACGGTCGTGACAGAGGATGGTACTTGCGGATCAGAGGCGCCTATAGCTCTACCAAGATGAACTATGTGGTATTTATTACCATTCGGTCGTTGGAAACCATTAGTTGGAATAGCGTAATCCAGTTTCGTGTACGATTAACTAGCATTACCGACATACATTAAGTAGAAGCAATGAACATAACTTCAACCCTGACTAGTTAGCCAGACGGTTATTAACAGTGCACTCTATTCCAGACGGAAATTACAGTTATCAAGATTAACGTCACCATAATACCAACCGTGGAACCAGGTTATAAACATTAATTAAGTAATTATGCAGTGATGTGTGCCCTTAAATCAGAGTAACCTTAAATGTATTATAATTCAATGATTTGTGCACAACTTTCAGATAAAATTCAATTATTAAATTGGTGTCGACAGAAATATTACCGAAAACTTAAGAGCAGCAGCTAGTCGCAGCAGAAGACTCGATAAAAAAAAATGTGTATAGACTATGAAAAAAGAAATTTAAAAAAAATCCTTCGCCCGGGTACCGAACCCGGATATACCGGTTGCCGGTCGACCGGTGATATAATCAATTATTTGGATAAAAGGGCGCATCAAAGGTAGTGGTTTTTTTACTAATGAGATCGAGAAACGCCATTGTGAATTCTATAATGGCATATGTCTCAACATAATACATCGTCAAATAGAGTGCATAGTAAACAACCATCTATGAAATGAAGCCGCTCTAAAGTAGACGTCAAAATGAACTCACAGACGAAACTTTCTAGGTACAAACTATTCTCGTACGTCTTCTAGTGCATACGGCCTTGGGTTTGGATGCGCTCGGCCTGCCGCTGCAGTTGCCGTCAGATATAGCATCGTACTTGTGACGAAACGTGTTGCTAGTTATATAAAGCCGGTGTGCGCGCAGATACTAAACTAGACTATCGGCAATCAAGCTGGCTCGGGCCAACATAAGGCGCAGAGGTATAACTGTGTACATGAAACAGCTGGGTTTGAGTGACAGGCAAGACCTGGATGGACCCTGACGCCGCTGTGCGGTTGGGGGGTTGGAAAACAGGGGGGGTTGGAGAACAGGGGCGCAAACGCAACGCTTAGGGGTTGTATGCGACGTCCCTGAAGAGCTGCTTGGGGGAGAGGGGGGTGGGGGTTGGAGAAGACGACAAATCTAGAGGTTTGAGGGGAGGAAATACAACAATTTTTGGGGTTTATATTTTTGTTTTAAGGGTGGAAAACTCGTGCAGAGGAACATTGATAAAACGGAAACCAATAAAAAAAAATACATAAACAACTCAACCAGGGATTGAACCCGGGTCTCCAGATCGAGCTGAGTTTGGTAAATTTCTAGACTTCTCAGGGGTTGAAGGATTTAGGAATACGGCAACTCCAGGGGTGCAGACAACAGCTCTAGGATATGCACCTATGTGGGGTTGAGTTGAGGCGTTGTACAATACGACAACCCTTGCACCAGGCTAGTGCTGGCTCAACACAGTACTGTACATGGCGGAGAGTCTCCTATACCTAACAAGGTGGGTGTCTTAGGATTAGGGGAGAGCATCATCAAGCGACTCACGCAACAGATTGAACCCTCTCAGATGCTGCGTGGACCCCGACCCAGCCCCGTTCGCGCTCCCGCTCGTCCGATACTTGGTGTCCTTCCTCCAGACGAGCTTGCCGAGCACGGTGAGCAGGCTCTCGCGCAGACTGTTGGGTCTGCGGCTGCCCTCGGAGAGCTGCGGCTCCGAGCCCCGCACGCTCGCCACGTGCACCTCGCCGTCGCTGATCTCGGGCTCGGACGAGGGCGGGCGTCGCCGGCGTCGCTTCTTCCGCTTCTGTCCCCCCTTTAGCACCTCCGCCCCAGAGTCCTCCCGGCGATTTTTGTAGGTTCCGGCCCGTCCCTAGCCCCAAATCGCACCACCTCCCTGCGTCCGTTCGCCGCCGCACGAAAGCACTCACACACACGACAACACACGAGAGTAGCTAAAATTAAACTGTTTCTACCTAGTTGAGACGAGCGGTCGTATACAGTACGGCAGTGGGGTTGTCTACCACCTCACCACCTGAACAACATCATCGTTCCGGGGGTAACGACACACAACACACATGCAACACGGACCCATAGCAGAGAGGGAGAATTAATATTGATCTAAATCACAACAACAAAACGTTACGCAATACTTTATATGGATGGAATCGATACACCATTAATACATATTGAATAGTGACTTCTTATGAGAGGGAGAAGAGGCTCGGATTGATCGAGTGGAGACGCGGAGAAGTCACGCCGAGTGTCGGGGGTAGGAAGTGGGTCCAATCCGCGGGTAGTTTGACCCGCATGACCTCTCGGTGCAGCAGGACATGAGAAGACCGGGAGACTCCACGACCTGCCCTAGGTCATCGGGCCGGGTGGCAATCAATCCTGCACCCACATCTCGAGGGACACGCACACGCTGCGGCAGTGCACTAGCACTCGCCGTATGTATGTAGACCGTGCGTCGGCCAATCAATACGTCGCCCCCGACCGACTAGAATAGCGCACTGTCACTACCTACAAGCGGCTGGGCGCGAACCGCGACGAGGGGAGGGAGCACTACCTCTAGGCTAAGCCACACGGACAACCACTATAGACCAACTGAGACTGGACTCGACGGTTTAACAGCCGAAAGCTGGGCCGACGACTGACCAGCCCGTGTCACGGCGACAGGGTGACGTCTAGTAATAGCGCGTTCTGCCGCCTGGCGTCGCGACGGGCGGCGTCGTTCTTGATTCACGGCCAGATTAGAGCGCTGGATAGACGCCGAGGTACATCACAGTAGCTACAACTTTGGACCATTTGGTCAAACGTCACTTTCGTTTGATTTACCGCATATCACACTTGGTGATTCATATTACTGGTGACTGTTGAACCATTTCAATGAAAACACATAAATGATAATTCATTGTAAATTATTTCAACAACTCTTTAATATTTCCAGTATAGGCGACACAATGTAACCTTTCTCAACTGCAGATCTCCTGGCTCCCGGATAAGTTCTCTAGTCTAGTGCACCTTCTTTATCATTTGGTTGGCACCTCTTAAAGAGTTGCAAGTTAGTGAACCAAGGCATCTCGGGGGGGGGGGGGAAATGTGCAATTCAAAGGTCATGCCCACACATTCGTTGACTCTATTATTTTTGCCAAGATGATGAATAATTTAGTTTTTTTAATGCTTGAATTACTATATCGCTTTGTGAGAGCATTTTTTATAGGATGTTACACTCATCCTATTGTTGAAAACCACAAACTTTGAAGAGAATCCGTTAGTCGTTTGATAGCTTGATAGGATAAAAATAATAAAATACAACCCTCATAAAAGGAACTTTGAAAAGTTAAGTTACTTCTGCCTAAAAACGAACTGATCCAAGTTTTCCTTTTCAAAAAGGAATTGGGAAGTTTTTCAAAAGGAACTTAGTTTTTTTTACGTTCTTTTAAAAATCATCAGTCAAATTTTGTAAAGTGATAAATACAAAAATAATTATGCCGAAAATTTTCTCAAGGAATCCGACCGCCGCTTCTACCACTCGTTACAAAAGGGGTGGAGCCATTTTCGAAAACATGTGAAATCTTAAGATATTTTTTATACTGTTGTTAACGATATCGGATACTTGAATTCGACGCAATTAGGACGGCGAAGAAAACTTATAAGAACGTTAAATTCGTTCCAAATTCCCACTAACACAAGATCCTGATGTAAGAAAAGGAACGCGTTCCCATAAAAGTTCCTGAAAAGGGAACGCGTTCATCTCCAAGACTGGTCAGATCGGATTACAAAGTATATTGTTAAATACTTGCACTCCATCAATAAACTGTTGTTATAGTTTGACGCTGAAATAAACATTATCTTATATGAACATAATCTAATCAAAACTGAATCAAAACATTACCAACAATGCCAGACTGAAATGCCAGAGAGGACAGCTGCAACAATTTAAGAACATTTAACAACGTTATAACGCGTTTAACTGGTATTTAAGGTGTATTAATAATTCCTGTCATGTAGTTTACAAGCTCGTTAATGCGGGCTACGTACGTCACGCGGACACATCTAGGTTGTGGTCGTAAAGCTTGACATGCGGGTGACAAGCGCCAGATTACAAAGAGTGCGCGGCCTGTGAACGATTCAGTATACAGACTAGAGTCTGCACCGGTAATTTGCTTCAATATCCACCCAGTACTTGTACATAGCAGCTGAACCCAAGAGCCCCAACATGTGATATTCCCTCTAGATCGTCTAGAGTCTAGACCAGGGTATATTAAGGCTACCGTATCCACCCTAGGGTCATAACCTATAAAAGTCCATGAAAGTTGGCTGAATGAAAGAGTACCTTTAATAAAACAGATTTTTGGGGGGCGGGACATAACCTCACTATCGGCCAAAATGTCGTTTTTTGACAATAGTGTAGCCTCCACATCTAGAGCAAAATAAATTTTGAGAATCGGTTTTCTGGATATTGTTTCCAAGCACCTATAATAACGGTACTCTTTCATTCAGACAACGTTAATCGACTAAAGGTTTTGACCCTAGAACAATAGCCGTATTATACTTGGGCTTTACGGCATCACTGTTACACATAAAACAAGCACGGTATTCAAAAGAGCTAATTTATCAACAAATCGTCGAAAATAAATATACAAAAACAAAATTACGTTTCTTTCCACCGTACAACGAGATTTGAAGATTTGAGATTTAACGGTTGCTTAACAAAAATCATCATCAAATCTCGTTATTGATGTAGCTGGAGAGGATAAACCAATACATACAAACATACACATTATTTATGTGAAAGAAAAAATAAAAAATAAATTGTATTTAGAGTCTACCCACTCAGTTATAACTGATTTTCAGTGTCATAATGGAATTAAATATGGTTGTTGGTGGAGGTGCCGGGTCAGTCTGGGTGACAAGTACCGTCCCCCTGATCATCGGGTTCACCAACATACTTGGGGAAGGAACTTTTTTTAATTAACGAGTTCCATTTTCAAGGAAATTTTTAGTGATCAAGTTCATGTTTCAGGAAACTTTTTAGAAAGTTCTTTAAAACGTTCCAGTTTCAATTAAGTATAGTCTATTTTGCACTAAGCTCCAACCCACTTTGCAATATTTGTTAGCAAGTAACCTTGACGTTGTGTATCATTTATAATTTCATATCACATGTATCATCACGATCCGAGATTCATTCGACAGCCGTGTGCTTGCAAGTTGCACGTCAGTCACTCTGCAGTCGCATTAAACATAATACACACAAACTATGAAATAAAAGGGTACTTTTTAAAGAAACTTTAGTTCCTTTTTGTGAGAAACTTGAACTTTATAAAAGTTACTTTTTAAATTGATGAACTGAATCAAAAGTAACTTCCCCCCAACCCCCACCCACCAATATCGTGTTCGGTTTTTATCCAGGGACAATAAACTTCAACTCGCAGACGGACGGACAGACGAAGACATGAACTAAAGTGAGGGGCTTCGCTCCCTAACTTAAATCCAGGATTCGAGCGGAGAGATCATGGTCTTCTCAATCACGACAGTATAGAAGGTTCACAACATAGAATATAAATAAGTCGAAGGTCTGGTGTACAATTAGTTGGTTGGTGATGGGTAGGCATACGTGAAAATAGTGTTTTTGAATAGATGCTACAAAGCGCTAATGTGGTTTTCCAGTCCTACTTATTTAATATTACATAGTATCTATAATTTGCTATACACATTTTTAATCAGTTGATATTGATTCAACCTTGATGACATAATTTCAAAATAAAAATATGAAAAAACTTCAAACACAAGTTTTTGAAGATGCCCAAAAAATATAAGCTATCAAAACGCCATAAAATTACACCTGAAAATGCCATACACGTATCTCTAGTGATGAGTAACAATTAGCAGCCACATTGGAGGGTTGAGGAACAGAGTAGGGTGGACATACAAGGAAAGGGCAGAGCCCACATGAGATACAGATAAAGGCTTCTCAGATCAGTTACGTACTACTTGGAAACTAACAGGATACCATGACAATCAGACGCTCAAGAGATGGCGGGTTTCGTTTCTCATCACAAGAAATTGTTTTCGACAAGACAGCGCAGATCTCCAACCCCAACGTAACCTGATCAAACAGACGATTGAAAACTGATCGTATTGGAGTTTTGAAGGGGGAGGGAGGATGGCCACGGATCGTATAAAAGAACAGCATTAAAAGGTTGGCACAGGAGGGTTGTGATGCACAAAAATAAAAACTCGGGGTATTTAGGCTAAATAAACCTCATTCGATTCGGCTTAAGTCGTACATTTATTCCATTTTATTTACTCAAATATCCTCCACGCATCGTTCGACTGGACACGTTTAAAAGCGCTAAAAGCGCGACTAAAGAAATATACCACTAAAACTTCCTATGCGCATGCAACTACGCTTTTATTTATGACATGTTGATGTTGAATTTTCTGTCATTTAGGCATTTCCCTTTCGTAATTAAAATGTACACAAATCTAGCGTCTCGACGAGTCAGCGGCATAATGTACTATATAGTTTACTATCATTTTCACAGCTTGTATGTACAACATTACAACTACTGATCCAACTTAGCTTCTCTGACATTCGCGGTGTTCATAAAGAATAAGGCTTGTCGGAACTTAGCAGATTAAATTAACTTTACAACGTAATGAATGTCACCTTAAGATGCTCCTTGCAGTCGTCGGGGTAAAGCCCAGTGTGAACAGTGTCGTCGGCATCATGTGTACTTAGGCGAGTCAATATTTTCACTTTCTCCCCCAATTAGCACCAAAGTCAAATAAGCCCCACCTCGCACCAATATAGAGACAGCTATGGGAGAAAAGTAGTACTCGTCTCATTCCATCCTTTGTGAATAGGTATGGTTGGTAAGAGAACATTTTAAAGAACATCATTCCTGTTGAACTTAATTCTTTGCCTGATAATCTCAGTCACTTAAAATTATAGTATTCAAAGATTGGATTTTGTCAAATTTGAGTCCCAAAATGTATTGAACTTTTTTATTTTTATTTTGAAAAGGAGAAATGCAGCTAAGGAAAGGGTTAACCAGGAAAGATGTTGGGAAGAACGAAAAATATGGCAAAAACTGGTGGAGGCTCTCTGAGGAAGAAGACAGTGAAGAAGAAGAAAATGAAGTAGATGATGCAGAGGGAGAAAAATATGTTGTGAGAGAAGCGTCTGGCATCCGGCTTCGATAACCCCGGGGAGCCAAGAATGTGGTGGGAACCTCCCACCCCCTACCCGACTTAGTTGGAAATAGGGCTCGATATTGATTGATTTTTTTATTCTTATCTTCCTGTCTAACACATAATTGGATGAGCGAAGCGAAGATTCCATTTCACTACACTGGAGAAAAAAATCCGGAATGTTTTTTTTGTATTTTTGTGTGTCTGTTAACACGATTCCGGCTAAACCGATACTCCAATTGCGATGAAATTTTATGGAGGCCTTCGAAATCTCTTAACTTAGAACTGCCACTTTTTTTTAGCGCAATCGGAAAATTATTACTCATGAAAATTGCAATTTTACGATTTTTTTTCGATTTTTCAAAAATTTCTTCGACTTATAACACCTATATGCTTTATCCGATTTTAATGATTCTTTTCACAGAACCTTAATTTTATGAATTAAGATATTTGTGTGAAATTTGTGCGCAATCGAAAAATTATTTCTCATGAATATCGAAATTTTACGTTTTTTTTCTTTAAAAACATTTCTTTGACTTTTAACACCTACATTCTATTGTAATGATTTTTTCACAGAACCTTAATTTTATGAATTAATATTTCGTGTCAAATTTGAGCGTAATCGAATAATTATTTCTTATGAAAATTGCAATTATACGATTTTTTCCATTTTTAAAATTACGATTAATTAAAATTTTTTAAAATTTAAGTTAGTTTGTTATTTTATTTTATTTAATTTAAAAAAAAATCTACAACTTAGTAATGATTTTTTCACAGAACAATAGAAAATCCGCATAACACATGGCAGCTCAATGCACCAATTACGCTCATCCAACAACGCGGCGGGACAGTAATAAATAATAATTGCATTTTCTCAATCTGTTTTATTGTTTATTCATGTATCGTTATATCTTGTTTTATGAATTGTCTTACAAAACAGTTAAGCCTTTAATAGGCTTTGTGGATAAGAAGAAATGTTAATACCACCATTGTCTTAATAAACCAATTGAGTAAATAAAAAATAAAAAAGGCTCGTTGCGAGAGCAGAGAGGGCCCACTGCAAGGTATAGACACAAGAAGACTCATCGTCCTACTATCTAACGTGTCTATAGATAGAAGCATTACGCGCGGCAGTGAGTGACAGGAGAACAGGAGGCTTGTTTGTGTACTAGGTATTTATAGTACACAACCATCCATTCAGGAGCGCAGCTGACTACACACCGTGCCTCCTAATTGAGATACAAGATGTGAAGGTACGCAGCCTACTCCTAGCGAGTCAGAACCACGTGCTATGCAGGGGATCCTAACAAGGCGAAGACTGGCACGCAGCCTACTCCTAGCGAGTAAGAACCACGTGCTATGCCCTCCCACACCGCAGCAGAGGATGCTAACAAGGTGCTGGCTGGCACGCACCCAGGAACACCCACAGGCAGATGATGTGTGGGCAATGATGTTAATAGATACAATCAGCGGATGTGGAAAACATCCCACAGAGCAGTAATGCCCATGCCGGGATTCGAACCTGCTAGGAGGAATCGTGGTTTACAAGACCAAGGCCTAATCAATCACGGCGACTTCTACCAATAGTTTACTTTACTTACATGCTTTTACCACTGCACAAGACTTATCTCTGGTTCTTTCCTATCTAGTAGTCTACAGTAAACTCACGTATACCGCTGGTTAGAGCAGATGGAGGGTTCGAGAGCTAGTGTAACGGCTTCGTTCTCCTCGACGTCTGCTCGGCAGTCCGGGTTAGTGGAGGAACCTTTATATGACTGTCAAGGTTACACCGTCCTTTCGGATGGGACGAAGTCGTTGGTCCCTTTGGTACTTTTCGAAAGGAGTAGTCTACGTGCCGGTACCGGGATCCCCTCCTCCCTTCTGTTTATACTGCATCCTCATCTATCACCACTCATCGTCTCGAATAGCCAAAGTGCATTAATATGAGATGTTAAGGAATATCCAATCGATCAGTGAAGCACATGTTGAAGCGTATGTAACCAAGGAACATGGATTCAAATCCTGTATAAGGGATTGATATAGTAAATTGTTTTACATCCTGATTGAATTGCCACTAAAGGCTAATAGTCCGGATGTTAAGAGACTTGACCTTGCATTTTTTGATACAAGCAAGGCACTTGGCACACGTGTTCTAGGGACCATACCCTACTAATTTTGAGGTGGAGCCATCGTGATATCCCGTGCAGGGACCCGTTATCGCATGTTGCCTACCCCTGCTGCTTTGAAGGGTTGATTAGCAAAACAATTCGGTGTTTGGTGATAGAAACTTGAAATTTTTACCAAATAGGGGTAACATTATGCTTAACATACTGGCAACGGGGAACTGAGAGATTCTTCATAGTTAAGGGATGATTGGGGTTTCAATTTTGGGGGTTGAACATTTCGATTAAAATTTTTACTGATAACACCCTTGGTTAATTGTTGGATTTCTATGTTAAAGTACTTACCAAAATCTTCAAACAAAATGATGGTGCTAAAAATATGACTAGCGACCCCTAATTTGGTCATAATGACCTGTTGACATAATGACCTGAGTAGTGACCTATTTGATAAATTGTTAAACATAGTCGTGTGACCACTCTATTTAAAGCTTAGATGAAGTAGAATAACATGAAATAATTTTCAACATGCCACGTTGACCTGTGACCTTTATCGTCCTTTATTTGACCTTGATAACTGTTTTAGCATGACTGTATAATGTATACTTATATAGCACATCCAAATGCATGTGGTATTAACAAGTTGATTTAATAAATGCACTCAACATGTAAGTATGATATTAGGCTGCATTGCGAAAGCTTTTTACTGCCGCGTTGATGGATGAGCAGTTTTGTACCATTGAACCCTGTTTTACTATACTTTTACCTCGTCGTTTTTCAACGTGTGAACATAGAATATACCAATTTTAAAGGATTACTTCGTAGTTCCTGGTAGATCGTTATAGTAATAAACTTTTTAGATTAACACTCATTAAGAGGAAAGAAACAACTTGCCGATTGTTGATTATAGTACTTAATTAATGTAATTGAGTGACCGGTGGAGGGGCGGTCGGGGGCTCAACCCATCACGTATTTTTGCATCTACAGGTGGTGCATTTACTACAGAACGTTTTTGACTGGTATTCAAAGCTGGCATTTCACTAGATCCAATTTGGTATAAGATCTTAACGCCCCCAATACAGACAAGGACGATGAGCTTGGTTGATTTTCATGAGCAAAGAATGCAGCCAGATCACCAGATCGATGCTGTCATGTGGCTATATAATATGTATAGTTCGCTAAAATCGCTCTTGCGGCTGGTCATTTTGGCCTTAGATTTATGAATAAGAGGTCGACTGTATGTGCTAAAGTGCAGAAATTTGTTTATTTTATGTGGTCCATACAATATTTAGTAAATGTACTCACTGCTGCGCCACCAGAGAGCGAGAAAGTGCGCGCTCTCGGAAAATGGTCCCAAAATGTGTGCGATTCAAACATATCTGTGTTTTGTAGGTTTATATTATTTATGCTATTGTTTACATAAACGTCATACTATACAGTACACTTCTCTTCTACCTAGTCACATTTTGGTCCAATCATAAGAGAACACGTTCATTTCACCCCAATAAAAGCGGACCTAAACCAATTCCTTGTTGAATTTTACATCATTGATGAGCAACTAGCGATCAGTTATTTGAAAAACGGACCACTGATTGGCCACGATTCACCCTTGGAATAGGACAACATCAACAACGCACAATTAATATTTTTTTATGGTTTATTACCATAACGATCTACCAGGAACTTAGTACTCCTTTAAAATTGGTAAAAATTTGGTTAAAAATGGTATATTCTATGTAAACACGTTGAAAATGACGAGGTAAAAGAATAGTAAAACAGGGTTCAATGGTACAAAACTGCTCATCCATCAACGCGGCAGTAAAAAGCTTTCGCAATGCAGCCTAATATCATACTGACATGTTGAGTGCATTTATTAAATCAACTTGTTAATACCACATGCATTTGGATGTGCTATATAAGTATACATTATACAGTCATGCTAAAACAGTTATCAAGGTCAAATAAAGGACGATAAAGGTCACAGGTCAACGTGGCATGTTGAAAATTATTTCATGTTATTCTACTTCATCTAAGCTTTAAATAGAGTGGTCACACGACTATGTTTAACAATTTATCAAATAGGTCACTACTCAGGTCATTATGTCAACAGGTCATTATGACCAAATTAGGGGTCGATAGTCATATTTTTAGCACCATCATTTTGTTTGAAGATTTTGGTAAGTACTTTAACATAGAAAAACAACAATAAACCAAGGGTGTTATCAGTAAAAATTTTAATCGAAATGTTCAACCCCCAAAATTGAAACCCCAATCATCCCTTAACTATGAAGAATCCCTCAGTTCCCCGTTGCCAGTATGTTAAGCATAATGTTACCCCTATTTGGTAAAAATTTAAGTTTCTATCACCAAACACCGAATTGTTTTTCTAATCAACCCTTCAAAGCAGCAGGGGTAGGCAACATGCGATAACGGGTCCCTGCACGGGATATCACGATGGCTCCACCTCAAAATTAGTAGGGTATGGTCCCTAGAACACGTGTGCCAAGTGCCTTGCTTGTATCAAAAAATGCAAGGTATGCCCCATATATCCTTTAACATCCGGACTATAAACCAAGGTTGTGTTGACTGAAGACCCCGAGTCCTCTACACTCCGAACGAGAACCCAATAAAAAATACGAAATACAAAATAATAATACGAAATATACGAAAAATAAATAATACGAAAAAAATACGTTTTCACACTCGCGTTTAATGACCCGGCACCTCCACCATCTGCACGAATCGTTTCGAATTTGTTATAGGCTACCCGGCACCTCCACCAAATTGTTTTATACTCCAATTCGAGTGGCAAATTCTCAAATTCTAGACTAGAACCAAATATTAAAACTGTTCGATGACATTGAATAATGTAGATGTCATTAAAATAAAATTGAAAAAACAGAGGTTGGCAATTTGAAGGAATCAATGATCTAACGACCGAACGATAGGGGTTGGGGGAAATGGTGTATTAGAGATTGGTGTTAAATGTGCCAGATATCCCATCCTATACTTTATGAGATGTTCATGGGGAGAGAACCTCGGACAAGGTGTTTGCTGGGGAATGTAATAAATACCCCATCCCCGCGGCCCGGACTGAATCACAATCAAAGGACGGACCGGGAGATCGATGACGCTATATTTGATCGAGGCGTGCATTCCATTACCGCGGATAGTTGGAGCACATTAGCGTGGATAGGGGTGGAAATGAGAAGTCGGTTTGATTGATGATGTGATCCTCGTAGAGATGAGTGAGTGGTTGGTTGCTAGGCGAGAACATTTGAGCGCGGGACTAGATTATTAGTGCGTTCCAAACCTCGTTTAGGGTTGGAACATATTCTTCAAGCAAAGACTATACGCGTGGTTTAGATAGGGTAATATATGCCATTTTCTAGGATTGTACTTCACAATAAAGTATAATACATATTGACGTGGCTTGTTGGTTTAATCTCTTTTCCAGTACAGTAGATCTTCGGAAATATAGGTAATATAATTTATGTTTAGTATAAGCTATTTTCTGTCGCCAGTAGAGTCGCCAGTGTTAATGTAGTTTAGGGACACACAACAATAGTTAAAAAAAAAAAAAAAAAAAAAAAAACATTATCAACTTCTTTTAAGTCCTCTCATCACTTATATTTGGTGCAGATAATAAAATAACATGGAGCCTTGTTTTTCTTTGTAAGTAAGGAGCTCTAGCTAAGCCGAGCTTGGCCTTGTTTCGAGCAGCATCGCGACGCCGGGCTGAGGAGTCAGCGACGCCGGGCACGTCCGCTCTCCTCTCTCGCCCAGGCTAAGTCGGCTTGATTGGCTCTCTCCGTACGTACAGCGCAATGCGCACTGCGAGGACACGAACTGAAGTGAGCACCCAGCATCTCTCGATAATCACAGTTTGGCAGGTGTCTACTTGCGGGGGATACTTACTTTTGGCTACCAAAATCACTTAAATTTTAAAGTTGTTCCAGATTAAAAACCGAATTTCCTGACTGATCTGCTGACTGATTAAACAACAGAACTGGCTTTGCCGCACAACGTAATGACTGGCAGTACTTAATAACACATTTGATTCTGATGGGGGTCTGGCATATAAATCAACGAGATTTCAAAAGGGGTGAAAACCACCAAATCTCAAATCCTCCTGTAAATCATTGAAAATTAAACAAAATATAAAAATCGGTCAAAAATATTTCATCAATATATTTGTCTTCGAACTAGAAGAGATTGACCGTTTGAACTGTAGCTCGCGTGACGTCATAGCGGGCGGCTGTGAAACGCTACGGTCTCTCTACGCTATCATATACAAAGAAGGGGCTCGCCGCTCCGGAAATACTGAGCACTTCATCTGAGCCCGGGAATTATCAATAATTAACTCCCAAGTCAAAACGTATCGATCTTATTTAGGCTCAACTACCATAAGTTATAACCAAATTATGAAAACTACAGGAAACTTCACTAAATGTATTCTGATGCGCTTCTGAAAAGAGGGATCATGTAATGTGTAAGAAGATGACTCACCTTGTGGATGCGACTTGTTGTCCGCAAAACTCTGGCCCATGACGGGTGGTCGGGGGGCGGGGACGGGGGTTCGAGTCTGGAGCGGGGCGGCCAGCTGGAGGAGGCCATGTGACCATCTAGCAAGCACTCCTCACCTGCAACGGATACAACACACTTGTTAGCTGAGCCCACTATACGTCATGCAAGAGAACACACTTGGTTTGAGGACGGAATCGATTCCTGGAGGTACATATTTCATCTCTTATTATCAACACCAAAACTTGCATACATTGTTCTCCGCAAGCGGCAAGGGTGAAAGTACACAAGGATAGTTTCTTATAAAGGGGCACGCTTTGGCGATCCTCTTTACACATATACAAAAAAGATAACGCTATACCAAAACTATTTAACAGAACAAGATACATATTTTCAAATATAACCAACGGATGGACAAAACATTTCTTATGAAAGTTACAAACGCTAAAAACGTGAATGAACAATATGCGGTGCCATCTCTTTCAGTTGCACCGTATCAAAAAGTGGATTGGAATGTCCGACTCGGCAATCCCTCAAATAAGAAGTTTGTAAAGTTGATGAAGAAGTTCTTTGGGTTAGCAGTTTGCAAACTATCTGAGGAACTCAACGCTGGGGTCTTTTTGTTATAAGCTCTAGTAGACAATTTGCATTAGAGTCACTTAGGGTGGGAGTAGGGTGAAAATAAAGGAGTGGAATTAATTATCTGCACCCTTGGCTCATCAAGTAGAGGAAATGTTTAATTGGAACAAACTAGGCCAACTCTTTTGAAACCAGCATTTCCCCATCCCCCGCACAACCAACAACCAACTATTTACTTCCACATTCCCTGGGTAAGTTCCATAATAAGGGAAACGCTCCCATATTATAAGCATCACTTTTATGTGCGTACGTGTGTCACGTTTCACGATGAAAACCGAACACGACGTCCGATTGACATGCGGTTTTTGTTGGCATTGCCCTTCAACAAGGATGTACAGAATGTTTTTCGGTGACCCTCTGGGAAAAAGGGGGAAGGGGTGGCTAGCCCCCAAGAAAGTTTGAAGATTCATGAGCACGGCACCTCCACCAATATTGAATGGAAAAACAAGTAAGAGACATTTATAAATTGTGTGTGCTTTGTTACGAAATCCAAAAGATCGACGCAGGGAGAATTTTTTTCTTTTTCTTTTTCGACGATCGGTTGATCAAGTATCTTTGCACCCTCTTGTGGGTACTCCCGCGCGCGAGCTTGTTATACAAAGGGGTGCTTGAACTCTCTATAAAACAACGTCCTAGACTCTACCGCAACGTCTCGAAAGTCGGCGTCCCTACGCGGCGAGGCTTGTTCTTCTTGAGGGAACTAATAATCGACCTGTCAAACACACTCCCATGAGTGAAGAGGGGTTTGAGCTCCAGGGCCCGATATCTCGCGCTTTGATGTAGCTGCGATCAGACGAGCTGGATCACATCACGTTCCACTCGGTAGGTAGGTACTAGTTAGGCAGGTAGACACTTCCAGATACATGCTGGACTGGACATTTTCACGATGCAGCGAAGTGGTGTGAAATGTGTATTAGTAAACACCAACATAGTGTAATTTTGGGGTGTGGATGAACAAACTTTGAAAATATCTCGATCGTATACACACACTCTTTTCCCACCAAATTAAATACATAATAGAAAAGGGTGGCGGATACAGGGAGGGAAATGTGAGTCACAGCTTCACAGGAGTAAGTCGTGTTATGAGCAGTAAGTTATATCAGGAAGCATGTAAGAAAGTATTGTGGCACGATGCATCACGTTTGAGACAAGATAACGTTATAAGAATCCACTAAAATTGATAACAGTCTTTCTCATATTTCAATTAAGATTGTGTGAATAAGAAGGTGACAATTACTTAATAAAATAAAACAATTGAGAAATGAATCGTGTTTGTGTCAACTGTCAATCTGTCGACGCCATTAGAGTGCAATGTAGTGCCGCATCGACTGCATCGGTTCAGGTAGCAATGAATCAAGAGGACAAAACCTAGCCAATTTGGCGAGGTGATGTAAATTCCCGACCCGTGACTACACTTGATAATTGCCGCGAATGACGTAGATGTCAGAGTATGGGGGGGCAGGGGGTACTGTAGGTCGCAGAGTGACCTAATTCTGTCATCTAGTCTCTCGTCGCGCCATCTCTCGCAGCGCTGCGGCGACGCCGGGCGGCAGAGAGCGGTACTAGACGCCTTGCGAAGACGCTCGTCGTGCCATCTATTGCAGCGCTGCGGCGACGCCGGGCGGCAGAAAGCGGTACTACACCAACAGTGACGCTCACCGCGCCATCTACCGGAGACGCCCGCTTCTACTCTACTGCAGCGCTGCAGCGACGCCGGGCGGCAGACCGGGTGTACTACAGACCAACACAGCTACCGACCAAGCGATGCCGACTCCCGAGTAGTTGCCTGTCTTATCGACCTTCATGGGACGCACGCTGGGACCACGTGCGACGCCAGATTCGGGCACGCTGCCAACCTAGAAAGCACGCCGGTCTACAGAGACCTGTTTCACGTTTCGGTGCAGATAAAACAAGTCAATAGTCCCTACACAACTGCATGCATAATCAATCTTATTGTATTTAGTCGTATAATAATCGTACAGCACGGGCAATGAAAATGTGGCGGTTTCGACGCGAAGGGATTACTCTAATAACTTAATTATTATGTTCTTCTTATATAATTGTTAAGCTTGATTGTAATAATAGGACATTAGAAGTAACTGTATGATAATGCGTGAGGTACGATGCTTGAATTCACCTTGACAATTCACGTTTGGGAAAAACTTTTTAAAGCATGAGCATCTGAAACATCACCTCCCACAATATAAACCTACAATGTTATGGACTTGCAACCGACGCAACTTCCGGCCACAAAGCAAGCAGAGGTGTCAGTTATGCACTGGCAGTGTGACAAGGGCAGTCACTTCACCTCGTATACTGGGCGATAACAAGCGCAGTTGTTATCACGTGTTTGACAATTGACGTAGTCGGCTACATGTTGCACAATAGCTGGTTGAAGTGAGACGAGATTATGTAGTGGAATATACACATATCCCAGTGGTTATACCAAAGATTAGTGTATTCTTTGGTTATACACACATTTCAGAGCGTTGCATGGTGGGCATACCACGTTTTGATTAAGAATGCTGGGCTTGGAATGCTGAAGTTTTTACACCAGTGTGTCAAACTAGAATGTGTACCCTTCGCTACATTACAAAACATATATATTTTTTTTAGCTGATAGTAAATAAATAAGTAAGTAACCAAAGAGTTTTTAAGTTTTTAGTTCCAAAGCTTGCGTAGGATACAATGTTTTGAGCTGACAGGTCCCGACATGCACATACCCTTAAAAACAACCAAGAATAGATTTTTTCGAGTAAACTTGGAGGCCGAAAAGTGGTCTAGAATGTAGGTGAAATTCGATGGATTTGGCAAAGCTAATTTTTAAACGGATATTAAGCTTTCGTTTTTTTTTTCAATTTTCGATTTGGTTAGCCAAACAATACGAAAAATCAATGTTTATGTTATTCAATTTTTTTTTTTAATAATATACAATTTATTTGATATTTGTGTGGCTCGTTGGTCTTGTGGTTAGCCTACCTGCCTCCATTACAGAAGGTCCAAGGTTCGATTCCCGCCAAAGTCAGAAGTTTTTTAACTTCTGATTTGGACTTAAGTCCATCAGTTCGTGTCTTAGGAATTTGTAAACGGTGACTTTGGAGCCGTCCTAGCAACGAGGCACATAATAAATTAAAAGTTGTTCTGAATCGACCTTGTTGATTCTGGCGTAGATCCGCGGATGTTCGCACTGTTCATATCACTGATTGCTAAATATCGTTCTTTGATTGGATACTAACCCTCACACATCGATTGCGTCGGGGCCTACAGGGTTGGCTAGGTCGCTTTGTCCCTTACTGAAAATCAGTTATATGACCGAGTGGGTAGACTCTAAATAGAAAATTATTTATTTACATTATGATAAAGCAGGCCAAGGTATCTAAACATGCTTCTCAACCAAGCGACTTCTTGGTAGACCTATCTGTAGTAGCTTCGTGTAACGCTATCTACATCTAAAGTTCAATCGCTCTTGGAATCATTGGGCGGGCGTCAAGTGAACAGTACAAAACACTGTACAACGTCCAAGAAAAGAATCATACACTAAATAGAAAACTTAACTTTTCTTAGATAATACAAAATATGTGGCAACATTATGATTGATGTTTGATTTCCTTCTGCCTCGACATGTAAGCCGGTGTAGTAGCCTCTGTAGTAAACCATGGTTCATACACGATACGGATTTTATGATACCTTCATATATAACATCCAGCTAGTCACGATAAGCAACGAAATATCAACCCTACAACCAAATAGTATTAGCAATGAAACTGTCGAAATTACTGTCACGATCTGCTTCATATTCACGTTTCAAGGTGAGAGCTGAGAAGTGCCAATCGATCGAGGGTCGGTCCATCTTGACGAGTGCTACTGTGTCATAGGTCCGAGGTAGGTAGGTGGGTAGTGTCGAGTGGGCCCTACTACTTGAGACAACGAAACGAGGTAGAAAACAGACTGACGGAAGATTAAAACTAAAGTTTCTGAAAGTCATACGCTTCGGACCTGGGTTTCATCCACATTAGCAAAATATATTTACTCTCAAAATAGGCAAATTTCGATTTGTTGTACGGCATCGATTCGATTAAAAACATTTCACTGTTCCCGAAAGACTATAACAATAAATCAAAAAATTTTTTTGGAATCCACATTTTGACGCACAAAACACAAATTTTCCTTTCAAAAGCGAAATCATCATGTGCACCCTATCGTTTCGATCAACATTTTTACATATCTCAAAACACACATCACCAGTTTCAGATGCTAAATTGTTCTCGATTGCTCGTTTAAATAAACAACTGGAAACGCCACAACGCTCAGATAGCATCAAGCCCGACGCTCGACGTCCCGGCGTCTCCCCCGGAGCTCGACATCGCCCTCACGCGTGAAGCGTCACGCAGTACACCTGCCACTTGGCGACGGTTCCCACGGCTGATTTTTTTAACGAGTCGTCATTATTATTCATCACCATACACCGCTCGATACCACCTGATATCATACGATGCTGGTTGTATTGGGCGGCGCTAGGGAACCTGGGTATGTAGGTCTAGGTCGCGGGACGTACTGTTCCCATATAGTGGCCAGAACTTGCTGGATTGTAGGGGTGGTATTACAAAACAAGGCGAGGGTGATCGCGAAGATTGTATAAGGCGCATACAACCATTGAATGTGATAGAACTGAAACATCCACTAGATAAGTACTAAAAGGTGTGGGCTACTGTATTATCGAAAGCCCTGATAGAAAGACGCATTTTTGTTAGAAGAATGTAACGCAAATCCCTTGAATGAAAATTTATTAAAGCCAGTAAAGAGATAAAGAGTAAAGAGATAAAACAAAAAGCTAACTTCAAGTGTATATCAGACAAAAGAGAAAAGAAGCAACTTGTATGAGTAAAGATCAGTATTTGCTCAAATGAAATTAAAAACAATCATGCAGCCAAAAAAGGACAATCATGCAGCCAAAGACAGGACAGAGACTGCCAAACAAATTGCCTCACTTTAAAAACTGACTCAATTATAAAATGAGATTTCAATTCAAGTGCCTTCATTCAAATCTAATTGTTTAATATGATACAATTCTCGTGTTATAATGAGGACACTCTACATAGTCTGCCCACACTTAGCAGTCCAAAACTCCTGAAACTATTCTGAAATTGCGAAAGAAAAGGCAGACTGAGATTCCAACCAATGAAAAGGGAGACCTCTATTAAACGCAAGTACACCCACTTTCGTGCCCCGGTCATCACGTGTTGGCGCCTCCTTGTCACTGATGCGAACAGGGTAATAGTATGGTAGTAATATTAGCCACGAGACGACACGAACTTGCAGGATATTCACAGCACGCGCACGATTAGCACGACCGTGTGCGAGAAGGCAGCTATAGCTCTTTCTAATTATTGTATCTCGTTTTCTCTCGTTGTTCTGATGTCCTTATCATTTCTGAAAGATTCTGTCCCGAAGAACGAACGAAGCTAGAATGCTGACTCCCTTCACATCACAATGCCATTGCACCCTACTAAACCTAGACCTAGTTATTCTCCTCAAGAGGGTAAAACTTATGTGTTTTGTCTACCCTACTTCTGGCATCCCGACGAAAGAGTGTTTTTATTCCCATCCTGGTTGATAATCCTCTGTGAATCTTTCTCTATTTACTAGGAAAACGCTTAAGTCCCGCCGCGTTGTTGGATGAACGTAATTGGTGCATTGAGCTGCCATGTGTTATGCGGATTTTCTGTTGTTCTGTGGAAAAAATCATTTCTAAGTTGAAGATTTTTTTTAAATTAATTTAAATTAAATAAAAAATAAACTTTAATTTTTAATTTTTTAATTAATCGTAATTTAAAAAAAGAAAAAAATCGTAAAATTGCGATTTTCATAAAAAATAATTATTCGATTGCGATCAAAATTTCACACGAATATATAAATTCATAAAATTAAGGTTCTGTGAAAAAATTATTACAATTGGTTAAAGCATTGTAGGTGTTAAAAAGTCAACAGAATTGTTTTAAAAAAAAAAAAATGAATTCCAATTCAGTGTTCATCAAATTAATTTTTCGATCATTCGCTGTCAAATTCACGACACTCTTAATTCATGCCAACTTAGCGTTCTCTGAAAACATCTGAAATCGAGATAAAGCAGAGTGAATTAACCATGAAAGGAGAACTTATTAAAAAATACAAAAATCGTAGTCAATTGCGCATTTTCCATGAGACAATGAATTTATTCGATTGCCCTTCACAACGTGGAGTATTCACAGTCAGAGATTACAAATGGCACGTCATAAAATTTCTCGTCTAGGAAGTTGTTTAGCCGGAATCATGTCTGAAAGACCCAAAACAACAAGTAGAAGCTGAAAAACAAGAGGAACCAAAAAAAGAAAAAAAACATTATTTTTTTCTACCGTTTTGCATCGAAATGGTTATTTCCTCTGGGTCGTACCTCGTAATCTTTCCTAATAAATGTAAATAAGGAAATGTCAATCCACATTCACCTAATTATATTAATGATGAGCTGATTCAATATAAATCCACGATGCTCACAGCTTAGGCCGATGGACACTCGAAGTAATTGACATCGCCGGCCATGCGGCGCGCGCACCTACAAACCAGGTCAACCAACAGAACAGGTGTTAAACTATTCCTTGAACTCGGAAACCATTGTCACCGCTCCTATTGTGTCACCGACTGAAGTGTTGTTCAGCCTGATAGGCGTGTGTTATCAGCTACAACAACAAACAGTACGGTACGGGCTAATAGTCCTGTCAACTTTCACTTCGCCAGCAAGATTATGCTGTAGTTTGTAAAGCGCAAAGAACTAATCCTAATTGGTTAGGTTGGCTTGGAGGATAATTGATAACTAAGTAGAAGAGTAGACATTGAAAAAATTACGTTTGGAGATAAAATTATCATTCGCAATCGAAGGATTACTTTAAAAAAAAAATAGAACATCAGGAATTACGATCATTTGCATAGTATTTTGATTTTTTTCTGTTCTTGTGATAACAATATTGAAATCAATATTTTCACTATTTTCAAAATCTTTCTCATTTATAATTAATACATTTTTTTTACAAGAACGGCGCTAGTAGTATCAATTCAAGCATGTCAGTCACATTCACAGTTAGCAATGTGTGGGTAACAGAGTTTGAAATGTGAGTGGACTTGTTGCCATTTTGGCCGTTATCATCTGAAGGAAAAAATAGTGAAAAACATGACACAACATCCCATGGCGTATACACGAATCGATTCCACGTCCCAAGAATCCGTACAACATGTAACTACCTCGTCACTAGGACGAATGGGTGGTTTAGTAAAGTACACATAAGACCGAGGGTTCGCAAACATACTGAACCAACACTATAAAATTACGTTATAGATCCTCAACCACATCAAGATTTAACCAAAGTAACAACAATCTTATTCAATAAGAGCCTTAATATTAATAAAAATAAACAAATCTATGCCAGGGATTGAATTAGTCGAAGCTCTAAATTCGATAATAATAGCCTTAATTTTGGAAAAAAATCGTGCAAAAAAATCGGAATTGAATTCGTCAATAACTCATATTCGATAAGAGCCTTAATTTTCATAAAAATCAAGCAAATAATCTTTGTTCGGCATTGAATTCATCAATAACTCGTATTCGAAAAGAACCTTAATTTTTTTTAAAGAAACCCAAGAATCTTGTAAAACATTGAATTCGTCAACAACTGTTATTCGATAAAAGCCTTAACATCGCGGAATGTTCGTCCGTCATAGGAATCTCGCGCCTCATCACTCAGCCGTCGAGTTTTAAGCAATCTCCAGCGGACACGGTAATTGCATGGGCCGAGTGTGTTGCCTCAGCTCGCTCATCCAGTAAGAGACATAACTTATTCAACACGTCTACACATTCGGGTCGATATGTGGAGAGTGTGTGTGTGTGTTTAATGTTTACCACCGGAAGACCCTCCCCACTAACTCATCCAGCAAGCAGGGAAAAGATGAACAACACTACTCTTTCATTTTGATAAGTAATTAGTCCAATTACGCACAAATTATATGGTGCCGGAAGTAATGTAACCAAAGATGAGCATGCAAGTAATAATAACATCATCAATTTGAAGTGACCTGCTATGAGCGTAATTAAATTACCCATTCGAAAATTATAATCTGTTAAAAAAGCTGTGTATGACCTTCAGGAACTAATATTTTGTTACGTTACATTACGCTATAATGGATTCTCCATAGGGATGTTACTGTTGGCGACTTGCACTTTAATAACATTCTACAAAACTGCAGATAATTGCGCACTGGTGCAGCCAATGGAAAACGTCATAAAACGCTACGTTGACCTGGATACACAAAGCTGGAGCACAGTTACACAGCCAATATACGGTGTGTTGCGGTTCTCAAAACAGCAGTTTCACTCGGCAAACAAAACAAACAAAAGCAAAATCCAGGGTATTATGGTAAGAGAGTGAGTGATATTTGGAATTGTTTAAAATCCCCACAATCTCTTTTCATGAATTCTTAAACCACAGTTTGCACATTGTCCCTGTTTTGTGGAGCCGCAATGCGCGAACACTTGGTATTTTGAAAACACTTCAATTTGTCTAATAAGAATAATACACTGCTTCGTTTTTTGAATAGAAACGCATGTACGATTTTTTAAATTTAGGTAAAATAATAACCCGAAAAACACATCGCCCAAAACGAACACGTCACTGATAATATTGACATGTTATCAGCATTTGACGTATCGTATATTGTGCATAAAGCTGATTTGGCATGTGTCACACTTTACATCGGATCCTAGACTTTTATTGGAAGTTTGTCTAGCTAGTTTCAACGTTTCCAGATAAATCGTTCGCTTGAAGGTACAAAGTTAGGCACGAACAGCGAACTTCGCCACCACGCACACGTGATCCATAGTTGAGGGAGTAACTCGTCACATGCCATTGTGAGTTTCGTTCAGAAGCGCCAAGGACTCGAGGAAACTTTGTTAGCTCCGTGTTATGGTTATCACACTACAGTTGTGTAACGTTGAGTCCACGATGAGATTGTTTTACGATCAACAATCAACAATTCAGATATAGTTACTGATCGACACCTTCTCGTTACATTATACCATACTTATCGCAGTTAAAACCACTCCGCCATTCACCTTAGTCTTTCCTGGACTGGACGTGATTAATTGTCATGTACACAGGGGTTTAATATCAGTAAACCCAGGGTGTCTACAAATTTTTCATTACAAAATTCCCTGACTTTTCCAGGTTTTCTAGGTGGAAAATTATATTTTAACAGGCTGCAAATTTGGCTTTCCCGCACATTTTAACGGAGGAAAATTTGTTTATAAATTCAATTTCTATTTTCAGTGACAAAAATGTATTGAAATAGCTAAAATATTGTTTTTTTACATTTCTAGTAAAATTCTAGAAAAAAACTAATTCCATGACATTTCCCAATTTATTAAATTCCCTAACTTTTCCGGTTTTCCAGTCTTGTAGACACCCTGGTTAACCTGTTGTTAGGTGATAGCCAACATCTCTACGTGTGTATAGTAAGGACACGAAGGTGGAGGTGTTGAATTGACTACGAGATATGAGTGTAATAGTATTACTATCACTCAACGGTATTGTTGTTTGAAACGGATCTGTGCCCACATACACACACAATGTCACTGCCAAGGACACGATACACTGACCTACATGCCTGGGTGCCTGGGCTGGGTGAAAGGATTTAGCCACGCCCGAGTCTCGAACCAAAGACTCTGGAAGTTGATATGAGAACCACCCCTCCCTTCCCCTCATCCCATTCTAAACTCATTTCAATCAATATATCCACAATACCACATAAAAAATACCAATCGTTGGAATAAAATAAACAAAACTATCTTATTTCCCGCCATTTAATTTAAAAAAAGCGCCAAAAACCACGATATCCTAACAAGAAATCAGGACTAACATAGCTGAGAGTGCATTTCCTCAGCTCTCCAACGTGAAATGAGTTGCATACAACGACGTCCCTTACCGCCCATAACTATATTTACAAAACAATGCTAATTGGTTTCTCAAACGATTGGCAAACGGTTGGCGCCAGTACTGAAATACACGGACGATATACATGTATATCTGGTAATACCCACAAACAGCCAAGTTTGTGCTACGTGTTTGCAAGTACGATGGCGTTGGGATATGGATGATGGGTACATTATGAACGTGAAATTGTATCGTTTTGTGTTATTTCTGCTAAATAGCAAGTTAGTGATTTTGAAAACACCAACATTTACTTTTTGCTTATACTACGGTTTGTCCACAGCTATTGGGAATGACGTGTATTTTCAAACATTGTGGATGAAATTGAATACTAATTAGCAATAAATAAACTTGCGTTCATCCATTTTAGGTACAAAATAACCTCATGATACGGTTTTTGAACAGGGGATGAGAATTTAGAAATTCACTTCCAAGGTGCTTTCATAAACTTGCAAAGTTGTTTGAAATCGTCCTGTAAACACGTCTCGATAATCGGCGAGTGTTTACTCTTCTTCGGCACTGTTCGGAGCGACCTTCACGACCACGGACTAGAGCGAAGCCGGAAACTAGAGACAAAGGCCCCGACTACATTACGTAATGAGCGCTTGTACCAATATGGGTAATGGTCACTCCCACAGATGAGTCCCTCTGTTTGATCAATTTTACGAGTGGTTTCTCATGTCGAGAATACGCGATGCGTCCTCGCCGTTGTCGCCAGTAAAACCTGCCAGGGGCGCGTGCATAATACAAGGCAATATAATACCTATAGGACGCCGCTGCAGAATCCAGTCGCAGAGACACGGGGGAAGAGTGGACCCTGCCAGGACTAGACACAAGCGTGTGCGTGATAACAGTAAATTTTTATTTTTTTATTTTTATATTTATCTCAAACAACAGGTATTAACCCACAAGTGTAAGGTATACTAAAACCTAAACAAATCAAAAATATACAATTCAAAACAATACAAATACGTTACCTATCCAAATATATACACGAACAAGTACTATAAAATTAAAATTTTACAGCAAATACAAACAAGAAAAAATTGAATAACAAAAGAATAATATATGAAAAAAAACGGCTAAAAGCCCAAGATGATTAAAGAAAAAAATAGGTTATAAAATACAAAACTGGTGAAAAGTTGATGAGGTGACAAGAGTGATGAGTCGTGTTGGTAAACTGGCATAACTCTACGATATCATGATATCATAAAATAATGCAGCCTATAACAAAAGGTCCAAACTAATAAAGAATTGATTGTATTGTATGTCACTAAAATCAAGTCCCAAGAGTAAAGTCGAATTTCATAAGATAAAATTAATTCACTTGCCGGTATCATCAAAATACGACGAAGATATTTAAAGAGGGTGTATTCTCTACCGAATTTTGAAATAAAAGAAATCACTGCATTCTGTCACGAAATGAACATTTCAATATTTGTGGCACTCGTACACGTACAGGTACCCACACTGACGTCCCTTCCTAAACACAATAGGCAAAATAATACTTGTTGGTATATCAAAAACTAAACTATTGCTTAACACCGACTGTGTTGGCTCGGGCGCTAAGCGCTCGACTCTGATTCGGGAAGTCCCGGGTTCGAATCCCGTCGAGACCGGCAATCCTGACTGAAGGTTTTTCCAAGGTTTCCCTCAGTCGTTAATGCGAATGCAAGGGATTGAGTCCTCTTAAACAGCCCTCGGACATCCATTCACAATTGCCCTATCCGCAACATACCTAGTTCACCTGAAGAGGGGAATATACCTAGTAAAAGGATTAATTTCCACGATAAAAAATTAAAATTTATAGCTAAACGGTGGCGCTAGGACTAAAATATACATTGGCAATAAGCAGTAAGGTCGGATCAATGCTGTCCATGTCAGTATCTCAATCAAATTGCATTGAACTTTTCCTGATTTTGTACATAAATGTGTACAAAAATTATATTTAGACCCAACACTAGTTGTAGGACATGCACTTATGTGTAATTTTTTTTTAACAAAAGATTCATATTTCATATACGTATATATCATAGATCTATAAGAGATTAAGACTGTAAGGTGCTTTCATGAACAACATCGTAAACTAATCCATAACGCATAAGATTAAAATGCGTAAATAATCGTAATCAAGATCAGTTTTGCGAGTCGCCAAACCGAGAAAGAATCCTTGAGCACGCCATGTATGTGGCACGTGTTCGCCATACAAAGACTAATTCCTTAATTTCATTCAGGCATGCACGTATTGAAGTAGTGGCAAAGTTCACGGCAATGCAATGAAGGTAATTATGGTAGCAAATTTCAATAAGGTAATTCAAGTGGTTTCTAGCTATAACACTCCTTATACATGTTAATATTTTCCGTGTTTTGGGTAGGCCCTACTCATTATGTAACATTATGTAACAACAACGTATATCGGCGGCCAGTGCTCGCCTCTGGCTTCGGATAGTTAGGTACTAAACGGCAAAACAACTCGAAGGCTGACAGTTGGGCGATGAACGATGGCCCTGCTGAAGTGGTTGAATCCAGCCGCTAACCACGGTGGTTAGCAGAGTGCATGTCACTTCGTGCACGCCATCATCACTGCAAATAAGAGACGCAAGGAAATGCAACGTACTTTACTTAGGGTGCGTGAATCAGGATCGATTGGTACCCACTTTACTGCAGGGAATAATTGATATCACTTCTGAAAACAACATGGCATTAGGCCACACGATTTCTATGTTGAATTATAATTTACACATAAAAGAGACGGCACGTTGGTTTATTATTCAAGAATGGGCACGCAGGAGGTCTAAACTGTTCGCAATCATTGGATTCGTGAGCACCAGGGAATCTATTTTTGGCTATACTTGTATTAAATTGTTACACATTCGAAAGCTTTAAGATCATTGATATTGCGTCGTCGCTTGTCGGCCTTTCTGTGGACCCTTCCAGCCCAATATGTAGAGAATCTACCCCGACCCAGAGGAGATGCCAGAGCTCTGACTTGGATTCGGAGACTTATCCCTTACTACGAGGTCACTCTACTATAAGGTAGCGAGTTGGATTTTATCACCTTTTAGCAAATCCTTTCTGCTACGAGATGTATCACTAAAGTGTCAACTTTGGCCGCGCGAAGAGCGACTGTCATTTTGAATATAGGATATAAATAAAAATTGTCTGGACCGGCACCTCCACCAATAAAGAACCGGCACCTCCACCATCCCCAAACATATTTTTTGTTACCCGAAAATCGGGTACCTTTTATGACTATCGGGTCGGCCCCCAAATACACGAACAGACCCGAAATTTCGGGTACCCGCACACCTCTACGTAATATCTTTCAAGCGTGTGAGTAATGAAACTGAGCGTAGTAATACACGAAAATGAAATAAAAACTTCTATAAATATAACTAACGAAACCAACATTCTCATTTGATAACTTGTGGTTGTGAACATGTTCAGCGCTGTACTGCTACATTGTGTTTCAGACCCACAACCTACAAGTCATCTCATCATACATATACACTTCCTTATAGCACCTGGCAACATCCCAGAGTATAGCTCGAAGTGACAGACTGAACACAACAGGTTGTTGGATGCAGCTCCACAGAGTGATAACGAACTAATTACCCTACACCCATCACGAGGTGTACACTGTCAGTTGACCTCAACCCCAATCAATGGAGTGGCTACCAATCAGTGGGAGGCAATCAATTAAACCCGCAGTAATACGAGATCACCGCCTGAGGGAGGTGCTGTAATACAAGACGAAGCTATAGAGTTAATCTACAGATCGATTAAACGATTATCCACCGATTATCTATCAGAAGATTGTTAGTAGATTAAGATTAATTGATCAGTAATCGAACGTGTATTCTACTACTCTCATTCAAACTAAGCTTTTACGATTCGAGTTCGTCTTGTATTTTTGACGTCGATGTATAAGTAAAAAATAGCCACCCTCCTAGTCGTAGTATCTTAAATATATTCACCCAATCTCTATTCACTGCAGATCCTTGCAATAAACAATCAGGATTCAATCTTACTAGTTCATACCCTCCTATCCAGTTAAACACGAAATATATTAATTCATGTCAAAGTCACTCCATTTACAATGTAGATACGCGTACTAATATTTCGTCGTATTTTGAATGCACTAAAATGTAATATGAAGGACTGTTTGTTAAGTATGTAAATTATTGTTTCACCAATACAACGCTAAGCCATCCTTATAGGGAAGTAAAACTATAGTAAGTACTCTGCAATTCCTAATAAAATAAATAAAGTGATAAATTAGTCTACCACGTAGGTACATCGCTAATATACATAACCATCACACTCGCCAAGATGTGTTTGGAACTATGCATTTTTCTGCCAACCTCGTGACACAATTAATTTAAAAAAATAAAAAATAAATAAATACAAAATAAAGAAAGAAAGAAAGAAAGAAAGAAAGAAAGAAAGAAATAAAGAGCATAGCAACGCCTGCTGAGCAGTTGATAACTTTTTGTAAATTATACACGTCCTCAAATTATAGTGAGGCGCGCGTTGCGGGGGCGTAACGAGCGCCTGTTTGAGTGTTGCACTTGTTGCATTCATCGATCTGTGACGTCACCGCCACACTGACGTGCAGCCTGGGTGTTTGCACTTACACGCACCTAGAGGGGTGGGTGCACAGGTAGGCGGGACGAGGTGATAGGCAACATGTACCTAGAGAGGGTGGGTGCACAGGTAGGCGGGACGAGGTGATAGGCAACCAAACTCTAGCCTCGTTTTCAATCAATTAGTGTAGAACAATTAACATGTGAAAGGTTGTCGTTCAAAACATGAAGCCATCACCATACGACAATCGCTGATGGCTGCATTTATAGAATTGACTGAGCTATTGGCACCTAATTTAGAATGGGTTTGCGTGATCCCACCCATTACGAAAACATTAAAATCGCCTTGAAGTCGAAGTCGGGAGCACTTTTCGTCCGTGTGCCTGGCCTAGCGGTAACTTCCCCAACTTGAATGTGGAGAGTATAGTATGCTGGGAATTCAACGAGACCAACTTGGAATTTAGGAAACTTTCTTACACTAGAATATTGATAGTTGGTTCCCAGTGCGATTGTGTTTGGATCCGTCAATGTATTCAAACTCCTCGTCGAACATCGCAGAACGGGATCAAACTGTCACTCTCGTTTCATAACACTATAACCTCACTTTCTTTTTATATGCGGGATGTTTTCCCGTATGAGTGCGAGGAGTACGGCACATAATGGATTAGGGGGAGCTCATTTGGGACTCAACAGCTGAAGGAACCATGGAAAAAAGGTCTTATTAGGATTGTTAGTGACTGATATTATTATTATTATTTATTTCAACAAATCAAGCTACAAAGTACAATGTAAACTTAACATGTTGAAGAGAATCAGAGAGGGCATAGCCCCATAGCAAGAATGCCTGATTCCCTTCATTAAAACTAATTAAAATAACTTAGGCCTAATGTTATTTGAAAACAATGGATAAAATAGTCAATAATTAACATAATGTTGTAGTATCAAAATATGGTAGGCCTCATGTAGTATACTGACATATAAAAACAATTTAACTAAAATATTCTTTTATTCTATTCTTGAAATTTGGAGCATCTTTGATTTCTAGAGGAATAGTATTCCATAAAGTAACAGCACGGTTATAAAAATGATTTTGGTATATAGATGTTCTAGCACGGGGAGGGTTTAAAATTAGGCCAGTATTATGTCGGTTAAACTGTCTTTTCTGAATTGTTATTCTTTTAAAAGGATCAAGGTCAGTAACACCGGTAATTAAGTTACTTAAAAATCTAACATCAGTTTGGTTACAATAATTTTGTATTAATGGCAGACCACATTAGTTTAAGCGCACAGAAGCACATTAAGAATAAAAAACATATTTTTAAAATAACATTAGTTGCACGGTTTTGAATAAACTCAAGTTTATGCATGTTTAGTTGAGAAGTTGGGTGCCAAGCTGGTAGACCATACGTTAATATAGGACGAATAAGAGATAGATATGCAGTTTTTAAAGATTTCGATTTAATTTTTATAGATTACGACTGACAAATCCTAACAACTTGGAAGCTCTGTCTCTAACGTTGTCTGTATGAAAATCCCATTTCAAATCTGAAGATATAGTGAGACCGAGGAGTTTAATAGTTGTTTGCCTCACTAGAGCATTACCTAAAAGAATGTAATTAGAAACAATGGGTGATTTGGACCTAGTTAGAACGTATGTACTGCGATTTGCTAGCATTAAGCTGCATACAGTTCAACAAGCACCAATTTTCAAGTGCAGATAGATCTGCTTGCAATGCATAAACATCCTCTAATCCTGAAATAGGTCGAAATAATGTTGTATCATCAGCATATGGTAAACTTGAGATGACACACACTGAGGAAGATCTAAAAAGAAGATTGTAAATAGGAGAGGCCCAATTACAGACCTTGTGGCACCCAGAAGAAACATGAGCTTCTACAGATCGAGAACCATTAAAAACTACAGATTGTTTCCTATTGGAAAGAAAAGAGCTTATCCACCCTATTACATTGTGTTCAACTTATATCCTTTTAATTTTGCTATCAATTTTGTGTGAGGGACTTGGTCAAAAGCTTTTGCCAATCTAATGCAATGCAGTCAACCTGTTTGACAGAAGTACATTCAAGTGAATTTAACCACTGATCGATAACGTCAGTTAAGAGAGTTACGCATGACCTTTTTGGTATAAAAACCGTGCTGATTTAAATTGATAAGTTTGTTTCTTTTAAAGTGATTAAATAACCGTTTAGCAATCAGTTTCTCCATACCCTTGCATGCAAGTGAGGTCAACGAAATAGGCCTGTAATTCTCGATCTTCAATCTATCTCCCTTCTTAAAGACTGGAACCACAGATGCTGTCTTCCATACATCAGGAACACATGCAGTAGATGCTGATAGATTGTAGATACTGCATAGAGAAGGAGCCAGAGCCTCAGCACAGGTATGTAGAATTCGGCCCGGTAGAAGATCAGGTCCAGGCGCCGCGTTGGGTCGAATCTTTTTTAAATATTCCTGAACTTCTTCTTCGATGAAAAAAAGATATCTTATTGGAGCTACTGGGCCAATATTTCCTGGAACCCAGTTAGTAGGGGGAGACGTGTCATTAGGAGTAAAGTTGTCATGGAACTTTTTATTGAATGCATTCGCAATTTCAACTGGATCTGAAAGCTTGACACCATCGCAAGCGTAATGATCGGGTTCTGCTATGAATATATTTCCAAAATTTCTTCGAGTCATTTCCCATCTTCCACACATATTCATCATGAGCATTTCTAATTGATGTTTTAACTTGATTTCTGATTTTTTTATAAACTACCTCTCGATCTTCAGATGGGGATTTTTTCCATTTACGAAACATAGAGTCACGTCTTCTGATATCTTTAATTAACTTATTAGTAATCCATGGAGGCCTTCGTTTGGAGTTAATTGGATTTTGGGAATTGCCGAATTGACACAATCCCAGAAAATACGTACCCAGCAGTTCCACGCATTATCAATATCCCAACTATTCCAGTTGCAAGGAAGATGGTCTGCAAACAGTCTAGACAGAAGTTCCCAATCAGCTCTGTTGTAATTGAGCACCTCAGACCGGATGACTTTGGATTTTTGCATCTTGACTTTTAATATTGCTGTAACTGCTAAGTGATCGCTCACTCCTTGAATCACTTCAACGTTGGAAATAAGAGAAGAATTGTTGCATAACAGAAGGTCCAGAATTGAGCGAGACGACTGTGTTATATGAGTGGCTTCCTTGACAAGTTGAGTAAGAAATAGATCATAAAAGCAGGATAAGAAAGATTCTGAAACAGAATTTCTTGCTTTTGGAACATTTTCCCAAGAAATATCAAGATTAAAATCGCCACATATCAAAACTGCTTCATATTTGTTAGCATTATCTGAGGTTTTTTTGTAGCGAGGCTAGCAAAGAATTGTTCAAGCTATCAGAAGAGTTCGGAGGACGGTAAGCAGACCCAAGTAAGTATGTTTTACTTTTATAAGTAAACTCAATCCATATACATTCAGAATCATTTTCAAGCATAGGCACGCGTATTGGATTAAGATTGGGTTGTACTGCTATAAGGACTCCACCACCTCTTCTCGACTGCCGATCTTTCTGAAAATTACGTAGTCAAGATCTGGAAAAATTTCTTCATCGCTTATATCAGAGTTCAACCATGTCTCACTGATGCATACAATATGTGAACTTTGCTCTGTAACCAAAGCCTGAATATCTGGATTACTCTTTGGGTTTTTAAGGCTTCTGGCATTAAAATAAAGAATTTTAATACCACTAGCAGTTGATCTATTTGTTTCATTTTGATTCACGTCCTCTTCTGAGTCTATACTAAATAAAGAATCAGAAAACAATGGCAATGTAAAGGCCCAACAGTTCACAATTCTTTTCCAGCTGACAACTCACGAAATTTAGATTGTGGAATATTGGCACACGTCCTATGACAAGGATTTTTACATTGAGCACAATAAACAAAGAGCTGATTTTTTCTCCCAGACAAATCACATACTGAGCACTTTTTTGTAGGAACAGCTCCCTTATTCAATCTTGGACGGTCATATACACCAGAAAAAAGTTTGCATTTCCATTCGGCTTTGCTATCAAGGCTCTCTAATTTGGCAATGAGCTCTCTTTTAGATCCAAAATATGTAACACGCCTTCTTCTCAACTCGGCCCTGAGTTCGTCATATTTCATGTTGTTATACATAACAGGCAGATTAATGTGGCAATCTTTTGACGACGCGGCCGATGAGCTTGAAAACAGAGTCCGAGATGTCACGATGATTTCTCCCAAGTCCCAAGTCTACCACGTTGTGGGTAGACACAGATGACACACTGCTAGTAGGTGGTAAATTGTAGTTACAAACTGGCCCTGGGTTCAATTCTACATCGCCTGACAGAGCCAGGAGAAGCAAAGCAACTACTATCATGTTTCCAGGGCATTTCACAGAGCGAGTAACCGTAGACCTGCGCTTCCTTTTACTAGGACCTGCCCAACATCCAATATTCCCTTTCAAAGTAGAAGAACCATAAGAACGGCCAAGTATGGAACTCAAGCAGATGGACAAACATGACATTCGGCACTTGGTACTAACCATGAGGTCTTCAACAGGCAATCCACAGTAGCGTCGTTGCATAAACAGAGTATTAATGTCACCACTAAAATTTGGAGTTTTAACGAATACTTTAAATACGAAGAATACTATACACAACCGTACCAACAAGAACGGGAACTTACGAAAAACAGCCATAGCTGTCAAAATAAAAAGCTATCAAAATAAACACTTCGTTGCTACGACGTGTAAAAAACAAAACAACAGAATGCTATCTACGAAATAGCAAAATACATCAATTTAAAACTGTTAAATCACACGAATTATAAAAGAACTCTTCTCACTAACAATACTACACGTAGATTAAATTCCGCTTGATCTATTGATATCTAATAATTACAAAACAGCAAACAATTTACTTACATATTAAATAAACAGTAGAGCACAATAGGATTCTACTTTTGAAATCAAGTCACCGCCTTGTTATTGAACGCATTACGAATAAGATTCTAGCGCGTGGAACGATAAATTTTATCTCTATCGCCGAAGAAACCTAATATTCGTATATGTATAGACAAATATCGTGCAAGACTCTTTCGAGAGGCTCAGCCTCAGTTGCCTCACCCAGCGAGCCGCCACTGTAGTGGGGGTTGTGCTTGGAGGCGAATAACACGTCGAGAAGAGAGAATATAATATTCAGGTTGTTCGAGGGCATAGTTCCGAGTTCTGAAAGAATTAGGATGCAAACTGAAAACTGAGAGATCAGTCGATGGTTTAGTCTATAGTGAAATTAATGTTCGAACAACGAGTTTACAATTTGCATACAATCAGACAAATTTGGATGCGGAAATTTTCTTTTTTCTCTTGCTTCAATAAATTAACACAGCAGACATTTCCACTAATTTATGGATAAATTTCGTTTTTGTGCTAAGAATAAAAATAATTGACTCGTCGAATCCAGTGCTGAACCTAGATGGAAGACAGCGCGAGATAGCGATGCTAAATGACTGTGAATCAAAGTGTCGAGTTGCTGTGTAGAGAGATATATAGGCTATAGACACTAACCAGCACCGATACATCACACGAGATGGATGATACTAGAGTTGCTGTCGTCCATATCTTATCGCACGTCCTCCATGTGAGCCTATCACTTCCTGTAGACTAAGCGGATGAACAATCGCGTGCATGTGTAGATAGAAAACATAGACAATTCCTAGTTTAATGTTTAATGACACATTTTGGCAATCTTAATGAAAAAGTATAATAGAGTAAAAAACATTCAATCGAATTAATACATAAACCGCAGAAGCAAAGGTTAATAGTGTATGATATGTTTTCGATCAATGAACATATTCAAAGGTCCTACGCCTTATACAGCACACCACCTTCAATTGTCCAAAGTTTATAATGCTATAACAGTTCTTATGACTACAATTTGTATGAATTGTAGTTATCTCTCTACGTTAAGTATATTTTCGTTCCCCTACAATAAAAACACAAAATGGCTATGATACACAAAATGTAGATCTTTTGATCAAACTATATTAAAATCACCCTCATGATTGTGTTGCTGAATTATTTAACGTGCTACGATCGACTTGTAATGAAAACAAATAAATACCCTCTCCCTGTGTTGAATGAACCCACACGAACCCACCCATGCAGCAACTAACTAACAAACACGAATCAATCTTTGAGTGCAGGCGAGTGTTCTGACTCGCACGCGAGCAACGGAGCATTCAACCCAGAGAACAGTTCGGGGGTGTTGTGTCAGGGCTTGAGCTGTGACGTCACGTCTAGGAGACCCGTTGGACGTGTGTTGCTTGTTCGGGGGTTGGTGTAGGGCTTGATTGTGCTCACGTCTAGGCAGAACCACGTGGACGTGTGTTGCCTTGTTCGGGGGTGTTGTGTCGGGGCTTGAGTTGTGACGTCACGTCTAGGCAGAACCACGTGAACCACGTGTGGGGCGCTCTCGACGACATTTCACACACGATTCTCAACAATTTATAACTCTGTTTCTATTAGTAAAATGACACGGAATAAAGAAAAACGTTATTTTTTCATAAACCAATCAGTAGCCATACATACTTGTGACTGAGTTTACTCTAAACTGGTGGTGTGCGTGTACCAGAAATTTCGGGTCGGATCCGGTATTTGTCAAAAGAAGGTACTCGATTTTCGCGTAACAAAAAATTAATTTTGGGGAATGGTGGAGGCGCCGGTCCACGATTTTACATACTTTATTGGTGGAGGTGCCGGTCCAGACAATTTTCAATTTATAAATAAATAAATTCGTATTTAGAGTCTACCCACTCAGGCATATAACTTGTAACACTAGGAAAACGCTTAAGTCCCGCCGCGTTGTTGGATGAGCGTAATTGGTGCATTGAGCTGCCATGTGTTATGCGGATTTTCTGTTATTCTGTGGAAAAATCATAACTAAGTTCAATTTTTTTAAAATTAAATTAAATTAAATAAAAAATTAACTTTAATTTATTATTTTTTAAAGTTAATTGTAATTGTTAAAAAAAAAAAAATCGTAAAATTGCGATTTTTATAAGAAATAATTTCTCGATTGCGCTCAAATTTAACACGAATATATTAATTTAAACAATAAGGGTTCTGTGAAAAAATCATTACAATAGGATAAAGCATGTAGGAGTTATAAGTCGAAGAAATTTTTTTAAATTCGAAAAAAATCGTAAAATTGCGTTTTTTTATGAGAAAATTTTTTCCGATTGCGCTCAAAAACGTGGCAGTTCTAAGTTTAGAGATTTCGAAGGCCTCCATAAAATTTCATCACAATCGGAGTATCGGTTTAGCCGGAATCGTGTTAACAGACACACAAAAATACAAAAAGAAAAAAAAAAAAAAAAAAAAAAAAAAAAACATTCCGGATTTTTTTCTCCAGTGTAGTGAAATGGAATCTTCGCTTCGCTCGCTACGCTCGCTACGCTCATCCAATAACACGTAACAAAAAATATATTTTGGGAAATGGTGGAGGTGCCGGTCCAGACAATTTTCAATTTATAAATAAATAAATTCGTATTTAGAGTCTACCCACTCAGGCATATAACTTGTAACATACACAATGCCATCCAATAAAAAAACAGACAAAAGAAAATTAATTGGGAGAAAATCGTAACGTAAGATTCTTTCGCAAATAAAATTCAATATCCTACCTACACGACCCGACACTTAAGTCTTACTCTAACTAATAATGTTTTGATAATGTTTCAATTATTTCATGGATTTCCTTACTTCAATGTGTGCCAATGGTACGTATGCCATGGTACGTTAAAAGTGAGGGGATCCCTCCCAACCCCCCTACTTTAAAACCACCTCGTACCACACATGAGTTCACAGCACAAACCAATGCCAGCAGACAGGTATACAAAGTGTACTAAGAAACTCTGTTATTTGCACGGTCTTATCATGTGTCGATGGTTAATCCCCTTATCTCGCACACCAAGGCTTGGAAGGCTCTGTCCTTGTTGACTCCGGTGACTGGCGGGTCCTCAGTCGAATGTCACAACCACAGAACCAAGTTAACTGCTAACGAACGGCTTTAACCACTCGAAATGAATGAGGCCTAGAGGGGCATATATTTAAAACATTTGAGTCGGGCTTCAATGAGCATAAATAACCAAATAATTACTCGTAATGGTGATTGAAATAGCAAACGAAACATAACATCTGCACAACTTGACGCATATCTTCAGAGAGTTGGAGAGTTAGTTTGTTTATTGCATAGCTCACTTTAGTATCTTTAGAATGTCGAGAACTAGAGTTTGTACCAAATCAGAAACTACGCCGGCAACATGCTAATTCAAATACAGCCCTCACTTTTGTTAGAGCTATAAATGGTAAATCATTAAAGATCTCTGCTGAGCACTCATCTCTCGCCCTACTCACTGCTATTCATTGAGACGGATGACATTTACAATCCTAATGTGTTGAGATGATCGACGTTTTCAACCCTCTCTCATGCAGAGCTATGGCGTGAAATAGGAGGAATTTACACGACACACATACAGAGAAACACCCTTGACTAAACCATCAGTCAAGCCGCCCTCCTGTCAGCCCGTCAGCTTTATAATCAGCTACCGTACAGTGGGTTGGGCTGAGAGGAGTGATCAATCCGAGCACGAGAAAATAACAAACACATTCAGACCGCGATAAGAATACTAACAAGTGTCATTCAAGCTCAGAGACAAAGAAATTGTAATACAGCCAATCAAAACGGTAAATCTGTACCACTTAGTAGTAATTTTTGCCAATGTTGGTATAACAATGTGGACAAATTTTCCTGCGCGCAGGGGAAAAAGGAAGAAAATATGGCCGTTGGGAAGAATATCCCCCCAATAAACTCCAAAACGTACGTGAATTGACAACTAATTAAAATGAACAATTTCTAAATCTCGCAGAAGCTGGTACGTCATCGTGTACTTATACGGAGAGTTAGCTGAAGTGAAGCCCAAAGAAAAACGGAGAAAATAAGGTTTCCAGCGGTTAAGTTTATGGAAGCCATGCATATCGAAGTGATACTACTACATCCTGGATTTATAGCCAGATGAGATACATTTAAGCAATAACGCGCAATATATAAACATACCTCGCCCATTTGTAGACGCGGCACTTAGCATTAATATCAATCTACTACATTTGCCTGATTAAAAAACACTATTTACCGGGAAAGTAAAGTAATTTACAAACGTTACGTTTCCGGGTACCGTGACAGTACGTCATTCGCGCTATCTCGGCAGTGGGCGTGGCTAGAGTGCAGCCTACTCTGTGTGATGTGTAGGCGCCTACCTCGGTTCGAAGATATACCTCGCCAAGTGTAAATACGAGTAGACGTCTCATGTTATGTTGCTCACATCGACCCGAACTATCGTTTGCTTGGTTACGTGGCGGGGTTTTAACCTGTCAGTCTGTAATGATGAGTTTGTTCGCACTTTCGTAATATTCGAAGTGTCACTGAACCCACTTTACGAACGATTCTAGAGAAAGTCGACTCAATATGAATATTGAAATGATTTTGAATGTCCCGTAGACGCACATTTTTGAAGAACTGCGCGGGTAGAGATTTCGACAGTCGACCCGACCCGGGTTCGGGTGGAAAAGATGGCCGATAAATTAAATAATACTGCATAGAAAATGGATCTGAAATTTTATTTTGTCCTAAGTGATTCTATTTGGTCTGTATTTTTGTTGAATGGCATTTTGTATACAAGCTGCAAATTAAAAATGTCTGGACCGGCACCTCCACCAAACCCAAAAATATATTTTTAGTTACGCGAAAATCAAGTCCTTTCTATTGACAAATATACCGGACCCGACTGGAAATGTCTCAAAATATCACCACAACCCTTCTGAGACCGTGCAGCTTTAGAGTAAAAATTGTCTGACTGAAGATGTACTAGGGGGCGTCTCCGAGAAGAGTACATATTATGTTTTGTTTTGTTATGTGTTCTGAAGATACGGAAGCGATATTGGCTCAGTTCTCGTTGGCAGCCATGAGATTGACAAACACAGTCACCCCAAGAACTGCCGCGGGTTCGATATGACCTCGCAGCCCCGCACAGTCACATACAGCGCGCGCGAGTATACGTTGCATCACAATTATCAAAGTCAGCTGCGACTAATCCATATTGGCCAGGGCTTTTGTGGTGTTGGAATTCATCTATTCTATGTTGTAGAACGATTGTCAAACATTCTTACAATAACAAAGCCTTGTTTCGGAACTTCAGGAATCACATTATCATGTTCAATGACAATACAGTTCCTGATTCGCTTAGCTTTAAGTAATAACCACCAATTTTTGTTCCGTCATTAAACGGAAATTTGCATAACATGCGTGCACGAAGCCAATCATGAAAATTAAACCGGTGAAAGGATATAGTTTGAGACCATGTCCTCGGTTTAGGCCCAAGAAGTTCGCTTCCTCAATTCACAGAAATTCTCAAATTCCAATTACCCCCGACTGAATAGAATTACATTTCCTTGAATTAAAGTATCAAACACAATATAAACAAACAAGAAACTTTGCCAACCTAACGACTGTTTCTCACGATGAATCGAGGCAGGAGGATGCAGATAACCACACACATTAGTAGCCATCCCGGCCGCTGTGGCGCAGGGCCATAAAGAAGCAAACTTACAGCATTCGCTTGGTGTTTACTGGAACGAGGTCCTAATGAGGCTTTAGATGCTATTTCGAACCTATCACACACATGGCCCATCAACAGCTAAACACAGACACACATAATACATGAAGTGAGTCTGAATCGATCACATTCGGGAGAGTTCGGGTATTTACGTTTCAAGGTTCGCACTGATTGGTTTTTCTACTTTAAGTTCAAGTTCGTAAGTTAAGAGTTTGTAAACTTTACCCATGCGCTTCATACGGAAGAAATCTGTTAAGAGTTGTGGTAAAGTTTTCTTACTTAAATATCCGTTTGACAAATCTTTATATGAGTTGACAAGTTGTTATAAGTTGTAAGTTATGTTCGAAACTAGATCACTATATTTCCCACAGAAAAATGTTCTTAGTGGGCGCAACGAAAAAGTGTCAAGACCACTATAAATCTGAGCTCCTGAATGTAAGAAATAATCAATCAGTAATTGTCGGTGTGCGTTCTAAACTGATATGACGACTGATTGTCGAGAATGGGTAATTAGTTGAGAGAGCTCTCAGAAATAAATGATCTCGTAAAACTAACAGCTGCCTGCATGAGAAAGTTAGTTATCTGAGCTAATACAGTTGAGGCGTAGGTCAGACGAGTATGTGGGTTCGACTCCCCGACAGTCATAAAGCACGGTAATTGTAATTGACCTTCACCATCTATCATTTACAGTCCCATTATATAGTCAAAATGTCAAACAGAGACAAATCAAGACAAATCAACACATAAACAATACAGTAATACAAAAACTACACTTTTTTTTAAGAAATAAAGAAAGCCTTGAGCGAGTGAACAGCGAGATATATGACTAAAATTTAATAAAAATGGAAATGGGAATGGTATGCTATTATATTACAATTGATTGTGGGATTCACATCAGTTACTTTGGAGGTACTTTCTACGCATTGTGCAGGAAATGGATAATTTGTTATGTGTTATTATGGGATATCTTTGTGTGCATTTCAAACATAATTAAAATAAATGGCATAAGTTTTTGTTGACATTCCCCATAAACAATTACGATAGAGATAGATAATGTTTTTGGACCTATTCATTCAAGCAGGTTCAATACACCGACAACACACAACGTAAAGCTAGGATGTAGGTCGTAGCGAGAGGATATAGGGCAAGAAATGATGAAAATATGTTTACTCCCGTCCGTCCCGACAGAAATCATTCATCGGGAAACGGAGGTCGTGATGGCGACGTGGAAACGACGCACTCCCACGCTGCTATAAATAAACACTCTCACACGCAACGAGCCGCTGCATAAGGTAAATAGTGGCCGGTCTGTTGATCATGTGAGCAAACTAGCCGATACTTTGCGAAACATGGACACTAGGTATACACAAGTGAATGTCAACTCAACTTGTATCAAGTCGCATTCGCGTGCTGGATTGCACTATTCCTCACAGAAGTAAGTGTTACTCGCGACAACCGGCAATTTGTTTCAGCGTCCGTGCATAGGACGGGTAAATTGGAAAACTGACCTATATATTAGGTTTTGCAGCCCTTGTGTAACTACATTACATGCTGGGTATGTATTGATTCCTTGTCCATTACAGCTGACGATTCGTAAAATGTTCGCCACCTTGAAAGCATTTTAATGGATATACTGAACTGAATGGAACTCGTGAGAATGGCCAGCTGGATTGTAACGAAAACTGATCCGAATACAGTATTCCGACGGAAGCAAGAAAATTGATAAATATCAGGGGTTTAGTCAGATGTAGAGCGAGTACCAATCAATAAATAAAATAAACTCGTATTTTAAGAGAGTACCTTTCTCAGTCACAGAACTGATTTGCAGTTGGAAACTCAATTTAAAGCGAACCAAGCCAAGAAGACGACGACGTGAGAAACTACAATCGGTCAGGTCATATTGCGCCGCCTGTCATATTGAAAGTTAATGAAATGGGTTAGTAGTGTTTTTGATGATTATATTGTTTTCTAAGTGTATATAAGAAAATAAAGCCAACCCTACAGGAAAAAGACACCGAAAACGATGGCCAACCAGAGATATGCATTTAAAACAGGAAAAAGCGCCCAAATAGTTGGAAACGATTCACCGCGAACGACGCCAGTAATTCGGAACAACTTTGTGCAAATCACAATGTGCAATTCGTCGCGAGAACGGCTACAAAGTCACCAACAAATACCCAATACAAGTTTGATGGATTTAAGACAATATTTATTTATCAGAAGTTAAAGCATAAAAATCATATGCCTAAAGCAGGATTCGATCTCCGGGCCTTCTGTGTTCAGAGCTGCATTAAGGGGCAAGCTTGACAAAACGCCAACAAGTATATTGACTTCCTAGTTTTAGGAATAAGGTCAATTTAATGAGGAGAATGAGGAGAATCAAAACCAATTGTGCTCAAGCTGAAACGACTGTGCAATGTACACAATAAGTGGTAAAAAAACCACTTCCTACCCCCCTATCCCTAGGATGCAACGTTTCCTCTTGATTCAATGCAATGCTTTGAGACATATACAGATACGCCATTCAAACCGAGGAAAACCCAAGTGGTATCGTTATCTGTGCACACCGGAAGTGTCACAACGTAACCAGTATGAGAACGATTTGTTAGCAGCAAAAAGAAAGTAACAACTGCCCTAGTGAGATTAAATAAGTTCGTGTATTTGCGAAGGACTCTATTTAGATTCGCAACGCTACAAGACTCGAAGCAAGCGACAATACACCTGTCAATAACGTGTGATGCAGTGTATGGTCGCACTTTGTTCGGGGGTGCACGGAAGCCATCAGTGAGGCGCCAAATGTACGACCTCCACATGCGATGACCACATTAGCAGAACTCAAAGACCCGAACAATGATGTCCAGCGCGTTAATATTCGTGCACCCATAAATCATTATAGAAAAATACAGCTTTGTTCAATTCCAAAAATGGATACATATTAAATATACGCCCTACCACAGCAGATTTAAAACATTTAGCGCAAATCGGTCGGAAAAGCCGTTTTAGTTAAAGGAATGTTGTACCTTTTGAAAATTGAAAATGAAAAGTGAACATATTTATTTTTTTAAATCACAATTTTTCAAGAACCAGTGTGTGAAAAAAAAGTTTTGATAGAAGCGTGTATGAAATTGTCAGAGAAATGGAAATATGTTATAATGAAGATGCCTGACCCTCCTTGACTTCCCATGTTGAATCACAACGTTAATGATACGACATTCAGACACAATCTAGACAACTTGCAATTTTGCAATTCACGAGAGCAACTGTACTGTAGTTGTTCGTTTGATTACAATGGCGTCCGAAAGTCTGGGTGGTTGTAATTTGTTGTCTCTATACGTAATGTGCATGCTTCAACCTCGATGGTTTTGCTCTTTTCTGTCATAATGTAAACAACTTTAATATGCTCGGCTTGGTTATGTTCTATAAATATATCGTAATGTGTTGATGTAACATGATGAATTGATGGACTATATTAATCGGGAAACACTTCCGGAAGTGGAAGAACAATCCATAAAATGGTACTCCAGTGGTTAAATCGCCCGCCCGACAAGCAGGAGACCCGTGCTCGAGTCCCGGTCGAGTGTGGCTGGTTTACTTATGGAATGTATATTTTTATTTATTTATTTCATCCTATTCAGTTAAAAAACTTATTTACAAAGGAGGACAACTAAATAAATCTAATAACATAGATGCAGACACGACAATGTAAGATTACAACTAGGAAAACGCTAAAGTCCCGCCGCGTTGATGGATGAGCTTTTTAAAGTTTTTAGTTTGCGTGGGATATCTTTACTTTTGCAGGTGCTTTGTTTTGCTGCCTACGCATTGTAGGTGATTGTTGTCAAGTTTCTATTGCTAACTGTCAATTGGTATTATTTACCGTAAAAAACTTATATTAAAAGCTTTATTGGATGAGCGTAGCGAGCGAAGCGAGTGGAGCGAAGACTTCAATTTCACTGACCCCCCAAAAAATTTAGCTCGGGTGTTTTTTTTGTTTTTTTTTTTGTTTTTTTTTTTTTTTTTTTTTTTTTGTATTTTTGTCTGTTTGTTCGCTCTCTACCGGGCAAACGGCATATGTGATCTTGATGAAAATTTGACAGGACCTTTGAATTCTCTAAAGTTAGACTTGCTACGTTTTTGGGTACAATCGAAGAAATATTTCTCATGAATATCGTACTTTTACGATTTTTTTTTCGATTTTTAGTGCGATATTTTCGTGACATTTTGGCCGATTCTGACCAAACGGGTGAGGCTACAACGTTCATATTTCACATGTACATTAAGGTAATGGTGATGTATTGACGTTTGAAAGAAAAAGTTGAAAAAGTTTAGCCAGAATCCATAGAATAAAGGTTTTAATATAAGTTTTTTTATTCTTTGTGCGATATTTTCGCTTGCCATTTGGGCCGATTCTGACCAAACGGGTTGGGCTACAACGCTCATATTATACGTGGACATTAAGGTTAAGGTGATGTAGTATCTTTTGAAATAAAAAGTTGAAAAAGTTAGCCAGAATCCTTAGAAAGAAAGCTTTTAATATAAGTTTTTTACGGTAAATAATACCAATTGACAAGAAACAATAGAAACTTGACAACAATCACCTACAATGCGTAGGCAGCAAAACAAAGAACTTGCAAAAGTAAAGATATCCCACGCAAATTAAAAACTTCAAAAAGCTCATCCATCAACGCGGCGGGACTTTAGCGTTTTCCTAGTTCTATGGATTCTGGCTAACTTTTTCAACTTTTTCTTTCAAAAGGTACTACATCACCATAACCTAATGCCCATGTTTAATATGAACGTTGTAGTCCCACCCGTTTGGTCAGAATTGGCCCAAATGGCACTAAAATATCGAGCAAAAATCAAAAAACTTATATTAAAAGCTTTATTTCTCTAGATTCTGGCTAACTTTTTCAACTTTTGCTTTCAGAAAGCAATACATCACCATTACCTTAATGTCCATGTGAAATATGAACGTTGTAGCCCCACCCGTTTGGTCAGAATCGGCCCAAATGTCACGAAAATATCGCACTAAAAATCGAAAAAAAATCGTAAAAGTACGATATTCATGAGAAATATTTCTTCGATTGTACCCAAAAACGTAGCAAGTCTAAGTTCAGAGATTTCGAAGGTCCCCTCCAATTTTCATCAAGATCGGATATGCCGTTTGCCCGCTAGAGAGCGAACAAACAGACAGAAAAAAAAACAAACAAACAAACAAAAAAACACCCGAGCTAAATGTTTTGGGGGTCGGTGAAATTGAAGTCTTCGCTTCGCTCATCCAACAACAATGCATTAAAAGTAAAAGTTAAAACACAACAATTTTGTTAACAACTAAAAAGGATATTAAATACAATTATTAATGAATCAAATATAAGAAATGGGTGGGAAAAAAGAGAAAGAAAAGAAAAGAAAAAAGAAAGAAAAAAACATTAGAAAAGAAAAAAGAAAGGAAAAAATGATTTATTAGACGATCAGGAACAGCAAATCAGGGAGCAATCAAACTTTCGCGGAAGAAACCACCGAACGCGAATCTTCATTCTTGTGATCAAAATTAAATATTAACATAGACGCTTTGTAGTGAATTACTGACAACCTCTACTTATATTGATTATTACTATTGAGATTTCTGCGTGTTCGTAATTTGCATGCAAATTATTAATTGTATGTTTACAACTGCGCCAACTAGAGTGTATTAGACTATAGCTCACAAGCGATAACCACGTCAATCATCAACCAATCTGTCTTCACGTTGCTTCTTGACTTGAATCTTAGCTTTATTTTACTAATAAATAACAACTGCAATACAGACACGGTTGGGGTATGACAGGCTTTCATCCCACCCCTAGAAGCAATCAATCAATGTACCCCTGCATTTACTTATTAGATCCGCGATAGGTGCACAATACTAGGCCTACGTCTTTGTCGAGTTTCGCCGTGACCTATTTCACCGGATCACGAAGTTTTCTGATTAATGGCTGTTCACATTGTTGCACCTGCAAAGGCTCGTGCGATGACGACTTCAAAGCACGAGGGGGAAACAACTCTTTTGTAAAATACGATTTTTAAAGTTGCTTTCATAAAGGCACCAATCATGTCATTGTGTTACAGTTCACGACGAAACTGCGGTCACAAAATGTGTGACCAAAATTATAGGGTATTAAAATCAGAACATTAATCATAATCGTATCTGAAGAACGATTTGATAAAGCGCCTAATAATCTTATACGCTTGTGCATATCTCTATCTGAAATCAATATTTTTGTGATTCAATTGTGTATTTTTACATATTTCTTGACTACAACCCCCGAATTGATTTCAGTCTTAAAAAATTTAAGCTACACGTAGGTGTCCGTATCTTTGACCAAAACATTTTACGAGTCCAAATCATTGCAACAACACAACAACAAAAGCCACGTGGAAACAGAAAGACAAAGGTGCGTATAATAAGCTGAACCTTGACCTATCAACCGTCTGAGGAGGGCTTCAGTCCCCACCTATATATAGCAGGCCCTCGGTGTCCTTGCGTATATCTTGCAGGCTGCTGATAGCATCTCCAGGACGGGTGACCAAGGGGTGGCGTGCGAACCCTAGGTGCAATAAACCGTCGCATGCCGCGCGTGCACATACATTACCGCAATAATTACACACATCATCGAGATATTATTATTGACGTCTGCCACAGCACCAACCCCCACGCACGGCATGCGACTTTATTAACACCGGTATTCTAGTATTTATACGGAAATATGTTGGAGGTATAAATAGAACAATCGTGTGCCATTGATTTGTTGTTCCATTGTCTAGGTTCATTTAGAAATAATAAACTCGAAATGGTGGGAACAAAAACAGTTAAGTATTAGTGTATTTTTAAACACAGTAACCAAACTCATTTGGACAACTCTGTTTCGTAAACGCGAGGAAGATAATCTACTTGTGCGAGGACGCTAACGACTTATACTAAGTTAATACATAAATATTGTGTTCTAGTATAAATAGTACAATCGTGTGCCATTGATTTGTTGTTCCATTGTCTAGGTTCATTTAGAAATAATAAACTCGAAATGGTGGGAACAAAAACAGTTAAGTATTAGTGTATTTTTAAACACAGTCTTAACTCATTTGGGCAACTCTGTTTCGTAAACGTGAGAGGATGAATTTACTCGAGGGAGGGGGGGGGGGGGGCTAACGAGCTACTAAACACACAAACTTGGGCCTATAGTTATTTACTTTTAATTACGAAATGAGTTGGTAATGACTTTTTAGGAGGGTTGCCACTATTCATTAAGTGTAAAATCCACCATTAGTAAGAGAGGGTGGAGAATGTTTGCGAGAGCCTAGAGTAGATCGCCGGGGAATCTAACTGCTCGTCTCCAGTTAGACTGCGAAGAGCGGCGGCTGTCATCGCAAGGTGAATCTTCAACGAATGCGCGGAAATACAACTCGATCAAGATTCAGAATCAAGTTATATTACGGAATCAGGAAGATCGGACGAGAGCGGAAGTGGATTCCGGAGTCTGGCTCGAGTCTTGCCAAGATAGAGTGAACCAAACCTGACGCAAACTAGCCTGAACTAGACTTACTTCCATACAGTGTGTTTACTCGTGAGAGTGCAGCGGCTTTCATTAGCCATCAAAGAAAATCTCGAACGAACTAAAAGAATAAAAAATAATATCATTAACTGTGGGGTAACTGCGCTGCTTTGGAAAATGTCTGGAAAGCTTGATGTAAAAACCGAATATAAACTGCGCTTCCTAGTTTAGACTACAAAAGCGTGCTCACTTGAATTATTGGGGGGGGGGGGGGGGGGGCAACAATAAATGTATTACAATGTGTGTCTATGTAATCCACCCAGAATAAATAAATTTCAGTGGGACACATTTTTATATCCAATATTGTGATTCATTGCTTGAGGACAACTCCAAAAGACCACCTTTAAACGAATGCCATAAAATTATAAATAAATTTGGTTCAGTATATCTCGATTTCACGATTCAAACATTTTTTTTGTAAAACCAGCCGAAACCGGAATGTGAACTGTTTGAACTTGTTGATTGCCCCACCAGACGAACCCGCCTCGGAAGTCGGTACTGATACTGACCACACACACTGCACAGTATCACAGCTGCCGGATCAAGACGTGAGACTCGGTTTATAAATCTCAATTGCTCACAACATGTCATCATTCCCAGAATAGACCTCATATAACGAGATACGTCGGCTGCTTGGCTGGCTGCATCCAATACAGCACGGTATACGCATCACATTGCAAGCACAGTTGTTGCAAGTTTTGGCGAGGTGATTAACATAGTAATGGCTTACTTGATTCATAAACACTAATTGTTACACAAGGTTGCCGGTGGTTAGGGCGACCTATGTAAGCGATAAGGTATAGAGACACGCGTGATAAGGTAAAGAAAAGAGAGTTTGTTATGCCGAACAACTTGCAACACTGTTCACCTTTGAACCCATTTGCCATTCTGGTGAAAACCGGTTTGGAGTAGAACAATAGGATTGTCATTAACAGTCAGGAGAAAAGTAATTAAAGCAACACTGCAGAAGAGCTGCCGATATTAGCATCGATTTGTAAATCATCTGGTGATTCAGTTTAATTTGTAACTTCGGGGATGTTGATAATTATTTGCATCCACTTTTTGCATAATTGTACAGATGAACTACATAAATATACAAAAACAAAGAAATATGAAACATAAAAAGTAGATCTTGGTTAAGTACAGGAGACTACGTTTCGAAATTAAAAATTGCTAACAAAACAACATGAGAAAAACATTTCCCGGGTTTATTTAAAGACGTTTAAAAAAATACAATGCTTTATAGGTTATAGATGAAAAACTGTATCGATGACATAATAATTATGGTATCGTGCTTGAAGTAAAAAATAATGAACTTCCACTATCAAGACAAATTTCCTACATTTCGGGAATAGCTCAACTATTATGTGAGATCGTGCACCTAATAGTACACATTGCACCTCAGTGGCGAAGTCGGCGAAGGGGTTGGAAGGGGCAACGTTGGGTTAAATGCCCACTGAACCGTGAACAGCGACCTACATTCTCATTTACTCCGCGATAAGAGCATTAAATATTTCTAGAGATAATCGACAAGGAGGTAATGGACCTTCCAAAATAATGAAAGGATAGATAGCAACGTTTCTTTTATTCAGGGCACGTGCCTCTCGGGTTTTCACAAATCGTTGCCCTACCCCTAATTAGTCTAGTTTTGTTGGAATCTACCCCAATACAATGATATTATTGTACGTCCGTTGGGTGGGTGGGTAGGTAGGAGAACTAGCGTGGGTTAGACTTAGAAGTGAACTTTGAAAGAGACCATAAAAAGTAATTCCTTCTGTTGGGTAAAAAGGTCGCATGCTCAAAGTTCCCGTGTTCTCTTATCCAATGGTGTCACAACTTGTACAAAAGCAAAGCCTGTAATCACTGTCTATACATCTGGAGTACAAAGCTCCATCGTGGAGAGCCACGACAACCAATACCGGTGTAATTCGCACGCATTGCACTTTAATAAAATAGTAAAGAGCGAATCGCGTGCAGGCGGTGCAGGTACCTTTATACGTAACGTACTTTAATCTACTACGAAATAAGTACAAGATCAATTAGGTCAAACTTTGAGCGGTGTAGTAAAATAAAACTCTTGCAAATGACACCTGCATCGGGCACTAGCGAACTGAGGGGAGTCTTCACGCCTCACGATCTAACCCTAAGTCTGACAGACTGAGTGGCTCTGTCACGCCTAGTCAAGAAGAGCTTGCTGAAGCCTTCATACATTCCCAATACAGTTTCATCATTGAGTTTATAGTGCGGTGTTAGTGACCCAGAGCCAATGACTGGAAATTATTAAGCTAAAATCGCTCGCCCCACGCAATCAAACGCGGTATCGCCACTAAACTTACTCGACGAGATGTGTGGTCTACGAGGTGTTGGTGCTCTAACTAAAGTATAGACTCAATGGTTTCATGACTACAGCGCTCGCGATTGGAAATTAATAAGTTAAGATCGCTCCCGCCATGCACCGCGGTCTTGGACTAACTCGACCATAAGATGTGGTGTTTGCTCTCTCGGCCTCGCCCCTTGGGAAGCTGTACAGAGTGAAACGAACATTCTCGCCTGTACATTAGTTAGAAGAAAACGAGGAATTGTGGAATGTCTTATGTTTTCTTTAGTAACGCCGCGATCCGGTTTACCTCTCGCAGGACCAAGTCGTAACAGTCTGCAGCAACCAACTCTTCCTTTCGTGTCACTATAGCGTCAGAACCGGAAGGTGGAAATATTATGTGCTTAAATAAATAAATAAATAAATAAATAAACAAATACAAAATATCAAAAATACATAAATAAATTCGTATTTAAAGTTTATTCACTCAGTCACAGAACTGAGTTTCAGTAGGGGACATTAAATTAAATTATGAACTAAACTTACTGTTTTGAGACTTAACTAGGCCCTACTTAGAATAATTAAATGTTACTTCATTCGGCATAGCAAACCTCACGCTTCTTAGGTCGTGAGTTTTCAGCTTGAGGGAAGCTCTAATCAAATTGGAGAATGCTGATAATATGTGGAACTGTAGCTTGTTGAGCTTTCCAAGTTTTATCATCAGCTGATCATCTGAATGAGGACAGTAAAGCTAGCTTAACTATTGATTAGTATACTGAAAACAACATTTCTTCGAAATGAACAGGCAAGAAATGTATATTTATGATTCATAATGAGGCCTGGAAGGTGAATGTTATAATAAATATTAGCAGATGCTAATTAATAATTATGTGCACAACATGCATGACGAAACTATTCAGCGAATGCAATAACAATGGTTATGTTATGTGTTTTTCATTCATTCAAATACAAAACTATATTCATCTAAACGTGATAACTAGTATGGCAAACTAAACTTCTCATAGGTGACAAAATATTGCACTTAACCGATAATTGTTCTTCGACTTTATGACGTAACTTATTTAGCAACCATTGGTAATCGCGACGATGTGATGAAAGAATGGAACATGAGAAGTACATGTCCTAGCCTGGTCCAAAGAGTATAGCTCTACGAGGACGTGGGTTCGAATCCCGCATAAGGCAGATTTTTGTAATCGTCCTTCTTCGTCATCGCCTTAGTCATTTATAGAGACGTTAATCAACAAAAATCTTCATCATCCTATACACGCCTCTCTCAACTCATAGTGTCTTGTCTTGCAAGTTTATATTATTATCAGCTATATAGTGTGCAAGGCGCGTCGATCAATTAGCCTCATTTGACCTGGAACTGACCCGAAAAATTGATATAAACCCATTGGCACCGGACCAAAATCATAGCCAATACTCGCGCGCTAGAACAATATATCTCAACTGTAGCCGTCGTCGTTAATGCACTTCAAACATGTGGTGAGTGACTTGCAATAATTTAAAATCTCATTTGTTCTATCAATCAATTGACCGTTGATGTACAATGATGTACAAGACCTATCGCATGCAACAGTCTGTGTACGAGTGTACATGCGTATACATTGAGCGAGGTCAGCCACGTCTGTCAATTAGGCAGAGTTGACCTGGACCTGACCCCACAGATTGTAATGAAAACATGCCACCAGAACGGAGACATCACAATCTACGCACAACACATCGAAATTTATGTGAACAGTGAATTATAGCCTTGATCGAGAGAATATATGTGTATTATTGCAAACGAGAAAGATACTGGAATGAGGAAAAGTGGCATGAAAATCATAAAGTATGGTTTCAAGGACGATTTCCAATAAATTTACTTGATATGTAGATATTCCTGGAAATTGGCAACGTTCCTTAGTTGATCATTAGTTAATTTTAAATGTGATTTTAAATCATAATCTGGTGAAACTATAAATAATCGTTTTGTTGGACACATTCAAAGTCGTCTTAACAATAATTGAGTGGGGAATGGTGGAAGAAAATGGTGACTGGGTTAAAATAGGAACTAATTGATATTTCATTCGTGTGTCCAATAAATCAATTAACCGTAAGATATTTACAAGTCCTACCGCAGGCGAGTGTTTGCAACGTAGGGTGAAGGCTATTCTCATCTCTCAATTAGCCTCATTAACACGGGATTACGTGACATGCAAACCATGCAGCAGCTTCCGCCAACCAGAATATACACATAGGAAACAGTGAAGTACCGATATCAAGGAAAACAAACGTAGCGAGTATTTCCAGCCTATTGCTCCACAAGAGGCCGCACGTGGGCTGTGTAGAGGGCAGGGAAGACGCAGTAGTCATAGATATTAAACACCTATTGTAGGCTAGATTAGCAGTCTCCAATACCTCCGCACAGGCGCGAGCGTAGCAAATTGAAGACTCAATCTGCCATGAACAAAATGGCGATTTGGCGTTTTAATTTATGCTTTATTAATGTACTATTTAAGTATTTTACTGGATAGTTTGATATAGTTTTAGCTTGTGCAGCATGGGATTGAACAAACAGAAACAATAAGAAGTTATTGAATAAGGGAATTTAGTAATCATTTGATGTGAAAGGCTAGTATGCTCACCTGTCAACCTGGCGGCAATCTTGAGAACTATTTGGGCTACAAATCGCTCCCATTTAATTAACATGCAAACTTCCATATTCAAGATGGCTTCAAATTGTCACGGAAGTGGACCAATGACTGCTGATCTAGCCAATTATAGTTCAATATCTATGAGTATAGTAAGTAGCCTCTACACTGAAGACACGTGACCCGAGATGCAGACCATTGTAAACATGATTAATTTAAATTATTAAGCCTTTATTATTATATTGTTTTTTTTTACTTTTTCAAAATTATTTTTGTATTATTTATTTTTTCAACATTATAATTAGGAATAAAAATGCAATTTCCACCGGTGCAAATACAGTTTTATAGGACAAGAATAAACATAAAAACACAAATTAGAAACATTACAAAGCACGTTGATTTACTCAAATATGTACATTTTTGTGAGTCGTGTGTGTTTGTGGGTGGGCGAGTTGTGTGTGTGTGGTCTGCGTACAGGAGTTAGTACATTACATACATTGCTATTACTTTAACCTCGGACCTAGGTCATATGCTTATAAGATGGATCAATATTTCTAAGCATCCAATTTATAATTTTCATATCCATAAGTAATTGTATGTATAATGAATAAAATTTATTAGGCTACGGTCTTCTGACAGTGACGAAAAAGTTTGGGATATATATTATTTGGTTTGTACTTCCGTGATTTCAATGATTATGCGGTCAATTCTCGCAGACAATATGTAGGTTAGAAGGTCATTATTGTTTTCTATATCTTACAATCCATATTGCGCATTCTATTAGGGTTTTTTTATCAGAGGAAAGGAGTAAAGTAAGAATAATTAAAACACACTCGGGCACACTGCCCGGACGTGTCGTATCACGCCACCAAAAACTCAGAATAAAATAATCTTGGCCTTGACTGTTAATTGTTATGTATACAAAGTCCACATTTTCAGTCCAATATGTTAACGCAAAGGAGGAAAGTTGGTAAAGCCAAGAAACTAGTCAACTGGGAATGATGAAAAGTCCAGCTGTCAGGTCACGTATAACAGCCGGACGTTCCACGATGAACAGTGGGTATAAATCAAAGTAATCATCTCGGCTGCCAATCAAGGGCTGACCCCTTAGATAAGCGCCATAAGTCGGCGGAAGGATATGCAAATAGCATTCTCCGTGGACCCGGATTTCCATACGGAAAGTCGTTGCATGCTAGGCTAGGCGTCTCCAAGACTGACCCAGTCCCCGGATACACCGGCGTGTCACGATATTGGGACTAGACGACGTACAACGAGGTTCATCGAGACGATGGGTGCTCTCTCTACCAATCACACGACCAGATTTATCAATTATACCACTGCAATGAACCATACACTACGTTTACCACAGGCTCTAGTCCGGCTTACACTGGGCCGGCCTAGCTCTAGGCCGGCCTACATGGCTTGATAAACGCATGGAGCCGGCCCAGATGGGAACCGATCTAGACTCGTTTGCCAACGAGTCTAGACCGCTTCAAACGAACTAGTCCAGTCTGATAAACACTTCACTGCAACTTGATGAGGAGGATTATGAGTATCCAGGTGCCGCTCTAGAACAAATCGGGCGAGAATAGATGCGTTCCATGCAAATAAGTCATAAGGCAATATAATATAGCTACAGTTTAATAATTGGTTTCATTTTTGTTTTTTTTTTGGTAAATTTAGTGGTTGAAACCAAGGTTGAAAAACCCGACGTTCTAGTAGGTCTAGCAGGCTGTGGCTAGTTCGGCTTGAAATTGGGCTAGAGTAGGCCGACTTAGTTTTGTTGATATACACCTCGGACTAGATAAAACCGGCCCAGTGTAAGCCGGACTAGAGCCTGTGGTAAACGTAGTGATACTAATGTGAGAACCTGGCTTAAGGATTCAATGGGCTACAGGTGTCACGGGGGCAGGGCCACAGCACGATAGATAGAACGTTCGGCCCACGAATACGAAATGATTACGCCAGAGCAAAAGAAATGGGTAGGTACACCCGCACATGTGCCGAAGCTTGACTATAGCCACTGTACTCTAACATGCTAAGCAAACTATGCCTATGTATTATTTATTTCAAGATTTTCTAGGCGTACTTAAGTAGTTAAATAAAGTCAAAAGCTTGAATAATTACTTAGTTAAGCTACACAATAAATGACTTTTATTCATACTTTGGAAACCAACCGCTTTAATTATTTAGATATATTTTTAAAGAAATGTAATATATTATTATTTCAGTGCCATCATAGATCTAGCCAATTAGTGTTATGTTGTTCGGAAGGTTTGCAACACTTTATCGTCTCTTGTGTTGGTACTAATGCAACTTATGCTGCTACGTGCTCCGGCCTGTGTACACACGAGGGAGTAGGGTGCCCTGTTCCTTGGAACAACACAACGCTGCCCGGAAGAGATTAATAAAGTAAGGATAATGTTATTGCAAAGCACTCAACCTAATTACGTGTAGTGCAGGTGTAATGTCGGGCGACAGGTTGACAGCGGGGGGCCTAGTGCCAGCAGCAGGTTGCAGCTGGAGACCATGCGGACACTCTGACGTCACGCGCCAAGAGGATCTCTATTGTTGCAACACTCAAGTCTTACCGGCCTTAGATCTTTCGATACCCACGTATAGTTGTTGTTTCTGGGTCCGGGGTAGAATTGACCCAGAGCATGGCTCTGCTAATCGTACAAGGCGATTCAAGAGAAATAGTCCACCTCGCAAACATCAGCTATAGTAACTCCCCGAAACTAGAGGCGAGCTCTGGCAATCATCGTCGGGGACACCTCCCCTTTCCCTTGACGACCTTTCCGGCGACGATGACAATGAAAAACGAATGACGACCGCGACGTGAGAACCCCCCTTCCTCCCCTTACACGTGGCTGGTTCTGACCAGCATGGGCACCTCCTCCCCTCAACCCCTAGGCTAGAGTGGTGCATTATGAGTATGACCTAACGGTCACCAAAAAACTACAGAAGACTTAGGAAGTCCATCAACTCTTGGCTTAGGAATGCGTAAACTGTAACTTAGAAGCCGTCCCAACAACAAGGCAAATAATAATATCTTATATTGTTCCGAATTATTTTAGTTGTTTCTGTCGCTGTCTTCGGGTGGAATCGTGTCCAGCTTGTTGAGCCCGTGTTTATATTTGAAATACTGATCTCAAGTGGGTCGTTGTTGTGTCATGGCGTCGGCGCCGACAGGGTTGGCTTGGTCTGCATTCAATTTATCGTGGCCCACTGTAAAACAGTTACGTGGCTGAGTGGGTAGACTCTAAATGCTGTGTACACAATTGGCTTGTTCACGCAAAGCTCCGCGCAGATCGCGCCACTGCACTAACCCCCAAAACCAGAGTCCACTAGATACTTATTCCGAGCTGCTTGTTAGGTATCTAGTGGACCCTGCCCAAAGACCGTGGCGGTGTTTGAAATAAACTATGTATAGCAGGCTCTGCATTGTCAAATCTGTATGCTTCCTAGATTGTTTGTTTACGTATTGTTTTACCCACCGCCTGCTCGAATGGGATGAACCCAAATAGACTGCCTGTTTTGTGAGCCAACATTTCGGTCCTAATCACAGTCGATGAAAGAAGATTTTTGCGCCGTAACTAGCACGCTCTGTTGAGTATATGAAGAAACATGACAGGTTTTGTTTACCGACACACAGTCACACACACACAAACAGTTACAACCAGAGATCTTAGATAAAGGTTGTTCGTTAGTTGGAGCTTCTTTGCAACTTAAAATTGTGTGACGCAAAAAGGCGCCGTAGCTGGCGCTTTCTTGCGGAATTCTTACAAAGCTCTGTCTTTTTGTTGGTCAATTATTTAACATGAGAAAATGACTCACAAAACAGGCAGTCTATTTGGGTCCATCCCATTCGAGCAGGCGGTGGTTTTACCATTCCTTCTTTAATCAAAGGTTTTACGTAAGTAGTCGAGTCGTACGGCCTATTTCAAGTAATTTTATTCAATAGCATATTTTGGTTGTTTAAACCTTTAAACAATGAAAACGTGAACGATAGGAAAATTAAAATAAGAGCTGAAAGCACATGGCGCCCTTGAAGTCTAAACCTGGGGCCTAGCACTGTTATGGAGATTAGACCTAGGCCTACTTGGAATAAGGCTACTAAGGACGAGGGCCTAGGCTTTTCTTCAGCATTAGATAGGCATATCAATATCATGGTATTATAAATTAGCAAGTATAGGCCTAGGCCCTACTTGCATACGCCTCAGCAAAGCCTAGGGCTTAGTCCTAGCCAATGTTGATTTGTTGACATGAGAGAGGTTACGTAGGCAGGAGGCCAAATAAAGACACATTGTCAGTATATTATGTGTGATTGTATTTATTTGTAGTAATAAACACGACAGTATGCCCTCCTCTCTCCTTACACGAATACACACAGCAATTGGGCATTTTGCTTTCAACATTAAACCATAAACTATGCAAACTGACAGTAAAAACAGTAGGCTGCTGACAGCTATGAGCAGCCATGACACCCGCAAGTTGGGCTATCACCGCCGTCTACACTCTACATCCGCCTTTACAGGCATCCAGACGGCGGTGGGGGGTTAGTACAATAGCGCAGCGTGGTGAGTAAAAGTCGCAGTGAACAAGCCAATTCTGGGACCTTGATTGTTCAAAGGATAGTTCTATCGTTGTGGGCCTAGTTAATTAATTACTTTGGTTGCCATTCCTTGTATAAAATCATTTTTTTATAACTGGATACGACGATAAACGTAAATAATTCAGTACTACGTGCACTTCACCGACAACCACGTATCGGAGGAATCTCTATCATAACTTGGACATAGTAGTTTAATGCTAATCGAGTTATAAAATGAACTCATTCAAATCAAGGTCAAGACCTTCGCCTAAAGAGACCACAGCCATCTACACGTCGTTAAATATATATGTACAATGTATTTTTTACTATATTTATCTACATTTAGACTTGATTACATATTGTATATCCATCCGTTTTATAGTTCAGGTCGCTCACAGAAGATAATATCTCTAACGTGGGACGAACGACTCCAATTAGGTTTACATTTATGTTGCGATTATGCACTTAACATCCATTTTGTCGTGGCATCGTTCAATGATAATTGAACACGAACGCTACTGAGCGACAGAATGACATTTCTGAATTGATCCGGCACCTCCACCAAACACGCCAAACAGCATTTACCACTGGGAACCGGCACTTCCACCATTTCAAGCAAAAACGTAAAAAAATAATTTACCACTGGGAACCGGCACCTCCACCAAACACGACACAGTATATACCACTAGGACCCTTATTCGTAAACATCTTTGTTATACATTATATTTAACATTATTGCGAGACCGCTTCGCGAACGCTTTCTCCAGTCGCGATGATGGATGAGCTTTTTTGATTGACTATTTCTGTCCAAGGATTACTGTTTCGTGTCGCCATTGTTAACGTGTTTCATTAGAGTACGCTACATGTTATGTAAAGACAAGAGCAATTGAGTGAACCATGTCTGGCTCCAACAATGCGAGGCGACAGTTTGCCCGGTCCATGGCCAAATATCACGAAAATATCGCATTCAAAATGGGGGGGGGGGGGGGCGTAAAAGTACGATATTCATTACAAATATTTCTTCCGATTGTACCAAAAAAGTTACAGTAAAACTTGGCAGATCTAAGTTCAGAGATTTCGAAGGTCGCCTCCAATTTCCATCAAGATCGCATAAGCCGTTTGTCCGGTGAAGAGCGAACAAGAGAAAAACTAGCTATTTTTCTTTGGGTAAGAGAAATTGAAGACTTCGCTTCGCTTATCCAATTATGATATACATTTATTTCATTTCAATGAACATGCCTACTCTAGGTACCGTATAAGCGTGACTTTAATTTACGCAAAGCTATTTGAAAAGGCTATACTAATATGGGAACACGGGAAAAAATGAGGGCGGTATAGAAGTCCTTCAAACCAACCGTAGACGCTTCCAGGATGAATACTATCAATCGATCAAAGTAAATAATAAATCCTAGATTCCACTCGGCAGAAGTAATGAAAGGAACGGTACGAACACACAAAGGCGTCGTTAGCAGCGAGTTCTCGAGTGTGGAGCGTCGCGACGCTGGAAGACGAGGCGAGAGCACCGTCGCAATTATTGTGACTCGCCTCGCTTCGGAAGCAATACTCGAACTCGATTATTGGACTCACCATTATAATATGCAATGCTAAATAATTCCTTGTGATTGCGGTGTAACATTCAGTTCATATTCCTAGTCGAGTCATTGCCGAGCATCTGCTACACTCGTTAGAGAAATAATTCTGGAGGAAATTAGTCACGGAAGGTATAGGACATTCAGAACATTCCACAAGCTATGGAACATTGAGCATAAATAAATAATATTTCAGATGCCATGCAGCAGAACATTAGATATAAAATATAAAATTCGATAAATTAACTCGCCTATAAAACATTTCATAAACCAATGGATGCAAGGAACTAAGTATATAAAAAGTATATATTTAACATTTATAACTTTTGGCACGCCTTTAAAACATAAGGAACGGAACACATTTCGGAGTACAAAACAGAAAATAACGCAAGAAACATGAGTAAGCAATTTATTTTAAACCATGGCCAAAACAACACTAAACTCTAATTACCTATTATGTTGCAGCTGCTTTTAAGCAAGTCAGAACGTTCTGTTACAAGTCATGTAAAATGTAAAGTCACGGAATATAATGTTGAGGTTGGTTGAGCACTCGTGTTTGGAAATTGCGAGTAGCGAGTAGGTGGAAATATTAGAATAAAAACAAAAGTATCCCCAAGGCAAACAAAATTTTGTGGGTTTCTTTGCAGTATACGTAGTGCATGGCTAACGTGGTTCCGAGCCTAGGCCGGCAAGACATTGTGTCCACTATCGCACATTTGCTGTTGTTTGATTAGGTATTGCTTTTTTATTTGGCCGAATTACAGCTGACTTCCGAAACTGTCTCAGTACAGAAATTTAATAGTTAAACCAAACACATAAACCTTCTTTAACTGAACTGAATTCCTAAACTCAAACTGAATTGCATAAATAAACAAACAAGAAAACAACACAACAAACTTTAGATGCAGAGTAATATTTTCGGTTTGTCTAGCTGATAAGCAAGTTTTTAAAGCTGGGTCAACTGTTGTAAAGTTTCGTAACAACAGATCAGATCCTTCCTGGATGCAGTAAAGAGTTTGCTGAATGAAACCGTGTCCTTTCCATCAACTCAAGGCCTCAGATTTGTGTAACTAAATAACTATGTGGGACATCCGGTACCGGTTAATAGCCATCTCCTGACCACAACACACTAATGGGACCCGCGAGATAATATAAAGCCCATTTCAAATAAGGATTCATTAAGTTTCCGAGAACCTGGATCTTACAGTACAAAACATTGGCCATCAACTCAAAGTATGATTGTCTATAACAATCCTTCTGTACACGGTATAAATTAATTGAATGAGAACGTTTTAATGTCACCAAGATATTAAATTCTCAGTGCCTTGAAATCCGTTTTTACATGGATCTTTATATACCCATAATTTACTACACGTTTTTAGTATCATGTTCATTACATTTATAATTTACCAATCAAAGCATACTTAATTAGATCTAAACTTCGCATACAACTTTTTGTACACTGTATGCTAGGATTTTGAAATAGGCCTACCTACTCGATAGTAATTATCTTTATTCTATTGAAGTTAATTGGTTCTTAGAACATACAGAAGAAGGCTATGATTATCAATAATTAGAGGTACGTGAAAATAGCGTTTTGTGAATAGATGCTACAAAGCGCTATATTTTCACTTAAAACTAAGGTTTTCAACTCCTATTCTATTTTATTTTATTTCCATAGTATCTGTAATTTGTTTATACACATTTTTATTCAGTTGGTATTAATTCAACCTTGATGACCAAATTTCAAATTAAAAATCTGAAAAAAGTTCATACACAAGGTTTTAAAATTAGTCAAAAAATAGATGCCACAAAACGCTATAAAATGACACTTGAAAGTGCTATATACACGCACCTCTATCAATAATGAATCAGGCGGCTAAGATAGGGCTATACGGTGAAGAGTATCGACGGTAAGTGAGGCGATTCAGCGTCATCACCTGCATGGACTCACAATAAACTGCGTCCAACTCCGCCTTACCCGGCAAGTAAGTTCACCTTGCGGTCCCAGGCTTCGGTAGCAACCAACACAATAGTATAAATGCAATAACAGGTAAACTAGGTTCGAATGTAGCCGCGTAAAAACCCGTCCTTGAACGAGAGATTGAAGGCTAATTGCGCAGCTCGATGAGTACCGCGGTCTGTGTCTGTTGATGTGCGGAGGTGTCTAAAGATACCAGCCAAGGAGGAGATTGATTGATTTCACGATGATTGGTGATAGATGAGGATGAAGGATTGATTTATAAGAGGGAGGAGGGGAGGGGAAACCCGGTACCGGCACGTAGCCTACTCCTTTCGTAAAGTACCAAAGGGACCAACGGCTTTACGTCCCATCCGAAGGGACGGTGTAACCTTGACAGTCATATAGGTTCCTACACTAGCCCGGACTGCCGAGCAGACGTCGAGGAGAACGAAGCCGTTACACTAGCTCTCGAACCCTCCACCTACTTACACACGTCTTAGGTTGTTACAATAAGAAATAGGCTACGGGATATTTAATACAGCATATTTTGTTTTTTAAATACCACTCAACCTTGACTTGAACTCTGGTATTAAATATTATCAGTTTCACCTAATAATATTGAGATAAGTTGTGTTTTATGTTTGTTTTTTAAAGCCTATAGGCCTACTGTTCTATGTCGACTGTGAATAAACTTGTTGAAGATGGACGAATAAGACAGAAATATCGTTTATTGTGGATGTTTGGTATATTTTAACAACAGTTTGTAGTCCTACACACATATTGATTTGCAACAGAGGACAACAATATACTTCACCTCACCCGTTCTACGAGATTCATCAGTATTGTCACAAGATTAACAGAATCACGTTACGTAACAGATCGTATTATCTGGGTCGCAACGTCCATGTTATCTGGTGATACAACAGGATCGTGACTTGATATCGGCTGCCACCTTGCTATGTCGTAACCGCTGAAGCAATTAGTGCATTGATTTCCCACGCACCAAGTAGAAACAATTGAACGAATATTATGTTTGTTATATAGGTGATCACATTAATTATATTCCAATAATAATTGAAAGTGGTAATAGCTGCGTGCCTTTCCTTGGCGCTGCTCGGCCAAGTGATCTAACGGGTGGAGCATCGCTACGTAGAGGCGAAGGACCCGGGTTCGATCCCCGGGCGGGTAAGTGAATCCTTGTCAGTGTCGTCCGTTCTTCACTCAAAACATATTCCATGGATATATTTTTTTTCTGGTCATCAATCAATTGTTACACATTTTTAAGATATGGAATTACCTCGAGAATTGTTTGCACTTTCTTGTAAAATAAATATTTCATGTGTAAAACATATAATTTTCTTTTGTTACTTTTAAGACTTTGAATACGTTTCTTAATGAGAAAATTTTTAAAAGTAACAAAGAAAGGATATGTTTTACACAAGAAATATTTATTTCACAAGAAAGAGCAGAAAATTCTCGAGGTAATTCCATATCTTAAAAATGTGTAACAATTGATTGATGACCAAAAACAAATAATATGCACCGTGGAATGTGTTTTGGCCGTAGAACGGGGGACACCTCGTACGTGCCACACTGACCTACCGACCTCGCGTCGCGCGGGCACCGCTGCCAACACCACAACACAACACACGGTGCTCGGACCAGCTGGTAACAGGCGGAGGAGGAAGACATACATACAGTATATTGTTGGAGGTTGTGGGGGTTAGAGGCGTAGGTTAGGAAGTGATAACTTTATTGTTTTAATTATTTTTCAAATTTATGTTAATTATACACGTTTCTTACGTTTTGGACTATTTTGATCACTAACAATACCACAACGAACAAAGCTCGTGTATAAAAATTAAAAGCAATAACTTTCCACAACAAAATTAAATTGAAAAAACTAAGTGAGAAAATGCTTAGCACTTCCCTGAAAGCTGGGGAACTTTCACGATGTCGGGGTTTGTTAGAGGTGCATAGCTAGGGGTTATTCTAACTTGGGTCGAGGACGTCTATCAAGTTTGTCTAGCAGTTTTCGTAGCTTGTTAGTTTTCGGCTTAGCTAGAGTGAGGCTTCTTCAGCTAATCGACCTAACTAGCTCATGCGTAACTTGTAAGCGCAACATGCTAGATTCCTATTCGGGAGGTCACAGATTCAATACCCGCCACCGACAACCAAGACAAAAAGTGTTTTCAATTTTCCTTTCCCTGGCGTTTTGGTAAATGTTGGAATAGAGTTCTCTTAAAACCCTTGGATTTTCCCTTCACAATTACAATATAATATATAACATTTCTTTTTCAATGCAATTCAGAAATTAAACAATCTATCCGGACCGGGGTTTGAACCCGGTTCTCCCACTTTCCGGGTGGGTAGGCGCCTTTCTGTTTCTGTCACCTGAAGAGGGTACAGCGCGTAAAACTGATGAGTATACCTACAATGGGCATCCCAGAAAAACTTTTTTTTAGTTTTGCCAGTCCTCGCCTCTAGATCCGGTAAGCCTCCGCGGTTTTATAACGTCTAGCTGCAAACTCTACAACTAAACAGTGAGCAAGCCCGAGAAAGTGACGAGCCTAGTCAAGGTGAACTGGATTGCCATCACCTGAGATGAGAGTATTCGCACAGACTGTATTACACTAGGCTACTCGTCCGTCCATACAGTACCTCACTGGCGGGCAAACGTCGGTCACACACGCAAGTCACACTAAATAAAGCACGTGATTCGATCCAGAAAATACGGGCCAAACCATGATCTTCACTGAACTATATGCTTACCTTTACATCCTTTCCTTCGGTATTCCAATGGCGGTGCACGAAATTAAAAAATAAAATAAAAACTCTTCGCAACCAATCACTAACCCTTGCTCTACTTGGCGCACTCACTCACTCACACTCAGTCAAGTGTGGTCGGCGGAGGCATGCCGTCCGTCGCGTGCGGGACGTCAACAAACCGGCTAGCTCGGACGAGAGCGCGACACTGACTGACTGCCCGCCCGCCCGCAGCGCCACGAGCGCGCGTGACGTCATAATACACGGCCCGCGCCCAGCATTACTCACTAGGTGTGATGTCACTCACGCCTAACTGAGATAATATTCACTGGCGCGACTCTGATTCGAGAGGTCCCGGGTTCGAGTCCCGTCGTGGCCAGCAATCCTGACTGAAGGTTTTATCCGAGGTTTTCCTCAGCCGTTATTGCGATTGCCTCTTAAACAGCCCTGGGACATCCCTTCACAAGTGTCCAATACGCAACATGCAACATGCACCCTATAAACAGGTTTAATTCCCTGTATTCTTCTGTCTTGAAATCAATAACTTTTGACCAACTTGATTAAAAGTAAGATAAAACATATCCTGGCTTGACAACCCTGCATCCAGTCCAGCTGATGTCAATGAGATGATTTATAAATTATAACTGCATGAAGTGAAATGGTAAAAGAACGTTCCAAATAAAATACTACCGCTACTTCATCAATCATTCATAAATCATTCTATCACAACGTTCAAATCTACCACAAATCCATTGTATGTCCAGTATAATATGATCCCCCTGACGGCTCTTATATTGAAATAACATACTTAACAAGCTACACGTCCTAAGTGTTTTAAACACTGGATATCCTGCATTAGGAGAAAGAATAAACTAAACAGTATCAACAGCAACACAATTCATGATTCATAATTTAATTGTCCAGCTGAGTAACGATAATCGAATGCATATTATTATTATTGTGGGGTGGTGTGCGGGTACCAGATATTTAAGTTCGGGTCGTGTATTTGGGGGCCGACCCGATTGTCAAAAAGTGTAGCCTACCTAACCGATATTCATGTAAGCAAAAATATATTTTTTGGGTATGGTGGAGGTGCCGGTCCAGACAATTTATAATTTTTATCCTTGATACAAAATGTCATTCAATGAAAATCGAAAATGAATTGGGAGAAAATAATGTTATTTCACCAGTAAAGCTCATCCACTTGAACGTGTAATCTTAAAACCGTCGTCTTCTCCCTATCGAACCTGAAACCCCGAAGCAGTTTAGTACCCGAGCCAAACTCGACTATGAAAACCTCTACCCGCTCAGTCCCAATATTACGCTAACATGAAAGTATAGAACCATGCAATTTCACTGGTTGTCAACAGCTACCTGCAGTTGACAACCGGCATAATGTATATAGCCGTGCGACTTGACTTGTAGTCTAGTGATACTATCAGGCACAGATTAAAATAAAACGTTATCTGCTAAACACACTACAAACTGTACGTTATCATATAGCCGTATTTGAAGAGAGTTATAAACCAAGGTGTGCAACACGTCCAAGGTGACGAGATAGACTTGCCACGAGTGTGTACGACATTTTACAAGTTGACTTTAAGTGTGTACGACATTTTATCTTATACTTCGCACGAATTTGTCAAGTCGTCAAATAAAAATGTCTAAAAAAATGTTTTCTTTTGTAAAATTAGACAAGAATATACAGTTTCCAAACGAGAAAAATTCACAACTATGTATACGCATAATTTGTTAATAATATTATTTAAATAAGTAAGAAATTGTGCACAACTTGCAGTACGAATAAAATATATTTCAAATGTTTAGAAAATCCTGTTGCTTATATCAGTCTCTATTCTGAGAACTTTAGAAGCAAATTAGAACGTCCATACAACGCATCAGTCAGCATCTTTACAATGTATGATACTAGGAAAACGCTCAGTTGGACGCGTTGTTGAGCGAGCACCGGTACGTGCAACATGACCCGAGTACGACATTTCCATAAGGCCCACCACACAGTGTAGGCCTAACTGGATATTGACATTGTATACACTATACTAGGAAACGCTCAGTTGGACGCGTTGATAAGCGAGCACGTGCTATAGGCCTAGCTAGACCCACATTGCACATTTTTTTAAATTTTAAAATTTGCGACGTTCGCTGTCCACAGGGCCATGTTTCCAATATTATTTATTATTGCCAAGGTATTTGGGTAAACCCGTGTGTAAACCTTTACTTTGTGAATAAAATCCACCGCCATCTAGAGGACCTTGACTCCTTGGGAAAACTACTCTTTGTTGACAAATAATAGACTGCTTCCTCGAAAGTATTTTGATTACTTCTAGGTGGCAGTGCATTAGAAACTTCGCGCGTCTTTTCGTTGCCATGGCAACGTTACTTTTGTTATAATGTAATTTCCATCTACACTACTTATCGGATCAAAATAAAATTAACATATTCGTGACCGGATGGACATTCTAAATGATTTGGCTATCTCAGATTTTGTCCCCGTTAAGTTTTAGAAAAAAACTTTCGATTAACTTTAATGTAACTTTTTAACTTTTTGAACGATTTTGCCACAAAACTAATGGCATTCAATCGAGAACGAAGCTTGCGGATGGTCAAAATTTCAACTCGATCCGAGCCTCCGTTCGAACGTTATGGCGAGACATACAAACAAACAAAAAAAAAAAAAAACAAAAAAAAAAACAAACAAACAAAAAAAAAAACAAAACCAGTGACTAATTTTTCCGGCAGAGTCAAATGGAAACGCTCGCTTCGCTCGCTTAACTATTCCAACATCTTTGCATTGTACTCATTCACGTCATGCCTTCTAAAGTGTATCTTTGTATCTTCACTGCCTCCTTCATTTTTTAACATCATTTTTCGAATTATGATTACCAATAAGTCTTTAAGGTCTTGACCGATTTAGCTGAAAATTTGGAAAATAGGAGAGAATGTTGTACTTATTGACCCTGCAAAATTTCATAACGATCGGAACATTTTATTTTTTTATTTTTTTTTTTTATTTTTATTTTTTATAACCAACGATCGGATTTTGTTCAAAAACTATACAGCAACCCGCCTAGGTGGTATGTACATGTGTGCAAAATTTCAGGTCGATCAGAGAAACGGTGCGACCTGTATCGAAGCAGTAACAGAAAAAAAAAACAAAAAAACAAAAAAAAAACAGGACATTCGAGCCATAAGAGTCAAGTGGAGACGCTTGCTACGCTCGCTCAATTACCCAACGACGCCTATGCCAAATAATAAACAAGTTTTTTTCAATTTCAATTTTTCAATCACTGTTTTTCATATTGTTTGGGGTCATATTTGATGAAAAACAGTTATTTTTTTCAATTTCAATTTTTCAATCACTGTTTTTCATATTGTTGGGGTCTTATTTGATGAATAACAGTTATCTAAAAAAAAATTGTAGATAAGGCCTTCTTATTTAGTAGGCCAGTATAGCGTATTTATACAGCAAACTGACATTGAAACAAGTTTTCCAAACAACATCTAGAAAACGCCTATATTGTAAACACGAAGTTGTCAACCGACTCTATTATATTTTCAATGACACCGCCGCCAGCTCCAACCATAGGTGCATAATGATACAGAATGCTAATTACTCTGTGTATTTCCCTGATGTGAAATCGAAGAGCGGGAAGTACGTTCCTTGGGCTGCGGCCTACGCTATATTGAGTGGGGAGAATAAACAAGTGAACCACATTATTCTCTTGCAACGAACACGAGTTGCACCATTACTTTGTGTTTGTGTAGTTTAACACGTAAGTATTGTTTACGTCGTCAAACTCGGAACAAGAACACGCGCCGCATTCATCATTGATCCTCATTGTCCGACGACGCCCGAACCCTTGTCTGATGAGGACGATTACTTTGATGAAGCAAACGAAGCAAAGAATATACAGTGTGTTGGTTCGTACAAAGCAGCTATACTTGTAAGTTACAAGTTATCGATGTTGAAATGGGAGAAAGTTCCATGTAAAGGTTTGTAACAAAGACAGCGTTCTTAGGAACAAAATTATCATCAATATTGAAAAATCACTGGACGATGGTAGAAATAAAAATATTTGTGATTAATTCCTGGGTGGAAGTTGGCCATTCCACGAATTTCTAAATTTTGTTGTCTTCAAAGTTCAACACAATTTCCGCTGAAAGCAGTTCCTGGCACGAACTATCTTACTATTTTTAGCACGTGTGTATAGCGAGTGAACTTCGAAATGTGCTATGAAATATCGAGACTTTCTCGTGGACCTGGATATCTAAGTACAGTACACACGAAAGTTTCGGTGTTGTTGCTGTCGCGACATTACGTCGGAGGGTGCAGAACAACGAACGCAGGGCACAGGAAGTCGAACGAACGTCGAACAAATGATTACATTCTGCTTGGTTCGTACGACGTCCATGTCAGGAAGCAAAGCCCTTATCGTGTAATAGAATATATGGGTGCGCAGGCAAGAAGCAAGTGATCATGGCCCATGGTCGTAGCCAGCCGATTAGAGCGCTCTTACATCAGCTGCAGGCCAGCCTGGTCATCGTCTTTGGTAAGAGAACTCGCAAGATAGGGAGGCTACGTTGCAGGACGCAAGATTGCAACTGACAAAACTATAAACTAGGTTTGCAAAGTTGCAAAGTGGCGACACTTAAACCCAGATAAACGCGCTTGCTTGTGAAATGAGGAGGTCCACGCTGATAAACACAAATATATTATAAAAAAGCTAAAGTTAAAAAATCGTAGAATTGCAGACGATTTTTTTGTAAATAAATGAATGAAGATTGAAGAGAATTATTGGACCTACATATTATAACACTGAATGGATAGTTGAATTGTTTCAAGTTATTGACCAACCCATGCGTTGCAATGGCGTATGTACATTGATAGCCCCATGGTTCCTGCATGGCTCCTAGATGGGGGTCATGCCGACGCCCCTGGCGTGAGAAGGTCAAGAAATCAAGAATGATTGTGACATGTCAGCTATGAAGCAAATCAAAAGCTGGCACAAGATAAAACAACGTGCGAACCGTCTCAGCTAATCGGGCGATGATATGTATAGGAGTGAACGCATGTGACAGGCTGGCTAACCACTTGTTGTGATATGTCTGGAAGTATCCGGGAAGCGGTCACGTGGTGTTGTGTGACAGGATGCGGTGGCTTCCTGGACTCTCGGCGTGATAGATCAGTCGCACAAACACAGTTTTAATCGTGGAGTTTGAGTTGAGTAATTGCATTACTTGAGGGATGAAGTGCAATCGGACGTTCAGCTAGGGTGACCATTAAACGGTGTGCAGGTACTCGAAAATTGAAGTCGGGTCGGGTATTTGGGAGCTAACGAGACTGTCATAAAAATGTAACAGAAAATCGGGCAACGAAAAAAAATAAAGGCGTGATGGTGGACATCCAGGATTTACAAATATTTTTGGTGGAGGTGCCGGTCCAGACAATTTTTATTTATAGCTATGACATTTTAATGAAAAATCCGACCATAGAAAATAAATTGGCAGAAAGTTGTAATAAAGATATAATAAATTCACTGTCCATTTTAATAATATGCAGTATTAGAACGGCCGTCTTTTCCCTAAAACCCAAAAACCCGAAGCAGTATATATAGTACCCGTACTGGACTGTCAAAACCTCTACCCGCACAGTTATAACATGAATAAGTTCAACTAGGTATTAACTCCTGGATTAATTTGTTTTCAGGCCACGAGGACGTCTTCTTTGTCTACCGAAATGTAGGACGAGACATGTGACAACAGATCGAATCTGGCACTAATAACCCGGACTAATTGTGCCCTTAAACCCGAGTAAAACACTAGCAGATCGTATCCATTATTGTTATTGTTATAGACGTAATGTTATTAATCTTTATGAATAAAGTAATTCTAATAGTAGTAGTTATCTTTATTATACATCAGCAGATGGTATTATTATACAATAATTCTACAATACTACACCAATAAACTACCTGTAACCCATCCACTATTAAGATAAAACTGCAGCAATTATAAACAATTGCAGATAATAAAAGATAGAAGGTGCAATTTTAAAATAAAAAGTAGGTTAACTTTGAGACTAAGCCTATTAAATTTGACTTATTATTCTTGGTGTTCCACAATAAAGGTGATAACATGGCTACGAGAAATCATCCAGTTTAAACAGATTAGATAAGGCAAACATGGAAAAATGTTGACATAAAATAAAAACAACAACAACAACACTAATAGGCCCTTACTACGATAGAATATTCGTCTCTACCTGTATCCTGTATTTAGAAATAAGGTCGAGCCACGCGTAAAAAAACAGCTGTTCACACACGCGCACAGTGCGCCGTCATTTGTTCTTTAAAGGTCAGAACGAAACGGTTGTAAATAAATTATCAAACAATTTGAAATAACATAACTAGAGCCCAATATGAAAGTCAACAACGCAAATTGGTAGCAGTTATTGATTTCAAATACAATTGACACATATCGAGTTGTAGATGGTACTCAATAACCTGACGTCATCTGAAGTTGAGGTGACGCCTTTAGTACAATCATTGTAACATGATTGACATATAACAAGCATAAATTATACTTTTTGCTTTCGTTTAGTTATTTCAAATATAGCCGAGGACAACAAATTTGTTATGCCTACTATGCTTTATGTTTTGTTAACTAACTGGTAAACCGAGTAAACTATTTAAATAATAACTCTGTAATCACTGTGTCAGGCTACAGAGGGCCACACTTGCCCTGCATTAGCCTTCCTGCCCTATGGGCAGGTAAAATTCAATAAAATAAAATAAACAACGAATTAAATATCTACAACAGAAGACTTCAAAGCTAGCCAAACACAAGATTTCGTACATTATTCATAAACATTCTCATAAATCTTTACACGAATAAGATATGACAAAACGAATCTGAAGAACATATTAATTATTATTGTAACGTTCAAACCGTATTCATTAGTAGGTGGGATGTGAGAGTTAAATTGTCACTTGTCTCCTGGCGATACTTGGTATTGGTTTTATTCAGTGATGATGTTCGACAAACTGGCGCGATACAGTCGCACTGCTGGCATGTAGATACAACGGCGAGAGGAAATGGAAATGGAAGTCAGGGCGCTGGAGAGCATGCATGCATGTCGAGGGAGAAACACGGAGAGAGCGGAGGGAACGGAAACGAGAACAGGAGATCAGGAGTTGGGGGGATGCAGTCGATGAGAGCTCCACACAGTGACGGGGTCGAGAACTGGGTCACGTGATGAGGTGAAGATACCCGCATTACGAGCAGGAAGGCACAAGAGACCAGTAACATTTCAGAATATAGAAAATAAAAGTACATCTAGCCTGACTCACACAAAAGCCCTACTTCAGTCAATTGAAATAAATAACAATTCTATGGTCGCTTAGCTTCTACAGAGCTGTAACATTTTCTTAAAACATGTTGCACTATTATTATATCAAAAAATTAAGTCATTCTGATCTTATCTTGACGTAGCAAGATATAAATATCTTGGCGTAAAAGCAATCTTCTTGTTTTACTTTTCACCGAGCCCTTATTTCTGCACCGCATCGTAGCTTATTAAAGTTTGTATTCCGGGGTTGTACGATTCTCATCTATAATTTTCCAGCATGAGTTGGATTTTACCCCGTAATCATCCAAGGATATGATATTATTTGTGATGTAATATTCAATTGTGATGTGAGACGTTGCATAATGTAGAATTCATCGTGGGTCGAGACGGACGCGTTCGATTCCCCATTGATAGAGGTAGATGAAAATAAAATAGCCTTCTCATCTTGAATAATAATTATAGAACTTCGTTGTATTTAAAACGAAGCGTTCTTTAGCAACATTTTTTAACCAATCTTTAAAAACTTGTTTCTCGATTTGGTTAGTCGGGAAACGCTCCCGTAGGTGGAATTGTTAATATTTCATACAATTCAGAAGTTGGGAGACTCGGGTTCGAACCCCGATCGTAATGGATTTTTTAACTTTTAATTTTAATTGTATTAAATATTAAATACTTGTGTTTGAGGTTTCTTTTAACTTTTTTACTATTTATTTGTTACAAGGATTAACCTTAAATGAGTTGAATTGAAATGATCTTACAAAAACTAAGAATAATACAAAAAATAATATATATATAGGCATAGCCAAACATTTGATTCTTTAACAAATATAGCACTTTGTAGCATTTTCAAAAAAAAAGTCTTATATCTACAGCACAAAACGCTTTGTTGTCGACCTCCCGTCCCTGCAGAAGTCGAGTCTCAACAGGGTAGGGCTGGGTTATGAATGTCAGTCACTCACAAGCAATAACCCTAATGAAAGCTCGAAATGTGATTACTGGTTGTGATTGGCTCCTCGCCCGCCCACAAAACAATAAACCCGACCTGATCGATCTATTGCGGTATAGACTCTGCCAGCCACTCTCACGTCGGTTTGACAGGGGGTGTGGACTATTGTTCCTCTCTCGACACTTCCAACCCACAACAAACACGCCACTCAAGGTACCCGCTCAACTATACCGAGAATATATGAGTTATTTGTAAGTTGGATCGATCAACATGATTTTGTTGGCAGATTGATCATATATTTGTATACAACCATTCATACGAGGTTTGCTTTAAAATGTTGAATCAATTATCTAAGAAAAAAAAACTGTCCGTAGCAATCTATAACAGGCTAAAACGATTAATTAATAAGTTTGTCTAGATAAAAAGAAAAACGTTGTACATTTCATGATGTGCATATAGTTACTATGGGACTCGGAAGTCACGTTTAACACATATCTAAATATATTTTACCGGATTGTTGCATACCGACCTCACCAGGACTCGAGCCTTGGACCTTCTGTATGTTCATAACAGTAATAAAGCAGCATGACATACAAGCCCCAAAATAAATACTGAAAACTAAGCTCTGATTGGCACGAGAGAACTTTCTGTGATGAAATGTCAAGGAAATGGTGGAGGCGCCGGGTCCGTGCTGTATAGTTGAATGCTGTGTACATAATGCGCACGGGTCGGATAGACGATGTTTGCAGTGGACTGTTACTAATACAAGTATTATATTACTCGGGAATAATAATGAAGGGACGGTGTATAATAATGACAACCACGCTTGGTTGCAAAGAATCCTTTATATCCTATCCGAAGAGCAAGTTAAATAAATTAAACCCAAACACGTCAATTCACAAAAATGTCACTACACGTATAATTTGCAATTCAAAACTCCGCACCGACCCCAAAAAGTCAATTGAAAACACGGCAAATAAACTCGGAGAATAAATTATAATGACTTGGTGGAGGTGCCGGGTCCTGTTACTAGGACACAAAAACTCTAGTTTACAGATTTCGCATGTATTATAACATAATGCAAATAGAATGCATGCCAATTCTGAGTGGTTATTGAATGCATTCATTATTATATTGCCTTTGATTTTGTAAACTCTGAGTTGACGATATTAATGGAATGTCCGATATCTTCAAAATCACTTTAAAATTATTACTTGCTGGAAGTAGTACCGTGAATATTCCCAAATCTTGTATTTTAAATGAGGTATGTCAGAGTCAACGTAAAATAAAAATTATCTAGCAACCAAGACGGAAAAACACGTTGAAATTTCGTGTTAGGCACAACTTAAATTTTACTAATGATTCAAACAATGAAGAGACAATTTGTTTTTAAATGCAATTTTATTTTATTCTTGCCATTCGAAGCGCGTTTTAAAAGCCATAAAAGTAGGGCCTACGTTTAAATCTAGGTGCCCGTTAGGGCGCCGCAGCCAAGCCGCGGTGCGCTACACACTCAAGCACCTTATACACCAAGCAGAGTTGGGGTGATTTCGAGGTGTTACCCAGCCGTCATGTAACGTGATGTGAACTTGAAAACTATCACAATCGAGGGGATTTAGGTACCTGACAACACATGCCAAATTTTATTGGGGTACGATTATTCCTTCTTGGTGAAAAAATGGCTTGAAACATGCTCAAAATCACTTTAAGGATGTTAGCTATACTGCCTACTACTGCCTACTACTGCCTACTACTGCTAACATCTAATACGTCGGCCCGCGATTCTGACCAGACGGGTGGGACTACAATGTTCATATTTTACATGGACATTAAGGTTATAGAAATATAGTCTCTTTTGAAAAAAAAAGTTGAAAAAGTTTGTTGGAAGGCTTCCAAATAAAGGTTTTAAAATAAGCCTTAAACACTTGGCATACAATCAACAAGTAACCATAGTTACTTGACACTTGTTGACGGTACAAGCAGAGTTAGGCGGGAAAGTGCGATACGTAAACAAATGGCGGACATTAAAAATTTTTCTTCTTTGTGTGGAACGAGAAAAGGTGTCATTATACTCTCATAAAACAAATCAGGAACCGTCCCTGGCCTAGGCCCAGATGTAAAAAATTATTTATAATACAACAGTGTAGGTCTAAAGTTCCATTAGGCTAAAGGACTAGATAAATAAATACTTACATTACATGTTTGACAAGCCTAGCCAACCCTAGACCAGCACAACCAATTGTTCTGACAAACTTCCCGCACAAATAACTAGTTTTGATTACTAAAAGCCTAATTCAGATAACCAATAGTATGATTGTCCACCTAGGATTTACAAAAATGTTCGGAAATAATACACATATTCTTTTCTTTTTAGCCATATTTATAGTCATGATCAAAGTCAGCTTGCTGCTACACACAATGTCAAAGCGAGGTGTCGAATATTAGCGTGCTCATCTGTTTGTTTACATAATTGCAACAATCAAATCATTTCATGCAACTCGTCTTTCGATTGACCCGCGTTTATGAAGGCACTGCCATCTAGAATAAATATAGAACGTTTTCGAGCTCTTTGGTACGCAAATCTTTTTAAAGTGTCTGGATTTCGTGAACCGTACCCCACGTGAATAACAGCAATACTCTTTCAACTCACAACCCATGACGTTTTCTACGATACCGTTCAAGAATACCAATTTCTTCGAAAACGAAAACGACTTCGTTTTCAAATTGCGTTTTCAACTCATCTCCCACGAACTCAAGAATTGGGGTCCAGTCCTTTTACCGTCGTTATACCATGGTTATATCACCTATACCCAGGATGTACATGAATCCGGGTCTAGATATTTTACATCCTATTGTCTATTGTTATTGCTAATACCATAGAAATTAAATCAACTTTGATAAAATTATTATATTTCAACAAATAATTTTACAATGGAACTTGAAAAAGTAATGAGATCACACACATAACAAAAACTTGTAGAAAACAGCCAAACCTTACACACTCAAAAGAAATGAGATCTTAAAAAAGGGCCAAGCTCATCTGCCCTTCCACATTTGCGCATTCTTAATTCATAAACGTACAGTGTCCCATAACAGCATCCTCGAAAAGCTTGGCAAAATAAAATTTGCATGTTATAACGTTTAAATTAATTAGAAAAAAGAACTTGGTTGAACTATTACGTTTAAATTAATAATCGCAATTCTATTTTGCCAAGCTTTTCGAGGATGCTGTTATGGGACACTGTACGTTTATGAATTAAGAATGCGCAAATGTGGAAGGGCAGATGAGCTTGGCCCTTTTTTAAGATCTCATTTCTTTTGAGTGTGTAAGGTTTGGCTGTATTTCTACAAGTTTTTGTTATGTGTGTGTACGTTGGACATGATACATTCATTATAGGTTCATCCGTTCGTTTACACACTCTTTTAAAAAACAAAAATGGCACGTTCGTTCGCTTATCAGTGTTAAAATTCTCTCTCGTAACACTAGACCCAAAAGCCAGTGTAAAGTGTGGACACTGGCTATTAGAGTTGTGTTTGTTTGTGTTCACAAATATAGACAATCCGCTCAATCCATGTTGACCAATACGGAACGCATCTCCCCCGCATTACCAACATGAGCAAGCATAACCTTCTAGTCTAGTCGACCTGTTCAGTTGTATAGTTTCCGCAAGCAGCCTCCTCAAGGTCCGCCATGGTCTGCTGGCCGCTGTGCCGTGCACTATAGATAAATAACACCCAGACTCTTAGTTGTGCTAATAGGAACAAACAAGGCAAGGTTCAAGATCGCCTGCGGAAATAAATTACGCATCCTCATCGCTTTATACTAGATTTGTCGAAAAACTCTTCATTTTCCATTCGTAATCGCCGGATAGCTGAAGCTCTATCGATTGTCCATTGAAGTTCCAAAATATTGCTTGAATTAATTATTAGCTGACCATCAATAGGCCACCGAATTGTAGTTACATTCAAAGCTGGTGTGGTAGAGAATTATTTGACATGTTGGAATGTTCTCTGATCGAGTAATGCACATATACACATTGTGAACAACCTCGCAATGATTCCATGTTTGAGAGGAAATTGGAGGTTGAAAAGTGGTTCAGAATGAATGTGAAACTGTGAGGGCTGTATCAAGCGAATTTTTAAACGGAAACGAAAAAACAGTAGGTCCGAGTTAGTCCGACTCCAAAAGAACCTAGTATTTTACTTTACACGATGATAACTTATTTGTCATTTAAATTGGTTAATATCCAATTTCAATCAAACTAATTGTTTTTTATTCATTCATTGGCTGTTGGCATTGTTGTTGTTGTTGTGGCCCAATAACATGCAGTTCCCACTAACTGGTTTAGTTATGAGGATAGAACTGACGTGTTAACATAACATTCTTACGACGGACCAATCAGACGTCAATATAATCCTTGCGACGACCAATCAAAAGGAGTAACTTCGATCATTATGACAGGCCAATAAAACATTAACATAACCAATTAGGATCGGATTTCTTATAAGTTAATAATTTCTTGCGACGGTGATGGGAACTGACTCAACAGTTTGTTAATAGTTTAGTTAGGTTTACACTTCACATGCAGGAAAGAACTGTGGACATACACTTGAGGGAACTCTTTAAAAGTTATAGCCGTTGTGACATTATAATCGTCGTGTATAATTACGAATGATCTCCCCGAGACGGGTCCAACAGGGCGGCCAGATGACCTCGTGACCCAGCACCACGTGTCAAATGTTCCCCATGAGGTCGCAATAATGGCAGCACGCCACCTAATTACCGCGGAGATGTGCCCTGCCCTGCCACGCCCTACACCCCATCACTTAGCCGCACGGGAAGAACAATACTCCGCCAGCTTCCAATCACACGGGAGACATTCCGATGCCTAATGGCACTTCCAGCATTTCAACCCCCCCGCGATGCTCGACGCGACCTTGACTCGCGTCGGAAACAAATATTTGTAAACGATGATTGATGAGAAATAAGTTGGAAGGCCAACAAGACTTCAGCTCGAACGAGACATTCAATACTATGAAGAGAGAACCGCGGGAACATGCAGAACAATTGTAGCTTGTTTTAATTACAAGGTTATGAATATTGGAACAATCCTTGAGTTGAGACTGGCCTACCGTTGTTCGCGTGCTGGAGGCCTCGGGAAAATCATTTTTTTTAGGCAATCGTGTTGAAGTTTAAATTATCTCGTTGCGAGGGTTTAATTAATTGATTGATTCGTCTCGCTATTTTTACAAGGGGGAATTTTACGGATAAGGGCTGTGCCACTAAAGGGTACAGTCGCCAGCAACACAATATTTATGCTTCGGGGAAATGCCACTTCTCTAGTTGAAATGTTATTTCAAAAATACGTCTCTTACAAATTTGGGGAAAAAAGTTTTTAAAAAATATATACAAATGGTGCAATATTTTTAAAAGTAATAACACAGAGAAAACAAGATAAATGTGTACGAAAGAAGCAGAAACGCAGAAATTTTGAAATATGAGTATTTTTGATCCATTAAAAAAAAATACCGCATTATTTTATGAAAAATATCCTATCAATGTTAACTTTTTGAATTTTTTTCTCATCTCATTTACACAACTTGATTATTTACAACAGCTATGCCAAATGGGACGGGATTATGTTCGTACTGAGAAGGCGAACCCCGATGTAAGGAATAATATTTCTTTACAAAGTTTGTAGTGACGTGCAATCACAAAGAATAGCTAAGAAATATGACAATGACATGATAAAATGAGCAGTTATTTAGTATGAGTGAACTGTCACGTTTCGTGTCCATGATCTTGTCCCACCCTAGCTGACAAGCACCAAGGGCCCACGCTCGGACGAGATAAAGTATGCCTGGGTGCCTGCATAATATGTGTGAGAAGTTAGTTTCACATTATGCAGACTAGACGAGTGATCAGTTCAGTGTGATTGGCTTTAACACGGGTCAACTGTATGTGCCATTCATTAACTATCGGGTCAAGTTGGCGACGAGAAATAATATGACCTTGGAATATTTCGCACGGGTCACATTCAAGCTCAGAGACACTTTTTTCAATTGGAAACTTATTGAAGACATCATACTTAAATCAATTTTTCATTATACATAAAAATGGGATCAAATTCCAGTGCTAAACATCCAGGCTGTACCAAATTAAAGAAAAGCTCCAGATGACTCCCTTTAATTGTCTTGAAAATTACCAATTTTTAACCTATAACGAAGTGACAGGCAGTAATCAATTAGTTTTGAATGATTATATAAGTACTGTGACGACCCCTGTGTAAACCATAAAAATTCCTTAAAAAGATACATTATGACGAGCTCAAATAAATAAAACTTTGTTTGTAGACAGAAGGATAGGTTTAAATTTGAAAGCAAGGGTGACATTAGGCACGGATATCCATACAGCTGGATTGAGTTGGGATGAAAAAGTGGCGCCCAACTGGAGCTGCCACATCAATATGAGAATAACTTTAGTCCTTAGACAATAATGTATCCTCCGTTCTAATGGGTTAGTCCAACTTGGAATCACATTGATATTTGTATTTCTTTAGTTTCGCCTGCTAACGTATAACGACTAAAAAAAAGGCGGGAGGGCGATATTTGAAATCATCGCAAGATGGCGACTTCTACTCAGATTACACCCACCCTAGAGCTCACGAGTCAAGCCATGGATTAAACGACTAAATCACTGTGCGATATTACTTTACATCGGGAACACCATATTGCACGGAACCGATGGTGTGGGGAGATGAGGTTGAAAAACATCGGCTAGAATCTCGAAACTAAAAAACTTGTAGTGCAGTGTGCATGGTATGGCAATATGTAGAGTAGTCCCGGAGCCTAAAGGACTACTTTTGTGCACAAACCTAGCAGTGTTCAATATAGCTGATTATTGTTGTTACCTTGTCAACGAATGTAACCGTTTTATTCATGGATTGGATACAGAGTAAAAATTGATAATTGAAAAGATAACTAGGCCTAGTTCAATAAATTCTCTTTCAGACATATGACTTACTACTGTCCGCCGATATACAAGTCGATTTCCTAATAGATACATTTCTTGACTAAAACATAATAATTTAATAGATTAGGGGTGACATTATTTTAGGGATGACAACGAGTACCGCGGATACCAGCTACTCGGGTAGGCCCTACGGTGACCGTACCCACTTTTGAATATCCGTAACCAGACAAAATCCTTCCGTAACATTTGCAAACTCAAAATAATCTTACTGTAATGACATTTCAATTACGAGTCGTTTCCATAAATGCGCCTTATTCGCTACTGAGTAAATGACCTTTTGTCTTCGTTCTTCTGCACTGCAAGAAGATTGAGCACCTCTGTAAGGAACTCATCAGAGGATTTAACACAGATACCGTTTACACGTCCCATTTAGTTGTCCTCCTTTGTAAATCCGTTTCTATAACTACGTTAAAAATACGTTAGGGTAGGTCGGGTACTGCGCATATTGTATACTTGTAGATAACAATATCTTATGGGTCTGCCGTCCGTCAGAGAGCGCGTGTGTTGTCCGGCAAGGCGTCGCGACGCTGTCAGCACAGCCCACTAGTGGTTCCCAAGAGAGCTGCCCCTTCCCCGTGGGACTATAGGCAACACGCACCACACGCCACGCCGCTCCCAAGACAGTCATCTATAGAAATAAGTCTAGTGGCGAAGTTAGGAAAGGCACAAACACCAATAACGATGACTTATGTTAATTAATTAGCCATTTAACGCTTGATTTCATTTTAAATTAATGAGTTTAAATATTTGTAAAATGATTTAATGTACAGGTAGAAAGAAGTAGAGTAGCGAAGCTAGGCAAGGCATAAACACCGTAATGACTGATGAATTCATAACACTTAAAATGACGACTGGTGAATGATTTTATACAAAAAAGACAGTTGGCCGAAGGAATTATTCGTCAATTGAGCTGGGTTTGACTTTGATCATAGCATTAATAAAAGAGAGCGGTCACTGCGGTCAACTGATTACGTGCAGATAACGTTTTTACTCCAATAATTGTACAAAATGTCCAGGAGTTCTCCGTTTTAGAAAAATCGAAAGCAGATAAACATCAAATTTATTGATTCACAAAACATGTATTGTCACCAAGATTTACCCTTCTGATTATGCCTAGTGGAATAAGGAATGTATTATTTATGTTGGAACTTCTACGATTTAACCGTTTACCCATGCCACTTGCTAGTGCAGTGTACGCTTACGCTATATAACTCGAATTTTGTTAAATGCCCAAAATATTAGCAGTTTAACTATAAAAGTGCTGAACTAAAAAAAAAATAGAAGATAGATTAAATTATCAAAATGGGAGATTATAAAGTAAATTTGTAAGAAAAATATATAGATTTTTTTTTTTTTACTTTTTAGCGTTGTCACCCAGTCATACATTTTATGTAACTTGCTGCTAAAGTGATAAGTTGGTTTACGAATCAGCTTGTTGTAGGCTACACGGTTTGTGCACCTAAAAGTGATATATTTAAACATTGGTTGCGTGTCTAACAAAAAAAGTAAATCCACCGATGTTTCGCGAGGTTGGCTCTATGTCCCGTAGAGAGACGCGCATACGTCGGGGAAGGTTTATCAGTACGAGCGTCTAGTGAACGAAGGCTTGTCATCGGCTGTAAATCAACCTGGCTGGCATAAAACCTTCCACGGCAAACACAACCAGAGAGACAAGCCCCTATCCAGGTGTTCGGTTCAATCATGGACTTAGAATAGTAACTGGCGTTGTTCAATGTTATCAGACTAGGAGAGCAAATAACAGACAAGAGTGCATCACTGATTGCAGATGGTTCCCGGAACAAAATCTGGCACTTCTGTTTTGTAGGGTGGGGTTCAACGTGACAACGTTTCCATGGACGTGTGATCACTAGAACAATAAGCGACTCTGATTCGGGAGGTCCCAGTTCAAATCCCGTCGAGACCGGCAATCCAGACTGAAGGATTTTTCGAGGTATCTGCGAATGCAAGAGATTGAGTCCTCTAAACAGCCCCCGGATATCCCTGCTCCAATATACCTAGTCAGACACCCTGAAGAGGGACATGCATTACACCCTGGGCAGGCTTCCCACGAAAAACGTAATCAATTAATTAAGCTGTTGAAGTGGGGGGGCACAAGAAGAAGCCCACACCCTTTCCTACGCGCATGAGTATTAAAGTATGTAGAACATCTTGAAGCACCAATGAATGTCACAACCGAAGAAGTAAATCGCTAGCGGTAGAGAAGATTATTCCAGAGGCCAAGCGAATAGTGTGTCAACTTTAAACTTGTAGAACCTTGAAAACACACGAACGCATTCTCGATACACATGTGCAGCTGTTGCATGTTGGCAAACCTGCAGCGAAAAGATATATCTAGGCGTCATGCTCGACTAACCGAACTGAGATATTTGGGAAACCAAGTCGTCTTTTATTTCATGTTGTCACCGACAATCTGAGCCAAGGTCTTCGTCGAGATGAGTTGATGTCACGTATGCGGTAATTCCACTACAGTCAGATTCCAATGCCAAGTGTATAGTATATATAAACTTTGCCTGAGCGTAGATATCAAGTACGTATTTATAAATACTAAGTAAATAAGACAGCTGTAAAGTTGTTGAATATTACACAGGCATGTTCTATGGATTGATTTAAACTGACACTATAAATAGTTCATTTCCTTGTCAATAATATGGGTTGTTACATAAATGCCATCATCAGTATCGGCTGACAAATATGAATATCATTTATAGTTAATTTGTAGATATGGTGGGTGATTCATTAATTCACGTGTCTTCTAGTTCGAATTTTAGTTGTATTATATAGTGTAATTATGTATGGAGGGTGTTTTGAGTGAGATTTAGAAAGTTTTGTATAGAACGCTGCTATACCGTGTGTATGGCAGATAATTTGTATCCGTCACTCCTAAGATCAATTTGGGGAAAATCCTGGCATATAGAGCCGCATAATATAATAAACGAGAAATTATTTAGAAAATGGTGGAGGCGCCGGGTCTGTTAGGAAGAACCTATGACGCGGTCTTTCGAGCACTAAACAATGATTAGCTAACACATCGGCCGTACATCCCATTGACCCAGCTTACACCTATAAAATGGGTATTACACATTGAATGCAGTCACCTGTCTATTACCTACTACAAATTATCTATCTATGCAATTGTAATTGCCATCGGAATTGTCTATGGAATTGTCAACTGCAACCAAAGATTGCAATTGTCTCTGATCAGTAACTGACTGCAGTCCCCGTATCTACCCCTTTAATACAAGCGACAAACTATTGTATACTGATGCTACTGCTGAAAGACAAAGACGAGTCGTATGGTGGAGGCGCCGGGTCTGTTAGGAAGAACCAAGACGCGATCATTCTAGCACTAAACCATGATTCGCTCACACGTCGGTGTCAGTTTTGTGTGGTCTATAGAGGCTTCACATAGGCTCGCACTATCTATGTCGGCCGGAGGAGGGCGGGGCACATTGCCACTGCCTCCTAGATCTGTCTCCTAGAGCATCTAGGAGGCAGTGCACATCACAGCTATAGCAATCAGAAGAACGTGCTCGCGCGCCGCTCATACAGCTGCTCGAACAATGCTGGGGCTCAACAGGGAAGCACGACGAGTATTTGGATGAGCGTAGCGAGCGTAGCGAGCGAAGCGAAGATTCCATTTCACTACACTGGAGAAAAAAATCCGGAATGTTTTTTTTTTTTTTCTTTTTTTTTCTTTTTTTTTTTTGTATTTTTGTGTGTTTGTTAACACGATTCCGGCTAAACCGATACTCCGATTGCGATGAAATTTTATGGAGGCCTTCGAAATCTCTGAACTTAGAACTGCCACGTTTTGAGCGCAATCGGGAAAATTTTTCTTATAAAAAACGCAATTTTACGATTTTTTTCGATTTTTAAAAAAATTCTTCGACTTATAACACTTACATGCTTTATCCGATTGTAATGATTTTTTAACAGAACCTGAATTTTATGAATTAAGATATTCGTGTGAAATTTGAGCTTAATCGAAACATTATTTCTCATGAAAATCGAAATTTTACGGTTTTTTTCTTTTTTAAAACAATTCTTTGACATATAACACCTACATGCTTTATCCTATTGTAATGATTTTTTTATAGAACCTTAATTTCATGAATTAATATACTCGTGTAAAATTTGAGCGCAATTGAATAATTATTTCTTATGAAAATTGCAATTTTACGATTTTTTCTTTTTTAAAATTACGTAAAAATTACGATTTATTAAAAAAATTAAGTTAATTTTTAATTTAATTTAATTTAATTTTAAAAAAATCTTCGAATAAGTAATGATTTTTTCACAGAACAACAGAAAATCCGCGTAACTCAATGCAGCTCAATGCACCAATTACGCTCATCCAACAACGCGGCGGGACTTAAGCGTTTTCCTAGTACTGAAAACAATGTGGAGGATCATGGGAAGCAAAACAAACGTGACATTTCTCTACATTTTAGGGTCAACAAGGAACAAACATTTTGATACATACGTAATACGATCACACGAACCGTTCTTCGTTCTAATGGTCAACATGAGCTTAATATGCATATGCATAGGAACATTAGGGAAGGCTTATAGTATGGGTACTTACTTTGGATAGAATATCTACACCGACTATTTACTGGACTCAACTCTTCCAACATTCGCCTCATGAGAAAACTGTGATAAACGCATTGAGTCAACCAGCAGCCAGAATCGAACCATCGACCACTCGACTAGAGACAGGTTGCATTGCATTTAATAATAGTTAATAAGCACTTTGAGATAATATGGTTAGATAAGACCGTAATAATAATGGTTTTACACACAGGAAGCAAAAAAGACAGCAAAATATATTTTTAAAAGGGTTCAACGCTTCAAACCTGTAGAAACAATTTTAAAATAAAAAGTAGTAGATGGGGTGGGGGAGTTAAAAAACAACCCACTAGCCGGCACTAGGTACAAGTTTAAATAATTAGAGCAAGAACAGAAATATCAAGAGTGTGAAAGTTCTTCAAGGTGCATGTGATTAGGGAGTATGTGCTTGGAACAGTGCATTGACCCAAGTCATGCACCAGGCTGACAGGCTAGCTCTGACGACAGCCGGCGCCCCCATGACGAATCCAATCACCGCCCCCGCGCATCTCTTGTATTATGCATCTAGTTGATATGAGCCACTCAGCAGCTGACATTTCCACCCAGCTCTAGGAGCAACCTTTTCCTGCACCAGGTGAACCCAGGGCTAGAGAAGGAACAGGAGGAGCAGCCACAAATGTCACGACATTCAGCCCGGCGTCATAACGAAGTCACGCACGATCACGAGCTGAACTTTATTGAAGCGTCTCCTCTACTAGATAGGTAGTAAGACAGATAGACCAAGGTTGACTCGCTATTTGTTGCGAATAATGCGCGCAGAAGAGAAAAACCTTGTCCTCACTCAGATGCTAATGAAATCAGTGGTGCGAGCAGGCTGCCGGCTGGCTGGCTGCATGTCGGTACCTACTACGTCACTTAGGCCTATACAGTATAGTATACAGAACGTGGTATACACGTCAAATGGCGACGCAACGTGGCTACATGACAGGCGTTTGACGCGAATTATTTTAGATGACATTCATCGTCTCGAAGTGTGAAATCGCATCAATACGTCCTATCAATCAATTACGATATTTCCGCAAGTGTAAATAATTATTGGCGATTTTACGGATATGAGGAGCCACGTATAAGGTACTTTTTTTCCCGTGGGAAACCTGTTATAGGGTGACAATTACCCCCTCTTCAGGTGAACTAGGTATGTGCGGATAGGAAATTGTGATTTGTGAAGGGATGTCCGAGGGCTGTTTAAGAGGACTCAATCCTTTGCATTCGCCTTAACGACTGAGGAAAACCTCGGAAAAACCTTCAGTCAGGATTGCCGGTCTCGACGGGATTCGAACCCGGGACCTCCCGAATCAGAGTCGAGCGCTTAGCGCCCGAGCCAACACTGTCGGTTATAAGGTACTAAAGAAGTCTATTCGAATAGACGAGTAGACTGTTTCAAAATACATCTTACAATGATTTATCTGTTTACAAATAGTATGTTTATTGTTTATTGCAAATTGTATGTTCAAGTTCACATGTGAAACCGCTAAATGCAACCTAGTAATAAACTAATAAATTTTAACAAACGAAACTAATGTCGGTCATAAAGGAATGGATTCAAGTGCAAACTGACACATTAAAAAAATTAAATCCCATTCGTTGTTCTGATTCTCCGTAAAACGCCAGTTCTGTTAAAAGACTATATTTCAAGCTATAAATAACACTAACTATAACAACACACCTGATTGGTCAGATGCTCGAAAAAGTCCAAAGACACGAGGTGGTATGACTGTAGCAAACTCTAAAGATCCCCGGTAGGACTTTACCAGTTCTATTCCAATAGCCTCACTGAAACATGTACGCAACAGCTGATCGCTTTGCTGTTGGTCGTTAGAATATATTGCAATTGGCAGTTGCAATGCATAACGTCGGTAGGGAAATGTATAAACATATACATGTCAGTATATTGTTGCGCACTGGGCCATAAACGTCGAAGCCTTGCACATGTTTATGTATCGGAGTCGATCGAACTCGTAGCAGTTAATATACTGTTCTAAATCTGTGCCAGGTTTCACAACTCAACCGCAGAAGATTCCCAAGTATATTATGTATTGATAGTATGCTTTACATATATGATAATGATAATATTTTTTGTGTGAAACCTGTTATAGGAGTTTGGCATACATAGCATCCTATTAGGATGGGATGGGATGCTATGTATGCCAAACTAGGTATATATTGTAATTAGGACAATAATTGTGAAGGGATGTCCGAGGACAGTTTAAAAGGACTCAATCCACTGAGAAAAACTTCGAAAAAACTTCAGTCAGGATTGCCGGTCTCGGACGAGATTTAAACCCTGGACCTCCCGAATCAGAGTCGCGCGCTTAGCGCTCAAGACAATAGTCGGTTTTACGTATCATATTGTATGTGTTGAAAAGAGGCGATGGGCTATGGGTAGAGATGCGTTATAGGTTTTTGATGCTACAAAATGCTAATTTTAGTAAAAAAAAAATGTATTTAATACCTATTTTTACAATGTATTACATTGTTTATGTGACTTTATATTGAATTGAAATGTTCCTATAATTAATCAATGGGGTTTTGGTGGAAAAGAAAAAATAGATGTTACAAATGCTAAATTTGACAAAAAAACTAAGACTATAAATACTACAAATTTAAATGCTAAAACGTATCTCTAGCTATGGGCGGTGATAATGTGAACGACGATGAAGTGGAGAATAGTGCCATGATACACGATGGAAACTCGATGTAGCATGATGTAGGCCTACAACGCCACGCACGCAGACCTTACCAGGAAAAAATGTAAATACTCGTCACTTACAATAACTAGGTACAACTATTATTAAGATACAACCTAATATCTGACATTATACAATCATACATTATTTATGGTTGGTTTTCCATAAACGTAAACCCACCTATTGGCTCGAATGTTAAATTTCGAAATTAAAAATTCTAGTTTCCCATGGTGATAAGTGTGGGTACTGGGTACTGCGCGGGGAGTTAGTCTCACAATTGGGTGCCCCATCTACCGGAGGCAAACATTTCATAATTATTAATTTTATGAGTAATATTAAAGTTCTTCTTGATGTGGCGAGGCGCACGATTTCTTTATGCTTGTGTTTCCTCCATTCTAAAAACAATCCCCGCCATTTCTTTCTGATTACAATCTGTCAGCTCCAATCAATCATATAAAGGAGTAAAGTTAGTAACATGCACGTATGACTTTCTTGCGCTTATCTTAACCCTGCACATAAACCGGAAACCTACGAATCACGCAGGTTGTACCTTCTGTGCACCCCTCGATCTCAAGATAAAGAGGCCATGACATTCATTACCCAGCCGGCCATCCACCGTCCACGACACTTGGTGAACGAGTACCAGAAATACCGGGGTGGTTCCGGTATAAGTCAAAAGTATTCGACTTTCGCGTAACAAAACATAATTTTGTGAAAATGGTGGAGGCGCCGGTCCAGACATTTTTCTTTTAATTCCAGCGTATATAAAATACATAATTTTGTGAGAATGGTGGAGGCGCCGGTCCAGACATTTTTAATTACAGCGTATATTCAATGCCAGTAAAACAATTTTAAATCATCAGATAATAGAAAATGAATTGGTAGAAACATAGGCCTAATGAATCTAGGTGCCCGTTAGGGTGCCGCAGCCAAGCCGCGGTGCGCTACACACTCAAGCACCTTATACAGCAAGCAGAGTTAGGGTGATTTCGAGGTGTCACCCAGCCGTCATGAAACGTGTTGTGAACGTAATAACTATCAAAATCAAGGGGATTTAAGTACCTGACAACACAATGCTAAATTTGGTTGGGGTGCGAGCATTCCTTTTTGGTGAAAAAATGGCTTGAAACATGCTCAAAACCACTTTAAGGATTTAGCTACTACTGCTACTACTACGGTCTTATTCGTCAGTTTCAATCGGTTCACGATTCTTACCAAACTGGTGGGGCTACAACGTTCATATTTTACATGGAGATTAAGGTAATAGTGATATAGGGTCTTTTGAAAGAAAAAGTTGAAAAAGTTTGCTGGAAGGGTTCCAAATGAAGGTTTCAATATAAGCCTTCTACAAGAATATATAATCAACAAGTAACTACAGTTACTTGACAATGATCCGACTACATTGTTTACAAAAAGCAAGTCTTTGGGCCACTGGATATTTTACATCCTATTGTTAATGGTAATACCATAGAAATTAAATCAACTTTGATAAAAATTATTATATTTTAACAAATAATTTTGCAATGGAACTTGAAAAAGTTATAAGATCACACACATAACAAAAACTTGTAAAAATACAGCCAAACCTTACACACTCAAGAGAAATAAGAATTAAAAAGGGGCCAAGCTCATCTACCCTTCCACACTTGCGCATTCTTAATTCATAAACGTACAGTGTCCCGCAACAACACCCTTGAAAAGTTTGGCAAAATAGAAATTGCATGATATTACGTTTAAATTAATTAGAAAAAAGAATTTGGATAAACTATTACGTTTAAATTAATAATTGCAAATTCTATTTTGCCAAGCTTTTCAAGGATGCTGTTACGGGACACTGTACGTTTATGAATGGAGAATGCGCAAATGTGGAAGGGGAGATGAGCTTGGCCCTGTTTTGAGATCTCATTTCTTTGAGTGTGTAAGGTTTGTATGTAATTTAACAAGTTTTTGTTATGTGTGTGATAAGATAATTCGCAAGTAAAATTCAATATCCATTTTCACATGCACCACATAAGTTATCGGCCATCTTTTCCCGACCCGACATAAAAATCCAAAGCAGTTTGGTGCGCGAGCGAACCCTCTATATCCGCACAGTCCTATAGCATACATATGACACCATGTGCAGGAAGGCTTGAGCGACCAACGGGCGCCACGCAGCCGTATCACCGGCGATCAGACGTCAGTCCCAGACAAGCTGTGAATAATTGACGAACTCCAATACACACCCGGTATGTAATGTATCTATCTATAGTGAGAGACACATGTAATGTATCTATCTATAGTGAGACGTGATGGGTGGGTGGTGGTCTGCGTCACGTGTTGCGCAGCGTGCAGATCGCAGTCTGCCACAATCGACGACGAGTGTTGTTTTAGCAGAGGCTACACTTTATACGCAAGGTGATGGAAGAATGTATCTCCATCTAGCTCAAACACAAAACATCTCGCTAGCAGGTCGAGGAACCCTTCATCCTCAATCTACTCCTGATTAAACTTCAAACAATACGCCAACCGCGATAAGTCAAACTCATACGGTTTACCACAGGTTCGTTGCGTATGGAACCAAGGGACACGTGGGGCCCAATATAGCAGATCTAAAACATGTTTGTAACTTTTAAAAATATGACAACTCATTAACCCGGAACTATTATTACAAAACCATATCACTGAACTATGACCTGCAGGGTTACTTACTTTAAAGTGTTCCGATATTCGGAGACTCCATCTCCTTCTTCAGGTAACCTCCGTGCCCAAATATCGAAACATTTTTAAGTAAGTAACCCAGGTTATAGTTCAGGGAGTGGTTTTGTATTTTTTGTAACTGTCCTTCATTCTCATCTGTCACTATTCAGTATTCACAACACTCTTCGTCTCGCAAAACAACCTTTGAAATAATACAGGCACAAAGCAGTGAACACATAACCACCAACAATACAAACATAAACTTTCCAACAAATTATTCCGCTAAACGTGGCTCAGCGCGTAGGCTATACCTAACTTCGATTCCCACCTCCGGCAATGACACAAAGTTAAGTTTCTGTAAAGATTACAAAATAAGGCAAATTAAAAGCACGTGCACAATGCAATATCCCGTGCACACTTTGAAGTTGTGTCCACCATGTTATAAAAATAATTATAAACACGAGAATCAACTTGTTAATATAATAGGCCTACTGCTCCGGGATTTACTACATTTGTGCCGCCATTAGAGTTAGGGAACTGCTACGAAGGTTTTGTATGATAGCATACATAACTTATACACACTCTATACAGTTACGTTTAAAAAAAATAACCAATAATTTAAAATGTACACCGTAGTTGCGTTCGACAAGAATATTGCGCGATCGATTCGATTGTAAAGTTTCGATCAATCGACAAGGCCGTGCGTCCCGTGACAAGACAGCCGGGCGGTTCCGAAAACGAGCTGGGCCACGCACTGTAAGGTCAAGGAGATACGCCTAAATAATGTACGCCGCTCCCTCGGTAACACAGCGTTTAATTACTCTGCGATCCACCCGACTATATCAAAGTGGCTAGACATTAATTATTAGCAAGGGTATATTGGTTATGATCAGAGTTGTCTGCAAAACAATACCGAAGCGAGTGCATTCTAAATGGCAAGGGTTGCAGTGAAACGCACACCACCAACACAACAGTACGTCGTTACAGTTTGTTTTTATACAAATGACCTCTCGACATTTCAACAATTTTGCTTATACTACTTTCAATCGATTCTTTCGTATTTCTATAGATAGTGAACACGTGCAAAACCACGTTATGGTGGCACAGTGCACGCATAGGATATACAGTGATTCGAGTGGAAGATTAACTATTTACTATTTAGAATCGCACATGAATGCTGTACAATACAAAAACACAATCCAACTAATAACTATTTTAATACTAGGAAAACGCCAAAGTCGTTGTTAGACGAGTGAGGGAGCCATGTGTTGAGTACCCGGTAACGGGCAGGAGAGTGCTGCGTGTAAGGCCGTCAGGGGCGATAACCGCTCTGATAACACAACAAGGGAAGGGACCACGAGTCAAACAGGACAAGAACGAGATCACTCTCCACCCCTGGCTGCGCTAGTTATAGTAAATCGATTCCCCGCCTTCAGTGTGTTGCATGGGCTCCTAGAGTACAGACACTGTGAGTCTCTGCACAGCTACGAACAGAAGTAAACAAGGGTCGAACAACGGACCCTAGGAAAGAAACCTGGGAGGAAACCAACCCTAGCGATATAATACTGGGTTGGACAGGCTCCAAGGCTCGGTTCACCCTACGAAAAACGGCCTATACCACTAAAAAATAATTATACTATAGATATATAAAAGTAGGGGAGAAACAAAATGTAGGCTCGTTCATTCCCCTTCTCCCTGCCACTTTGAATAGCTATAGATAAATAATAACGGGGTATTTATTGTAAACCCCAGATAAAGGTAACCCTAGACTTGGTAAACTGTAAAGTAAACGTAGGTAGGGGTTATTCAAGTTGCTATTTCCATGTCCTCGTCCAGCTACAGTTTCCCTGCGATGTGCAGAGCAGGGTAAGGTGGCCATAGCGTGCTACACATTACCATACACAGACTTGTTGCATTCACCACTCCATTCTAGCTTGAACCTACATCTAGAAACCGCAACACTCGCCTAACATCTATCAAGACATACATTCTTTCAACGAGCTTTGCAACTATATCCACTAGTTTAATCGTGGTGTCACTTCTTGTCAGGTCTAAAAGCGTGGGTACTTATCGTTCGCAAGCAATCACCCTCTTATGTGGCCTTGCTTTTATATAGGGCAGATAAACGCAAACCAACAACACATGAGAATAATATTTATTATGTACCATTAGGTCCTGAAGGTGTAATTGTGGTTGTTATACATGGGTCGATGAAGCTACACAATGAGGTCGTAGAAAATAGCGTATTATGCCAGCAAGCTCAGATAGTGCGTGGATTCTTGTAACAAGCTCCGCCAGTCAGTCCAGCAAGTACGAGCTATAAACTACCCGATCTCTCATCCATAAGGTAGCGTACTATCCATTTAGAATCACGAACATAAATCAAGAGTGTGATAGAAAACGTATTTCCTCTAACAAGTATTCTGCGAGTTATCATGTTATTTTGTGTTCACATTCGAACCGTTACGCAAAATACGGAAAGGAAACAATCATCTACTCTATTCCGATCGAGCAGTAAATGCAAATTGAGATAAAAATTATAATTTTGAATAATTTTTTTTAGCCTTGATTTATATTATCATGACGAAGCTGTTTTCGAATGATACACTTAAAAATGTAATATTATGTTGGATTATGTATCTAACAAAAATCATTGGTTTTAATAGCAAAACTGGGGGAATGCGAGACCGAAACCAGGTAACAGCACGTTCTATACTGTGGACCCGGCACCTCCACCAAATAGTGAGCCATCTTAGAATGGTACAGTATTTGCCTCTACCAAGTGGTTATATCAACTAGCTCTCGAGTGATAACAGTTGATCGACAGCGACAACTTTGTAAATAAAGTACAAGTCATGCTCTATAGTCTTGACATTTCTGCGCAGTGGTAAATGTAACGAGTTATAGACCCCCTCATGACATTTCAAGAAGAAAGTCAGTATGTTCATGACTACGACGTGGGGATGGGACAAGATAACATCGATAGCACGATGACCACCGCCTTGCACAGTTGGCACGGTGGACAACATCACGACAATCACACTTACCCACACAAATGATGACGAGCATCAATACAAAATACCGAACGACGATTTATTACTCGATTGGAAATTCAAAAAGCGCAAATTAACTGCGTACGGCGTCGTGGCTGACACACTCGATCAGTCAGTCCTCGGGCAGGTGATATCGTAGAGACATCAACGCATATTAAAGCGTGGTGTCGTCAATATTTCAACTAATTCACGTATACCTTGTTACAGATGCTGCTTCGCACGGTGTGTATACTTCACCGCACAGAGGCCTAACATCACAGCGGTCGTCCATCACCCTTCCACGCTACTTTGCACTACTAGACTTTACTAGTAGCGAAAAGTGTTTATTAATAAAGAGCTAGTATTGAATAAATCATTGAAATGCTTTGGATTCCAATATTCCTACAGACATATTTCAGCTTCACCAAATCGAACATATCTTCAGTAAGCAAGCTAAATTATTCATAAGTTTGGAATGGCAGCAAACTGACCTGACAAGTAAAAAGAAATAACGAACCTTCCGCAGCATTGCATGGGGTAGTTTCTGCAGGGTGTGTATTAAATAAATATAGTACTTTCACAGTTTTTGTAAAGTTTAGGAAATAAGTAAAATATTAATCTACCGAATATGAGACCCGCGTCAATAAATGAATGAATGAATGAATAAATAAATACATAAATAAATACATGAATAAATAAATATTTAAATAAATATATAAATAAATAAATAAATAAATAAATAAATAAATAAATAAATAGAAACGCAGTTACTCCACACCAAGTAACATAAGCAAAGAATTGAAAATATTTTAGATGTTGACTGTTTTGAATTGAAAGTCACAGGGTAGCTATTCTTAACTTGCACTCGTAATAACTTAAGACAAGCGAACGCACAAACTAGAAACCTTTATAACATTCAAACAGCTGCTTTGAATAGACCACGGAGACAAGTGCCTTGCGAACAATATCTGTCAATATAGTTTAATTTCAAACAGTTATTTTTGTCTTACAAAATGAAACACGTGTGAAGTTCTTGGATCGACTCTCAAACCGAGAAGTTAATAAAGCTTGAACATTCCCACCCGGCTTGTGCCTGAGTACTCGAGATATCAAAAGCTTCATTTTCACGCTAGTCTACTTGCCTAGCGGACTTATTTAACGGAAATGACATCACTATATAGCAGGCGACAAAAGCTCCTCTCCTAACTATAGATAGGCTAATATAGGTAGCAGGCAGCAGATGAAAGTGGTCACTGCTATACTACTCGCACAGAAATCAGTAAATATAAGATTCGGTTGAAATAATAATAATATGCATGGCTCAACTGAGATTAGTAGTGCCTTCCCTTTTATTGGGGTTTTCTATCCACAAGAAAATACTTTCCTACGGTACATTCATGCACGAGCATGTGTTGACCGGTATGTATAAATATTAAATCTGCTAGGCATCGTACATGACGAAACAAATTATGTTATTCAGTCGATAGTTATGGACGTCGTTGTTCTATTATTAAGAGAGAATGGGACACATTTGGCAGTAAGCAAATAGCTATTCGGAATCGAAGCCATACATTCGACGTATAAAAACTTTGCAAAGTTGTCAATAAACATGACAGGTGTATACGTTTAATCAGCCAGAAAAAAATCATGAATATAGTCAACTTTGAAGTTTTTAACAAAATCAAAATTCGTGAAAATGTATTTATTTTGTATAAATTATTTTAAAACAAAATTTGGAAATATGTTAGCCTAGGGCCTACTGATGCAGAGCCCTATATTTCCACTTTCGTAAAAACTGTTCAAAATTTCAAATACCTGTGATGTCAATCAGCCGAGCGAACAGAAATACGGTTAAAACGCATGATTGTGCTGTATATATTCTCTTAATTAAGCGTTCGATACACATGGAGATTTGTCCCCCGAAGACTTCTAGATGGAGACGGAGAGGATAATTCTTTTCAAAACGTTGAATACACGTGTTTCAATGGCGCGCGACACACAAGGAAGTACAAATCTTCTAAAAATTGCAGGGGTGGAATCTCCATGTGATAGGATGGTAGAAATAAGGGATGAATTCTCGCTGTGGCAATTGCGACAGACCACCCCTCCTCTCAATCAATAACCCCGATGAAAAGTCGGTCACCCACTTTCCCAGAGGAAGATTTCTTTTTGATGTGGGGGAGGGGAGGGGGTAAAAAGAGAGGAAATTGGACGCTTTCAGCCGTTCACACAAAGTTAAGAAGGGGGCAAGAGAGAAGAAACGAGGTAAACATGAATTAGAAGAGAGAGAATATGACAAATGGTTTCATTATCTTGCATCCACCCCGCAAAGTGCCAAGAGCCGGAATAAAGCTGATCGAAGATAAGTCATCAAGTACCGTAACTTTCGAGACGAACATCAGAGAAAAGAGCTAGGTGGTGGTTAGCTATAAACTTGGAGGAAAGATCGGGCTAGTGGTTATGGTTATAATATCAGAGAAAAGAGGTTAGTGGTTAGGTATAATCTCAGAGAAAATGGCAAGTGGCTAGGTAGCCTAATAATTTGCAAAGAAGATCCGATCATCGACATCTCGCGTATATGTTGAACGTTGTCATCCACTAGATCGGAAGTTATAAGTAATGTCAGTTTGATAACTCTTTCCACGAACTTTCGGTTCGTGTTCAGTCGCATGTGGAAAGGTTTTACTCAATCTCAGATTGATTGGTTGATTGATGTATTGATTGACGACGAGTGGGTCTAAACGTGTTGCAATATAATATAACGACACTAAGGCCAATCGAGGGGATCAGGATTCAGGATGCAAGCGCTCCTTCATGGTTATCAGTTTAGAACTGAATAGAAAACAATAAATAAATAAAATGTATTTATAAATAAATTTCACTGATTGGCGATGATTACGTGTGGATCAGCCAACGCGTACTGCTGAGGCACAGATAATATTGTACTCTTATCTGTGGCTGTGGGGATGCACATAGGTCTACGCGACTGTAGGACTATGTCAAAAGAACAGTGAACGAGAAAAAATATCATAATTTGTTGGCTTTTAAAACCCTACGTGAAGCAGCAAGACTCAACCACCACTGCGAAATAACAAACAAATTAACTGTGAAACCCCCACCCACACCCCGCAATACAATAGCCGCGAGTGAAAATAAATAAAACTAAACGACTTGGGAGTCGTTGTGAAGACAGGAAGCCAAGATAACAGACACTTACGTGATTCTGGGACTACGCCCGAGCCACCCCCGCACAACGGAGGAAACCACCCTCCCTAGGGGTGGGGCAGAGGGTGCAAGGACATCATTACCCCACCACGACCTGGGTTTATAGGACGGGGTCGTAACTGAAGGACCCTGGTTCGACTACCCACCCGCCCAGTCTATATACCGGTATACCTATAGTATTCAGCAAGTAACAATGCAATTGCCAAAGCAATCATTTCCATCATGTTTGCTTGCTAAATATTTATTGGAAAGAGAGTCGGGGATTTACATCTTTTATGAATCACTCTTATTTAAATAAAAATAAATAAATAAATACGTATTTAGAGTCTACTCACTCAGTCACAACTGATTTTCAGTGGGGGACAGTAAACCAAAGTGACCAAGCCAACCCTGCAGACCCCGACGCAATCGACGAGTGAACGATAACCAACCAAAGATCAATATTTTTAATATGAAATATAGCAATCAGTGGTATGGACAGTGCGAACACCCGCGGATCAACGCCAGAATCAAACAGGCCGATTCAGAACAACTTTTAAATTTATTATGTGCCTCGTTGTTAGGACGGCTCTATAATTTCTCAGTAATTTCTAAGACAAGAACTGATGGACTTTGAAGTCCAATTTAGGAGTTAAAAAACTTCTGACTTTAGCGGGAATCGAACCCTGGACCTTCTGCATTGGAAGCAGATAGGCTAACCACAAGACCCGCTGAAGAATGTAAGATCTTGAATCAATCCGTGTCAAGATCTTGTTAAGGGGTGTAGCTCCCCATACACCTGACTTTTCTGTCCGTTCGTCTGTGTCGTGTCTCACGTCCCACGATAAAAACCATGAACACGACCTCCGATTTACTTGTGGAATTTTGCCTTTCATGATAAATACGACACAGAATGTTTCTGCTGACCTCGGAGGTCAGGGCCGGGGCTGGGGCCGCAGACATGGGAACCTCTCGAAACCCGGCACCTCCACCAACACGTCGAGTCGTCTCTAGTTGGTCATTGTTCGCTCGTCGATTGTGTCGGCGAGTGCAGGGTTGGCTTGGTCGGCTTTGAATTTAATGTCCCCCACTGAACATCAGTTCTGGACTGATGGGTTAGACTCTAAATACGAATTTATTTCTTTATTTATGCTATAAACGCTGTATAGTAATGAAAAGGTTCGTTCCCTATGTGTTCGGTTTTAAATAAAGTAATAGGTCGCCCGCTCCCCGAACCTAATAGCAGAGTAGCTATAAAGTACAAGTAGTGAAAATTGAACGGGTAATTAATTTTTATTTTGGTAATTTGAGCCTTTAAAAAGTAAACGGGTACCTACAAAAGAAGTAAAATCTAAGCTTTGGCATGAAGAAAGCAATAGACGATTGGTGCAATAATACGAACAATAATAGGCCTAGAACACAACTCCTTTCAACTCGAATGTACCCGGTGTACATCAAAATGAAGAAAAATTTGCACGAAGTTATGTCAAAGTTGAAATGAAAAAATACGACGAGGTTACCAATATGACAAATTTCGCGTGATACGAACTACGGAGTCGAAGGGAAGAATTAATCAATCAAAACTCTGAAGTTTCCACTCCAGTTAACGTGGGAAATGACAGATGCTTCATTTCATCATAAAAGTATCGATGAAAATGTGTTCTACGAGTGGTTTGGTAAAGTAATCATTATAATTAATTAAGATTCTGAGTGCTCGCGGAAGCATGCAGCCCTCAGAGAGAGGGAGGAAATTATTATCGTAATTCCAGATTCTAATGTAAAGATCCGAGTAAGAAGAAGATATTGCAAGAACTAGGACGAATCCTTAGATAGACCCGTGGGCCCGAGAAGAGTAGGCCTAAGTTGGATGGTGGGCACCTTTCATCTCGAGAAGATTTCATTGTCGGAAATAGGGTCGGATAATATTATTTTCAAACTTAAAGGGTTCATGAGTTACATAAACTGTAAAGCATAACAACATGTGTTTTTCAACAGACCGGTAAGACTGTCAACTGTCGCGAAACACATAGCCTACTCTACTTGTGATGAGACATTTTTATGGTCACATATTATTAGTGTGTGTTTAGTGGATTATCTTTATAAGCCTAGGTGTTATTACAGGGGTTTAGCTTTAATGGCATTTAGTGTTTTCCTTTTTATCTACCAAGGTAAAATATACATTTTAAGGTCTACCACAACGTAATAAGGTGGTAATTTGACTAGTTTCATCCAACAGTGATTATTAATTTCTCAATTTCATTCATCGGGAAACACTCCCGTATATATGTAGGCCCTAATTGATTTTATGAAAATCAATCCAGAAATTACATAACTCATCTTGGCGGGGTATCGAACCCCGATCTCCCGTTTGCCGGTCGGGTACTTTACCCCTGGTTAACTTAATAACTTCTGGATTATTTTAATTAAGTTTAAGTTTCCCGTCTCGGTAGCTTAGGGGTAAAGCACCCGATCGGCAATCGGGAAACCGGGGTTCGATACCCAGCTGATGGATTTTTCAATCCCTGGATTGATTTTCATATGCCTAAGTAACTAACTAGCTTATGAAAAGAAAGGATTATGAAAGAATGGAGAATAAAAAATAATTTAACATATATATATAATTTAAGTGTGATGAATAATCCTCAAATCGTAAACATAGGCACCAACCTCGTAAGTGGTCGAGCACGCCGATATTTGTTCTGTAAATCATCTAAAAGCGCACAATAAACCACTCTCGTAGCCGAGTCGGATTTTATATTGTTCGGACCATTCACAAATTCCCGGAAGCCAAGGTAGTATCCGTGCGGGTGATTTGAACGATAGGGTACCTACCTCATTCATCGGTATATTTGCAGAAAGTTCGAGGGGTCAACGACCCACCAGCACGGCGCCCTCAAAGCCGTATTGCATGATTGCGTTATCAGGGTTCTTAAATCGCCCTTTTATCACGAGAAACTCGTCCGAGCTTCCACGACAGCTAGGGGCGCGCACGTGAGATAGTCATCCCATCGGGGTACTCTGGTGATTTCAACAACGACCGGTATATATTTTATATTACCTTAGGCTGGCCAGGCGCGTAGGAGGGGGGGGGGGAGATGGAGGTGATTCCCTTCCCCCGTCCCCCCCCCCCCACACACACACCAGTTCTCCATTATCAACACGAAACTGCATTCAGCTTATAGTGTGTCCACTTGTGGCTAGTTACGCAGAGAAGCATACAGAAGCAAAACAAATAGCTCATCAGCTCATCATTCCCCGCCATTCGAAAAAGAGTTCCTACGGCGCCTGAAGGTAGCGGAAGGGCTAGAGCAGTCCCGTATTTGCATCACTCTTTTGTTTTGTCCGTCCGTCTGTCGCGTCTCACGATAAAAACCGAACATGACATCCTATTGACGTGCGATATTTTGTATACAATGCCCTTCAACAAGAATGATACAGAATGTTTTTGGTCAGGGGGCGGTGCTAGCATCCTAGAAAGTTGGAATATTCATACCAGGTACGAGTACTCGGTACCTACACTCAGAGGGATATGGTATACAAGGGAAATATGCTTCGATCCCTATTGTGGGTAGGCCTATAAGTTACCGTACACGAGCTTTATTAAAGAAATTATAGAAAATAATTTTAATTGTACCGGTACTTTGACGCTCTTAGTTATTAGGCTTACTATAACAAATAGGGCTAATTAGTCCTAAAATCCCTGGGTTTAAGCATAGCCCCTACACATCTAGGCGTAGGGACATGGCACTTTGAATCGTCAAATTAAAATTGGTCAATGACCGGACAAATGACCAATAATCAGTAAAATATAAAAATGGTAGGACTATATTTTGCTCGTATGTTGTGACAGGATACTTAAAGAGACATTAGTCACCAACCTAGTTTATCAACGTTCAATGGAGATTAATAGTTGACGATGAAAACGAGTGAATGGGATACCTACCATGTTTACTGGCACTTTGTCTTTTCCTGTCAAAAGACTTTAAAGGCAAACAGTGAATTAGTGAGTAGTTTGACAATTTTGTCAAATTGTAAATTTGTAAGGAGTAACCTTAGAATGCCCCCCCCCCCCCGCACCCGAGTCCGACTAAATTCATGTAAAAATATTACTTTGACCAATATTTGGCCAATCAAATATTAGGCCAACTTGGTCAATTGACCGGCTCGGCTTGCCACCCCTACCTAGTAAGGTAGGCTAGTCCTCTGCGGACTACTGTACCTTCTTATTTCATAGTTTGACGTCTCTATGCCGAGAGAATATTTATCAAATTGATCAACTCTCTCTCGTGCATGGATGAATATCATAATTCAGTATAAAATGCAGATTTTAGCTACTCGATAGCCGCCTAGTCATTGATACTTTCTGGCTGGCATCTTCAGCCACAAAGACGACAAAGGACAGCGCCAAGACAAGAAAACTTGTCACCCGCCAAGGAAACCAAATACCGTACAATGTGGTAGCGGTAGGTCTACATGTGACAACTATAAAAACGTGTCAAACCATACAATCTACTCTTAGGTAGGCCCTACTTCACAATTACCTGTAGGGGCCACTTGTAAAAGGGGAATGTAGAGAGAGTAGCCTATATGACAGTGTCACTGCAATGTTGGGGGAGTTGGGGTGGGAGTCATTAGAGGGAAGAAGAAGGAAGGTTAGGTTGTGCAATAGTACAGGACGGTTAGGGGAAATAGGGGGTGGGGGGATCATTCATGGAAGCTCCAGCAAAAAGTAGGTTAAGAACGGATCTGGGTCGGTATGGTTTCTTAAAAGGACTGTTAGGGAGTGGAATGACTTGTCTGGGGATGTTGTAGCTAGTGGGTCTTTGAGGGAATTAGATCGTGTTTAGGGTAGGGTGGTAATTAGGTCTGGGGGGAGTGATTGGTTGCCACCGGGCGGAAGGGCCCATTTGACAACTTGTAACAATACAATGTTATCGAATATTCAGTGCGGGTGTAGGCTATTTTTAATTTCTGGGGTAGCCTACCGGTAGACCTAAGCCTAAATTACATTTTATGCAATTCGATTAGGTAGCCTATAGACCAAGGCCTAACTACTGACAGGCTACCACAGCAAAGTAAACTCAAGTCTGGAACTTGTTCGGTTGGGGGGGGGGGGGCAAATTAAAATCATCATGTGTTTGCTGTTTTAGTAACAACAAAAAACTTCAAAACCTTTAACGTTGCTATTTTAAACCAAGTCCTTTAGGCCTAAACTTAAAATAGCAACGTTAAAGGTGTTGTAGGTTTTTGTTTGTTTTTGTTTTCACTTAAAACATGATTTTATTTTGTACCCCCCCCCAACCGAACAAGATCCCGATTATGGACACCTGTTTGCTTAGCAAATAAAACTCTTGAACCTTGATTGAACATGATTGACTAGGCTTGAATAGAATGATCAGTGCAATGGTATGAATGCCTAGGACCATATACCCAAACTCTCACCTCTGCAGATGTATTAATTCCTATTCCCTTCAGAGGCCTAGGGCTAGGCGTAGGCCTTAGACCCCCCGAGTCCAAACATTGGAAGGTAAAGTAGTAGGCCTAGGCTTGTCTAGCCTCGAGGGGTAGGCCTAGGCATATGCCTGCCTACTATCTAATAGAAATTGGTAGGCCTACCGTACTAGACTTAGGGTAGGTAGGCCTAGGCTGCTACCTTCAGGTTGAGCCTACGTCATTCAACTATTTGCTTATTTTTGTAATTACTAAACCTAGGTAGGGCCAATGGCCTACCTGACTCCATGAGGCGATCTTAGGCATGAGTGGCCTACATTCAGCAAAACTATATGCCTAACACAGCGCAAACCACTGCATTACAGACGAAAGAATGCACAATTTAAATACAAGTTCAAATAGAGAATTCATTGGTGATATTTTTACCTTCTGGGCCCACTCTTCCTGACGAAACATTAATAATCGAATGAGAACAGTTAGAGCACTACGTACACAAAACACACGACACTGCCATGTTTGTTTATAATCGGGTGACGGCTGGCTCTTTGCTGTCGCTACCGCCAACGTATTTACCGAGTGAGCCACGGAAGCTGGTGCTGTTAGTACTACTATAAAATAGCGCCACCAGTCGAGAGCCGAAGGCCGAGTAAATCGGGCGCGAATTTCGAAAGTTCAAAATTTTGAAATTTATTTATGTTTGTTGGTGGATTAAATAAATGTGTGTATACTAAGTATTAGGATCCCAAGAGCCAAGATGAGAATTAGAATCTGTAGTGGAAAGAAAAATAAACAAAATTGAGGAAGATTAATTTAAAAATAAGTTGGAGGATATTTTTAAAAAAAATCCACGTAGATTCATTACACAAATCACATCTCTGGCAAGAAGTCTGAAGAACTGTAAGGAATCGTGGGAGCACATGGTAAGAATGTGACACTTTGGGATGACAGAAAAGAGTGTGATAAATAGGTGGAGCGGCAAGAGTAGGATGAATGCAAGGTCTTTCTAGCGGAGGTCTTGCGACAGCGAAACGTTGCGGAAATCCAGTGGACCTTGGGATGAATGAGTTAGAAGAACCAAGGATGGATTCGTGCTACAGACAATGCTTTTTATTCATTGTTGATTTTTAAATTGGAGACAGGTGGGTAGGGAGCATGTACGTTACTCGAGAGTCAAGATAACACCTAGCTGTATAGGTAAATTAATATTTATATTTTTGTGATCAAGTCAGATTTATATTGTGCATATGAAAGTGTTGTCTACAGTGATCATTAGAAGTAAAGATAAGTTAAACGTGACTTTAAAAATAAGTAAATATCGCTATTGTGAAAAGAGTAATTTTTTTTTTTAAATAGAAAATAAATAAATTAAAATAAATTTGATAAATTTCTGTGTGCTTTAAAGAACTAATTTTGTGATTTCAAAACAACCTAAAAAGCTAAATTTAAGAATTGAAAAGCAAAAACGTTTAACTGGAGAGGTTCCTTACACCCATCAAGTTATTGTTAGATCAAGCAGTCATCAAGCATTTTACATGCACACATGTACACTATTATTTTATACTAATTGTATTTGTATTGTTTTATAGAAACCCACAAATAAATTTTGTTTAAAATAAAAATTAGTCTAGATAATATGTTTTTTGCATTTTGGATTTTTGTTGCAAAATAGGCAAACATAATACCTATGAGTATAAGAAACTTAATCCAACTTCAAATGTAAATAAATAAATTCATATTTAGAGTCAACCCACTCAATCACATAATTGATTTTCAGTGGGGGACAGTAAACCAAAGCAACCAAGCCAACCCTGTAGGCCCCGACGCAATCGACAAGTGAGCGATAACCAACCAAAGAATATTTTTTAATAGGAAATATAGCAATAGTGGTATGGATAGTGTGAACACCCGCGGATCAACGCCAGAATCAACAAGGCCGACTCAGAACAACTTCTTTGAATTTATTATGTGCCTCGTTGCTAGAACGGCTCCAAAGTCACCGTTTACAAATTCCTTACCCAATAACTAATGGACCATATCAGAAGCTAAAAAACTTCTGCCTAAAACGGGAATCAAACACTGGACCTTCTGCATTGGAAGCAGAGACACTAACCACAAGACCAACAAGCCACACAAATACATTGTTGTTGTAATATTACTATTTAAAACTTTACTTAAAACTCTGTAGTTCATTGTTGTGTCTGCATTTATGTAACTAATAAGTTTTTTTTAGTTGTCCTCATTTGTAAATCAGTTTTTAATTGAATAGAATAAAAAAGGGATTGTTTGTTGTATTGTTTTTTGTCTATATGTTTGCTGCTTTCAACAGGCCCCAGCTTTTAATTGACAAAAAACCAGAGCTTCGATTTCCATTGTTTCCTTACTAAATTGTTAATAACAAAATATTCGTATACATATTTAATTGGTTTGAACTGCCAAATGCAATGCAGCTTTGAGCAATCTTCATTGAAATTAACCTTTTTAATACGTGTTTAGATGGTGCCAATGTAAATTTTGCCCACCACTCGGCCATAACAGTCAGTGTGACGTCATCTGAAACCCTTGTATAATAATGTACAATGATTTATGTGGTGATGACTTATTGATGATTTACAAAGTACTGATAATATGTATGAAAAATAACAAAACACGTATTCAAAATCAATATAGCATCAATTAATTTTAACAATTAAGCTTAGCTATCTGATTAATGGTTTGTGAGATCATCAATATTATTGATTGATGATACAAAAAAAATTTTTTTTACGAAAAATGTCAATTGATGGAGATTATGGAAAGGAGTTGACTGTTCTCGGTCTGACCGTGGCTCTAAGGACATCAGTACATATGTCGCTGAACTATATTCTCATTCTCGGTCTCAGAAGTGTAACTTTCGGTAATTTCTTAATGGGAGTTTCAACAATGGTATCAAAGTCAAAACAAACACCCGAACAGCCGTGCACTCAACACATGCACGTGGCCGACTGATTGCGATCTTAACAGTACTTGAAGTGCACCAAGGTAAGTTTGTTTGTAAAAAGTACCGCCATTTAGACGAGAAGCTTATCCAAAGACGTTTGATAACTTACCTACAACAACCCACTCAGTACCACAAGTGATTTACAGTCTCCTTGTAGCTATCTGAACTGAGTGCAGGCGCAGACTGGCAGGGGGTGCTGGGGTGCGATCGCACCCCGGGCTTTTAATATTCCGGGCCCCTGTGGAACATTTGTACACACTACACTTTCAGTTTCAGACAAAGACAAAATATATATGATTGTATATTTTGTTTACTGCAAAAAAGAGTTGCCAAACAAAATACCGGTGGGGTGGGGGGATGTAGAAGTAGTACCGTGAATCGTCTCATTACAGGTTACAGCTTACGCTTACACATTATTATTGGAAAGTTATGCATGATTCAATCACAATGTCCAGTATACACTCATCCCCCAAGCTTGCATTTTGCGAGTGTCAATTTGGTACTTGCGAGCTACATTATTGGTTGTAAGGCTTCCTCAAATATAATTTTCGAGAGATTTGAATTGCTAGCTCCCAGCTCGGGTAGTGTTACTTAGTTGGCGCCTGTTAATCGCGTCCTAAAATAGCGTTTTAGTCCATAAAATATAACGAACCACCAAAAAAAAAAAACGCCTTCGGCAAAATTGCCTCCGGCGGCTGGGGCTTCGCCCCAGACCCCTGCTTTACTACGCGACCTCATACGGGCCCTACTACATGCCAGCATCCCGGGCCTGTTCGACCCAGTCCGCGCCTGACTGAGTGCATTAGTAACCACAAGGTACGTATTTAGCTCCTTGGATAAGAGGGTCGACAGCTCACTTGGTCAAAGGCTGCAGGGATCATTTCGAGACACTATACATAAATATAAGTAAACAAACTGGGCTTTGTTCACTCGACCAGTGCAAGCTTGGCAAATGAATTTGCTATAACTAGGCCGCTTCGCAAACACTTTTTCCAGTCGCATTGATGGATGAGCTTTTTTGGAATATTTCTGTCCAATGATTACTTTTTCTATACACCTGTAAAAGGCTTATATTAAAACCTTTATTTCTATGAATTTTGACCAACTTTTACTTTCAAAAAGCACTACATCACCATAATCTTTATGTCAATGTAAAATATGAACGTTGTAGCCTCACCCGTTTGGTCAGAATCGGCCCAAATATCACAAAAATAACATTGTATTAAAAATCCGGGAAAAACTCGTAAAAGTACGATTTCTATCAAAATTATTTTTCAAATGTCTCTAAAATCATACGCGTAATATATTTTATATTTTCAGTGATTTTAAACGTTCCCATAAAGTTTCATCAATATCGGAGTAGCCATTTGCCAAATATCGCAAAAATATCTCATTAAAAATGGAAAAAAAATCGTAAAAGTACGATAATTGGATGAGCGTAGCGAGCGAAACGAAGATTCCATTCACTGGAGAAAAAAATCCGGAATGTTTTTTTTTTCTTTTTTTTTGTATTTTTGTCTGTTTGTCCACACGATTCCGGCTAAACCGATACTCCGATTGCGATGACATTTTATGGAGACCTTCGAAATCTCTGAACTTAGAACTGCCACGTTTTTGAGCGCAATCGGAAATTTTTTTCCCATGAAAATCGCAATTTTACGATTTTTTTCAATTTTAAAAAATTTGTTCGACTAATAACACCTACATGCTTTATCCGATTTTAATGATTTTTGCACGAACCTTATTTTATGAATTAATATTCTTGTAAATTTGAGCGCAATCGAAAAATATTTTTATAAAAATCGAATTTTACGATTTTTTTTTTTTTAACAATTACTTAATTAAAAAACACAATTTAATACTCAGAATGTTAGAATTTATTATTTAATTTAGATCGTAATTTTTTAAAAAATCGCAATTTTAAGATTTTTACAAACAAATGAAAAACAATAAAACATGAGTAATTTTATACAATTTTAATCTTAAAAATCTCAACAAGACCGGACGGAGAACAAGCAGAATTCCATACATAGTAATCAATTGCTCATCAACGATTTTCCTGCAAGAAATGACGGGTGGCAGGTCTAACCAAGTTCAAAGATGTCGAAGGTCCCCTCCAATTTTCATCTAGATCGCATATGCCATTTGCCCGGTAGAGAGCGAACTAACAGACAAAAAACTAATAAAAAACAAAACACCCGAGCTATTTTTCTTGGGGTAATGCAAGTGATAAAAAAAGCAAAGTGAAATTGAAGTCTTTGCTTTGCTCATCCAATGATTATTCAAAACAATGGGTTATGTTGATAAAATGCCAATCAGCTGGAGTATATTCGATTCGACCATTTTGACTTTTGCAGTAGGCCTAAGTTGCAATTTTCTTTTCTCACTCGAGTGAACAAGACCTTGTGTCGAGACGTCTGTTTTGTACATATGTCACTATTTATCAAGAAATTCAGCAACCACCAACGAGATAGAATAGAGGTTTATAGAGCGGCTAACTGGCCGCCATGTTTGAAGCAAATTGAACCATTGGCGGCCATGATGCAAGCAGGCAGTTCGAGCAGCCTCATTGGCTGGAGCGCATTGGCGGCACCTGGGCGGGAGGCGGGACTCAAGCCCGCTCTACGACTAGTTGATAATTGGCGGCCATGACACAAGCAGGCGCTTTTCCGTTGTTCGTTTAGCCTCAGCGAGGAGCGCTAATACGGCAATCAAGCCCACTCTATAAACCTCTATTCTACCTCGTTGGCAGCCACCATCACTTTTCGAAAGGTAAGCTGTTAAGTAAGAGGAGAAAGCTGGGAAGATGTGGAAGAGATACGATTGTGGGAGGATAGAAAGAAGTGGAAAAATTTTGTTTCTAAACCCAAGCTGACCCTGCCAGAAGCAGGAAACGGCGATGGATAATGATGATGAAGCTGTTGGATCCCATCTCACACTAATAGGTACTATATTCAAAACAATAGTGAATAGAAATAGGTTCAAAACAATAGTGAATAGAAAAGAAAGTGCAGGGCTAGACAAATTTTAAAAAATCCACTTGCCCACTGGGCAAGTGGCCCAAAATTTTAGTTGCCCAGACTCAATTCTAGGTTGACACAATAATTTTCTTTATTTTTACATATGTACGACAACTTTCTTTATTTTAACAATAGCCAATAGTCAATAACTTTACCGACTTTACGTACCCGCTTTTTATCATGCCTACTCTTGGTCATATTTTACTTTTTTATGGCAGGTTCATTAGCTAGGCCTAGGCCCTAGCCTAGGTAATGATGGTCCTAGGCCTATCTCATCTTCGTTAAAAGCGAGTGGCTAAAGCCGTAGGCCGAGATGTTGAAGCTAATCCACTAGGCCTACAGTTAAAAAAGTTCAGTAAATCCATTTAAGAATGGTTCAATATTACGCAACGGTTTTAGAGTGTCAAAAATGGTTCGAATTTCACGAAACGGGAGAAGGTAAACACGTCTTAGATCTCCATTTTTTCGACAGCTGTGAATAGTTGTACTGAATTATGGGTAAAGTCGATAGGTCGATATCGATCGGAATGCGATTGTAGTGGTGCGTGGTGCAGCCTGTGGCAAGTCTTGGAACTACATCAAGCATCTGTCGCTTGTCGATAAAGTAGGTTTCTACTTAGTGAAATCTTACGCGGTTCGAGTTTTTAACCAAATTGTTGGTTGCAACTAACAAATTATGGTTGCCCGTGCCTGGAGTAGTTAGTTGCCCGGCACTGGCATAGAATTTTCGAGCCTGAAGTGAATCAAATTGCTTGCTTTTTCTGTAGATTCAAATTGAATTCTACTAAATAAATTTTAACAAAATTGGAAAGGCTACTTTTGCCAAAATAATTTAGTAGACTTTTTTCAACTAATGAATAATATTGAAAAAATCAATTGACAGATAAGATTTAAAATGAAGTTAAAAGAAATTATAATAATATCTGAAGTAGAGGATTAGCGAGAAGGGTTGACAGGATGGGAAAGCAAAGAACATAATCCCACCTGCAACGGCTCAACTAAATAATGTTATCTTTATATTAAGGCAGTACTTATCGATATAAAACTAAATTTTTCACACATAAACCTAAAAAAATCTTTTCAACACTAATTCACCGCTTCTTTGAATCGTAAAACCAAAGAATCAAATAGTCCACCACGATACCTGCCTCTGACGCTCTGACACACTTTTATTGAATCTGCAATCTTTACAAGTACGCAACACCAAATTTTCAAAACAAATCTGGGCATGAACGATGACAGGCTTTCAACAAATGTTGAATTGTTTCACCACCAATTACTACGCTTTTGGGTACAATAAAAACGAAAATGACTTTTATTTTCAACCCAAATACCTGCTCTGGTTATGTTATGTTAGCAGTTTAGAGTTTTGGCACACTGTTGGGTTATAAGAATTAATAATATTGTACTTTACAAATTACTAGTACCGTATTGTTCCGAATATAGCGCGATGTTTTTTTCCGAAAATACAATCTCAAAAACAGCACTCGCGTTATTTCCGCGCGCTTGCATTTGAAATAGCGCCTGAACATAGGTCACGCCTCTATACAACTCCCGCGCACCGTCTGCTGCGCTTCGCCCCGCCCACCCACCTGATGCCACTGAACTCGGCCGAACCTTGGGCGAAACTGTCTGCTAGTCGTCAGAATCCTTGGCCATGATCACATCGCGACCTAGCTTGACCTACATAGATTTTGTTCGTCGGGGTTGTCTATCTACGTTGCTAAGAGTCTAAGTAACGTAATAAGGAGTGATGAAGGAGAAGATGAAATGGCTCAAGATGAACAAATGAAGACTGCTGATCGGGTGGAAAAGAAAGGTTCCTCTGCCTTACAAATCAGCAAGGGATTGCGAAGGAGCTAGGCCTAGGCCTACGACGTAAACATTGAAGACCAGGCATCAGACTGGTGAACTGTGGTTGACATGTGAGCTTGTGTTTGGCCCTACCCTGTTAAAAACCATAGGCCTAGGCCCTAACATTGTTCAAAATGTTTTGTTGTAAGTGTTTCATGTACATTTTAATTTTCTTTGATTTTTTTCTATTTTCTTGAAATGATTCTGAAAAATTGGGGGTCGTGTTATATTCGAGGTCGTGCTATATTCGGAACAATACGGTACTGTAGTTGAGATGGAAATCTACCAGGATGGGAAAAAGAAAAATTAGACAAGACAGTTTTTAACTTTAAAGTAATGATTTATTCTCGTCTTTCATTACACATCAATTTGACATTGATATTTATTATTTACGAAAGCATAATGTCTAGAAAATGTATGAACTGTTTAGCAAATAGCCAAAATAAATCGACTAGAAAATTTAGTGCTGAATTGGAAAATATAACAATACTGTATAGTTGGCAGGTACCGAAACTCTTTCTTTAGAAATCACCACCACGAAGCCTGAGAACCAAGTGAAGGGTAGACTCCTTCTGGATGTTGTAATCCGAGAGGGTTCGGCCATCTTCCAGTTGTTTGCCGGCAAAGATCAGTCGCTGTTGGTCTGGGGGGATGCCCTCCTTGTCCTGGATCTTAGCCTTGACGTTCTCAATGGTGTCTGAAGCCTCAACCTCAAGGGTGATGGTCTTTCCTGTGTAAAAAAATATTTATTAGGAGCACACATTATAAATGCTATGAAAATAGGAATCCTGAAAAACATATTTTTAAATGTATACTATATTTGAATTTAATGATTGAGCTGCACACTTTAAATTTACTGTAGACCAATTTGATTTTAGGCCCAATATCATGGATTAATTTATTATAGGCCCTAAGCCCTTACACTTTGCTTGTAGGCTATGCTAGGACTAACATAATAAATGTCATGCTTAGCATACAGAAACAGAAAATTAAGACGATTTAACGTCGGCCTATACTAGAAGTTATTTGAACACCATTTCTTTAAAAAAAAAAAAAAAACTCTTGGAATTCTACAATGGGTGATGTAGGCAAACTACGTAGACTTGACCCTGCCGAAAGCATGACATTGGTTACAAAGTATGTTATAACAGAACATATTAAAATTCATAGGGGCCTAAAAAATCCAAGTTTGCTTTACAATTTGAATTTTAAACATAAATAAAAAGCAAATAAAGTAATTTGTTGAGGCCTGGCCTGTTGCCATACCTCGTAATAAGAACTCAGCATGCATACATAAATGCAAAAACTTGCCTGTCAACGTCTTGACGAAGATCTGCATACCTCCCCTCAGCCTGAGAACCAAGTGAAGGGTGGACTCCTTCTGGATGTTGTAATCTGAGAGGGTGCGGCCATCTTCCAGTTGTTTGCCGGCAAAGATCAGTCGCTGTTGGTCTGGGGGGATGCCTTCCTTGTCCTGGATCTTAGCCTTGACGTTCTCAATAGTGTCTGAAGCCTCAACTTCAAGGGTGATGGTCTTTCCTGTCAACGTCTTGACGAAGATCTGCATACCTCCCCTCAGCCTGAGAACCAAGTGAAGGGTGGACTCCTTCTGGATGTTGTAATCTGAGAGGGTGCGGCCATCTTCCAGTTGTTTGCCGGCAAAGATCAGTCGCTGTTGGTCTGGGGGGATGCCTTCCTTGTCTTGGATCTTAGCCTTGACGTTCTCAATAGTGTCTGAAGCCTCAACCTCAAGGGTGATGGTCTTTCCTGTCAACGTCTTGACAAAGATCTGCATACCTCCCCTCAGCCTGAGAACCAAGTGAAGTGTGGACTCCTTCTGGATGTTGTAATCTGAGAGGGTGCGGCCATCTTCCAGTTGTTTGCCGGCAAAGATCAGTCGCTGTTGGTCTGGGGGATGCCTTCCTTGTCCTGGATCTTAGCCTTGACGTTCTCGATAGTGTCTGAAGCCTCAACCTCAAGGGTGATGGTCTTTCCTGTCAACGTCTTGACGAAGATCTGCATACCTCCCCTCAGCCTGAGAACCAAGTGAAGGGTGGACTCCTTCTGGATGTTGTAATCTGAGAGGGTTCGGCCATCTTCCAGTTGTTTGCCAGCAAAGATCAGTCGCTGTTGGTCTGGGGGGATGCCTTCCTTGTCCTGGATCTTAGCCTTGACGTTCTCGATAGTGTCTGAAGCCTCAACCTCAAGGGTGATGGTCTTTCCTGTCAACGTCTTGACGAAGATCTGCATACCTCCCCTCAGCCTGAGAACCAAGTGAAGGGTGGACTCTTTCTGGATGTTGTAATCTGAGAGGGTGCGGCCATCTTCCAGTTGTTTGCCGGCAAAGATCAGTCGCTGTTGGTCTGGGGGGATGCCTTCCTTGTCCTGGATCTTAGCCTTGACGTTCTCAATAGTGTCTGAAGCCTCGACCTCAAGGGTGATGGTCTTTCCTGTCAACGTCTTGACGAAGATCTGCATACCTCCCCTCAGCCTGAGAACCAAGTGAAGGGTGGATTCCTTCTGGATGTTGTAATCTGAGAGGGTGCGGCCATCTTCCAGTTGTTTGCCGGCAAAGATCAGTCGCTGTTGGTCTGGGGGGATGCCCTCCTTGTCCTGGATCTTAGCCTTGACGTTCTCAATAGTGTCTGAAGCCTCAACCTCAAGGGTGATGGTCTTTCCTGTCAACGTCTTGACGAAGATCTGCATACCTCCCCTCAGTCTGAGAACCAAGTGAAGGGTGGACTCCTTCTGGATGTTGTAATCTGAGAGGGTGCGGCCATCTTCCAGTTGTTTGCCGGCAAAGATCAGTCGCTGTTGGTCTGGGGGGATGCCTTCCTTGTCCTGGATCTTAGCCTTGACGTTCTCGATAGTGTCTGAAGCCTCAACTTCAAGGGTGATGGTCTTTCCTGTCAACGTCTTGACGAAGATCTGCATACCTCCCCTCAGCCTGAGAACCAAGTGAAGGGTGGACTCTTTCTGGATGTTGTAATCTGAGAGGGTGCGGCCATCTTCCAGTTGTTTGCCGGCAAAGATAAGTCGCTGTTGGTCTGGGGGGATGCCTTCCTTGTCCTGGATCTTAGCCTTGACGTTCTCAATAGTGTCTGAAGCCTCAACCTCAAGGGTGATGGTCTTTCCTGTCAACGTCTTGACAAGATCTGCATACCTCCCCTCAGCCTAGAACCAAGTGAAGGGTGGACTCCTTCTGGATGTTGTAATCTGAGAGGGTGCGGCCATCTTCCAGTTGTTTGCCGGCAAAGATCAGTCGCTGTTGGTCTGGGGGGATGCCTTCCTTGTCCTGGATCTTAGCCTTGACGTTCTCGATAGTGTCTGAAGCCTCAACCTCAAGGGTGATGGTCTTTCCTGTCAACGTCTTGACGAAGATCTGCATACCTCCCCTCAGCCTGAGAACCAAGTGAAGGGTGGACTCTTTCTGGATGTTGTAATCTGAGAGGGTGCGGCCATCTTCCAGTTGTTTGCCGGCAAAGATCAGTCGCTGTTGGTCTGGGGGGATGCCTTCCTTGTCCTGGATCTTAGCCTTGACGTTCTCAATAGTGTCTGAAGCCTCAACCTCAAGGGTGATGGTTTTTCCTGTCAACGTCTTGACGAAGATCTGCATACCTCCCCTCAGCCTGAGAACCAAGTGAAGGGTGGACTCTTTCTGGATGTTGTAATCTGAGAGGGTCGGCCATCTTCCAGTTGTTTGCCGGCAAAGATCAGTCGCTGTTGGTCTGGGGGGATGCCTTCCTTGTCCTGGATCTTAGCCTTGACGTTCTCATAGTGTCTGAAGCCTCAACTTCAAGGGTGATGGTCTTTCCTGTCAACGTCTTGACGAAGATCTGCATACCTCCCCTCAGCCTGAGCACCAAATGAAGGGTGGATTCTTTCTGGATGTTGTAATCTGAGAGGGTTCGGCCATCTTCCAGTTGTTTGCCGGCAAAGATCAGTCGCTGTTGGTCTGGGGGGATGCCTTCCTTGTCCTGGATCTTAGCCTTGACGTTCTCGATAGTGTCTGAAGCCTCAACCTCAAGGGTGATGGTCTTTCCTGTCAACGTCTTGACGAAGATCTGCATACCTCCCCTCAGCCTGAGAACCAAGTGAAGGGTGGACTCCTTCTGGATGTTGTAATCTGAGAGGGTGCGGCCATCTTCCAGTTGTTTGCCGGCAAAGATCAGTCGCTGTTGGTCTGGGGGGATGCCTTCCTTGTCCTGGATCTTAGCCTTGACGTTCTCGATAGTGTCTGAAGCCTCAACCTCAAGGGTGATGGTCTTTCCTGTCAACGTCTTGACGAAGATCTGCATACCTCCCCTCAGCCTGAGAACCAAGTGAAGGGTGGACTCCTTCTGGATGTTGTAATCTGAGAGGGTGCGGCCATCTTCCAGTTGTTTGCCGGCAAAGATCAGTCGCTGTTGGTCTGGGGGGATGCCTTCCTTGTCTTGGATCTTAGCCTTGACGTTCTCAATAGTGTCTGAAGCCTCAACTTCAAGGGTGATGGTCTTTCCTGTCAAAGTCTTGACGAAGATCTGCATACCTCCCCTCAGCCTGAGCACCAAGTGAAGGGTGGATTCTTTCTGGATGTTGTAATCTGAGAGGGTTCGGCCATCTTCCAGTTGTTTGCCGGCAAAGATCAGTCGCTGTTGGTCTGGGGGGATGCCTTCCTTGTCCTGGATCTTAGCCTTGACGTTCTCGATAGTGTCTGAAGCCTCAACCTCAAGGGTGATGGTCTTTCCTACAAGGAAAATTGAATATTAGTATAATGCTTCTTACATCTCTAAATTCACAATCTTAGCATCTCACAGTGCCGGCAAATTGAAATTTTAATGGTATGTAGTAGGCCTACTGGTAGTGAAAATAATACACCTAACACTATTTTAAGTGCCACAAATATTCTCAAAAAATATTTTTCATTCAGGGGAGGGGGCTTGTAAAAAAACATGGCAAAAAGGCTAGACATAAAATCAGGTTAGAAGATTATGACCTGTGTTGGTTTAGTAGCCTAGCCTATAGAACTAGTTTCTAGTTTGTTTTTCCCCCCAATTGTTATCCCTAGTAAGTAGGTTCTATCGAATGATGTTGAGACCAAAGAGGGCACATAATATTTTTTATATTGCATATAATATATATATACTATGTTATGACGCCCATCGAAGCGGAAGGAGCGAAGCAAGCCCGGTCCTGTCAAAATTACCTGAAGATGCCGGAGAACATTCCGGCAAAACGTTGTTTTAAAAGGTATGTACCTAATCAACACTACACGTGGACGAAAACCCCAAAACCCGATACAGCATTATATATATATATTACACTTGTGGGATCTCGATCCTGTTGTGAATAAAGATCTAATAATAATTAATTAGAATTTAACTTAAAAAAATCAAAATTCAAAAAAAAATTACTGTATGCCTACATTCTTGATAGAAATTGTTTATTTATATTTATACCTAAAATACAGTTCATCAAGAACAGATTAACAATCCTTGAATATTTCAGGATTATTTTTTACGAAAATTTTTGGTCACTAGATGTTGGTCATGAACATTTGTTTTGTTGGTGCGCATAAATGCAGGAACATTCTACATACTTAATGACAAACCAATACGTAGGCCTAACTCAAAGAACGGGAGAGGTTACTGCATTCCAAAGAAGCAATTTTGGACAATTACGAACAAATGGGCCAAGATTATCTAGAACGAGGTTGGGTAAAGCACAAGATTTCCCATCAAACTCCCACGCTGGCTCCTTAAATGTTCTTTTGAACGCACTGGCAACGAGGTTAGAAAAAACAAGCTGTTTACCGTCTGCCTGTACTAAACGCCAGTCTTAAAAAGTAACAATTCTTCAAAATTTTACCTCGCACAATTTAGCCTATCGTAATGTTTGTGGTTTTAGGCAAAATATACAATACAAATTTTAGGTAAAGCAGTTTCTGCATCACTTCGTTAAAACGGAATAGTTTAATATGAAAATCATAGGAAATGCACTTGTGGGAAACATGTACTAAGCGGAAGCCCTAGACCTAAGTCTGATTTACATAAGGGCAGGCCTTCATGTGTAGGCGGCACATAGTCGTCAGTCTATCTAGATTAAAATCAGAGGCAGGTATTTATGGTAAAAACTAAATTTTTATTGCTAAAAACAGTTATTTATAAATCATTTTCAACACCAATTCACCACTTTTGGGCAGAACAAAACCAAAGATACAAATAAGTTTTACCACAAATACCCGTCTGAATTCTCACTACATTTAGAAGTAATCTGCAATTCTTTTACTAGGTTCCACACCCAAAATTTTTAAAAATAAGATATAGAGCGACAACTAAAAGTTAAATAATTTTCACCACCAATTCACCGCTTTCGAAAAAACGTAAATTGACTTTTATTTTTACCCCAAATAGCTGCCTGCCTCTGATTATAATCCTCACAAATTAAATTGATTTGACAATAGCTAGCCCTAGGCCTAGTTCCCATTCACGTAAGAAATTGTTTTAGCTAGGCCTATAAAAAATTTGATATCCTGATTGTAGGCCTATCGGTACCTTAGTACCTAATGTTTTAGTGGCCTGTCACAATGAAGTAGGCCTACTCAGTTTGATTTGTTGTAAAAATTTTGCCGTTGTTACATATAGGCCTAGTAAGCTCTTTTTACAATTTCTTATGGCCAAAACAAAAACTATGTAACACGTAGGCCCTGTCCTATAGGCCTAAGCCTACCCTTATACAACATTAAAATTCTTGCGACTGTGAATGATGGAAACTGGGCCTCCCTTACTTAGACAGAAATATGAAAAACTTGCCTGTCAAAGTCTTGACGAAGATCTGCATGCCACCACGAAGCCTGAGAACCAAGTGAAGGGTGGACTCCTTCTGGATGTTGTAATCGGACAAGGTGCGGCCATCTTCCAGTTGTTTGCCGGCGAAGATCAATCGCTGTTGGTCTGGGGGGATGCCTTCCTTGTCTTGGATCTTAGCCTTGACGTTCTCAATGGTGTCTGAAGCCTCAACCTCAAGGGTGATGGTCTTTCCAGTCAAAGTTTTCACAAAGATCTGCATGATGATGATTCTATATTTGGAAGAAAAAACAATTAGATCAGTGCATAGGCCTACCTAAGTTAAAAATAACAATGCATTTTGACAACCCTCGACAATTTTAAGAGCAGTAGGGCTACACTCGCATTGTGTAATATCCACTTGCAACGAGGTGGTGCAGGTAAACTAGGATCTGGGCCCCCGCCGGAGGCTTATTCGCAGAAGGCAAAAATGCTTGGGGTTCTGTATCATGGTTGGTGGCCTCAAACGCGATTTAAGAAGAATTACGTCTGATGCAGTAAAACACACAATTAAGTAGGCCTATGTTTTTGTCAATCCCGTCGATTTTATGCCTAAGTTAGGCTTCTCTTTGTTACAAGCGTTGTCGGCAGCCTGGAACTAGACTTCTTGATACGGTAGGTATTACGTAGTTCGTTTTTGCCGAGTGGTTGGTAACCGGCCATGGTCAGGGTGAAGATGCTCATCAGGCAATGCGCGGTAGTTGTATTGCAGGCGCGGTTATTCAAATGTTAAGACCGTAAAAATAGCGAGTCGCACGATGAGTTATCTGCTAGTGTCTATTTTACCTAGCAAACAAAAAAATTTTGACTCTCAAATTGGAATTGTTTAGGGTTGCATTACGGGTCATTCCACCGTTGGCCGTATTTCTTTGTTTGGCAGGAGTCCATACCAGTCTCTAGGCTAACTGCATAAGCTATGAAGATTACATACCAAAATGAAAACAAACAATTGAAGACTGAACTGTACAAACAGGTCTAAGCCCCAGGAACCTTAAGGTAGGACTATCTAATAGACCATTTTCAGAATTAACTGCGTATGCGCGCTCCGTTGCAAAGCATTATGGGAGAAAGGGATTGAGTGTACTAGGCTACCTATAGTTGTGCCTACAATATTAACACTTTTACTTCCAGGAAAGCCTAAATTATACACACCTCTCGGCGGCCATTGAAACTCTTATGTTTTATGTGAATATTTATTTCCACTGGATTGAAATTCAATTTAGCAAATAGATTATTGCATTCAATTCAAATAAAAGTTTAAAATATCCTGTGTAGTCTACATTGATGTACAAAATCGTTAATTCATACGTTGTATGCTTGATTTGGTCGGGTTCTCAACGTATCAACCAATGTGGAACCCCTACTAGTTTGACGGAATTGCAATTTTTTTTTATTTTTTACTTTTATTTTTTTGCCAAATCACTTGATATTTCAAAGTATTTAAAAATATTGCGCGGAAACCAATTAAAAATAATTTTCGCCTTCTGTTTTATAAACAAAAAGGTAAGTTTTTAAAGTACGCGGAGCGACGCGGCCTAGGAACTTACCGTGCGAGTGAAATCACTGTCAAGTTACCTTAAACAAGAACACAAAAAAAATCCAAATAAAATCATCAAGTTTTTACGGTTATAATAAAAAAAAATTCAAACCTTTAACGTCGTTTTTTTAAACGAAATCCTTTTGGGGTGGTTGAAAGGCCTTTAATTAAAAATAGCGAGGGTAAATTATGTAGGTTGGAGTTTTTATGACCAAATGTTGTAGCAGTAAGTAAAATCAACGTAAATACAAATGGCGGTCAAGACAGGAAATGAGCGAGTGATTGTGTAAAACATGTGGGTTACTATTTTTTGGTATTTTTCAAGAGTGATTAGTATAAATAAATCGTTAATAATGAGGTAACTTCTTCATTGTTTCTATTTTGAAGTTGTTTTTTTTATTTTTTTTTTGGAAAAAACTGTGTTTAAAATTTGGACAAGTGTGTGTAGGGCTCAGGGGTTAGGGATTGCGTTTGTTATTCAATCAAACTAAAAGTGATAAAAAGTCCCAAAATACTTTCCGCGCCCAAAACCAGGTAAACAAAATAATATTCAATTTAAAAAGGAAAATCTAAATTTAATGTAAATAACATTCCCTCAAATTAAAATATACCAAAAAAAAAAAAACAATGTATACTTGTGAACTTGTTTGGTTGGAGGGGAAGAGGGGCAAATTAAATCATTTCTTTCACCAAAGTACACCATTTGACTTGACGTGAAAAAAGCAAGGTGATTAGCCTATGTATTTAATGGTTAAACCGGATTGTGAAAAGTAGATTTTGTTTTTAGGTAAAACGTACGATTTTCACAGCGAATTTTGACGTTGTACCATAGGCACCTAACCTGACTGTAGATCCAACGTACGAGTATAGGGGACTACTGTTAAAAATATTAGTAGGCCTAAATCGAATGGAACACTGTTGGTTCACAAGTTGCATTTAATTTTAACGTGTGTTTGAAAATTAGGCCTAGGCCTAGGCCCTACGTAATTTTCAGATGAGATACGTAGCAACGCCACCATCTTGAGCCGTCCAGAACGTTGGCAACGTAGCTTTTGTGAATGCACTTCGTTTTTCGAGTTCTACTATCTAATACACAGGGCATCTATGATTAACAAAGATCTATTAAAATCGACCAATTAGGTACGGTAATAGGATGCCTAACAACAAACTGAGTGTATATTCGTACGGTACCGGTACCTACGTTGGATTCTCGGTTAGTATGTTTAGGGTAGGCCCATCACTGGATTAGGGCCTACATCGAACAATCGGAAATCGGTTTGAAACCGATTAGGCCTACATAGGAAACCGATCTTCATTTTGTACACCATTTTTTTTATTGCGAAGTCAAAACGAAGCAACGAGTCATACATGTACATAGAGGTGGAACCAGATAAGCTGGCGGCCGTCAAGGTCAAGCGAGAGCACAGACGCCAACGTTGACAATTTACACACAACTGACATTAGGTAGGGCTTACCGTATTTGGCCTTTGTTATCGTGAATGTTATCAATAAACAACATTTATAAGTTGTGAATAAAGTAGTTCGTCCACAATTTCAGTATTTTAACGAAATATTGATTTTATGTAGGTAATCACGATTACGAAAGTGTTTTTTTGCCTTGTTTGGTAATGGTGTGTCCAAAGTTACAGAGCTGTTTATAATGCCAACCTCGCTGGGACTGCGATTCTATAACTCTGACGGAGTTGGACCCGGGCGTTTTCTACCGTAATCGACTCGGTTGTAAGTGATCGACCCAGTTGAGGTCGATATCGTTGCGATATAATCCGTGACAACCGAGTCCGACTCGGCTATATTTTTTAAATGGGATGATAACCCTTTGGCCTACACGTAAACACAACCAGATTATTAACTTTCTAAAAACGAAATAACAATAGTATTTTCAAAAGAAAACCTACCTTTAGTAAGGGCCTACCCCTAAAAGTCCCCGTGCGTTCCCTTTTTTCATGAAATTATACCATTTAAATCCAATTTCTCCCCGATTGGAAATAATACACACATCTATGTCATTTCGAATATTTGACAACTGACTGCGAATCATTTGTTCACATTTGACCGTCCACGGCCATCTAAATCATACCTTTCGACCTCGACCAACAACAACCGGAACGATTACTGTTACTCCCGAGTCGGTCCCGTGACGGAGTTGAACCCGTGAAGTTACTGAATAGGGGCCCAGAAGTGATGTTAATGTTAGGAGCATCAAATTTTCATGATTTTATTTGTACACTTCATAAATACTTCACTTTTAGGATATATTGGGCAAGGCTTGGCTTTTCTCCGAAAGCAGTTCTATAGTTATTTTATTTACTTTTTGCCGATCCTGTGGCCATAGGCCTAGTGCGTGGACGACAGTGCTGCGATCCCTCGGCGACCGCCACTTTAACTGGTTCCACCTCTCACTGGCCTGCTCGACGCCTCGAAGGTCACTCGACACTCGCTCCACCTAGCGCTTACCCTTTTCACACACCAGTCTACTTGTTCGGCAGCCTCGTGCCCCCCGCCCCCATCAGCACAACCCGCTCAGCCGGTAGCCTACTCAACTTTCCGATACAGCGCAGTCATCAGAATGTGCATTCGTCGTGAGAGCTATTTAGTGCAGCGGCGGGGGGAATATACACACAAAATCTTGCGGAGCAAAAACCGGTTAACCGGTTTCGTAAAAATACTAGTCGTCGTAGGCCCTTCACTGGACCAAGATCAGTATAATATATAAGAGTCTGCACTAGACGTAAAGCTTTTCCAGCAATATCAGTGTTCTAAAATTGTCCCGTCCTCGCCGAAGTAGGTAGGGCCTAGGGCTAGGCCCTACCTCTATACCCAACACAAAGGAAGGGTAATTATGCCGACACGGTTTTCCCAGAAAAAGATGAAAACATTTACTTACCATATTCCAGTGTGTGTATTATGTTCCTTAATCTTTTCAGGTACGCAAATTTTGGTTTTTAATTTTGTAAACAATGTTTTCATCTTTCACTATGGAAATTGAGCGCATTTGTTTCGTCCACTACTACAATAAATCGCCATGTTGATTTGGAAAGCGTGATCTCCTCTGACACGTCCTACCGCTGCGTACGCAGCGTAAAAAAAGTATTTTTGTTTCAAATGGACGTTAAGGTTAAAAAAGGTATTTTTGTTTAAAATAGCGACGTTAAAGTTAAAAAAGGTATTTTTGTTTAAAATAGCGACGTTAAAGGTTTGAAGGTTTGTTTTTTAGTAAAACACAACGGAAAAACAGTGACGCACAATTTCTAAAATACCTTTTTTAACCTTTAACGCGCTATTTTAAACAAAAATACCTTTTTTAACCTTTAAAGTCGCTATTTTAAACAAAAATACCTTTTTTAACCCTTTTAAAGTGCTATTTTAAACAAAATACTCTCTTACGCTGCGTACGCACGGAAGAGACTAGCGGAGGAGATAGCGCTTTCAAAACCAGTATGGCGCCTACGTACAGTACGTACAAATGCAAACAATTTACAAGGTAAAAGACGAAAAACATTGTAACAGTGAAAAATCGTAATGCGGTAGCTGAAAATGAATTAAGGGAACATTAAATTTCACACACTGGAATATGGTAATAAATGTTTTCATCTTTTCTCGGAAAACCCTAATTAAAAGGGAAACTAACAGTTCTCAAGAATTAGGCCTAGTTTAACTTTAAAGGAAATAGAAAACTAGGACATACTACAAAAAGTCAGAAAACCAATAGGAAGTGTAAAAAATATAACCAAGTATGAAAAAGATATTCAATAAGATTAGAAAATTGGCCCTTATTTCTTCGTCTAGCCATAGAAAACCTCAAAGGAAATTTAAAAATTTTCTTAAGGCCCTTTAGCCAGCTGCTGCCTGGGACGCTTCCTCCTCGTGGCCTGTCAAAAGGTTTTTGGTTAATTTTTAACCACATTACCCACTAAAAATTACATTAATAATTAATATACAGAATCTTTTCAATCGATTTTAAAAAACCTCAAAGTTAAAATTTGTTTATGGCTTTGTTAAAAGAAGAGAAGCTCGCAAAAACTGCCTTCCGCTTTGGAATTGGAACGCCATGGACTAAAATTTTGGTTCTAGTTTATAGGTGCAACTACTTAATCCCAATTAAATAACTAACGGGAAAATTACTATATTTAACGCATCATACTTTTACTCATTTAGAAAGCAAATAATATTTTTAGAAGATTTTTTAAGCTTTATCAACAAAGCGATTGAAAAATGTTTTATTCTTATTTTATTTAGAAGACGACGGTTATTTTAAAACTTTGGTTCATCCATGTCATAAAGGGTATCAATTTAATGTGTCCGCATTTTCAAACTAACTAGAAATTCGGAAGATAGTGTTCCGTATATGTTTTTTACGCATTTTCCCAGGAATATTAAAAAATGTAAAAAAATTCCTAAAACGTCATTATCCCGCATTTGAAAATAATTTAAAACAAAAATCTAAAATCCCCTCATTTACCTATAATTTCTGGAGGCTGGTTCCGGTCATGCAGTATCATTATTTATTTATTTATTGATTTTTACCTGCCCATATCATTATAATAATATGCAACCTTGGGGTTTGTTTAAAGATGAAGTTGAAATTATAAAATTAAACTTACAAAACTTGATATTTCAACAAATTAGTCTATAGTTTGTATTTACTTATATTTTTTGTCGATCCTATTCAGTTGGACTAAATTTACAAAGAGGTAGGCCCTACCATAAATAATTTTTTAAAAACTAAAGAGGCCTACTCTAAACCCAAATTGCAAAACGCACCTGGAAAATAAATAGTCTGATCTGTTTTCGATATGCATTCGATTCGGAGACAAAGTATAGGCCTATAAGAAGAAGGCTAAGCAATTTAATGAAAAAAAAGTGATGGTCATTTTTCCTCTGGGAAGTCCAAATTGAATGTTTTAGCGCATTTGGGTCTGCCAGAGAACTGAGAAAAACATTTCAGTAAGGACTGCCGGTGGCTGGGCTCGAACCAGCGAAATCCCGAGGCTAAATCAGATTTAGCACCTCTGCGGGCAACAGCACAACGTGTATGTGACACTGTGTCCAACATCTTTGAATGTCAAAAAAGTATTGTTTTATTTTGATACACGTCAACCGTTTGGTCATTTTCTGTAGAGTGTAGCCTATCTATCAAGGGAGCAGAACATTTATTTGGGACAAACGCATAGTGGCTAATTTGTACAGAAAAAGGTGGTAAAAGGTGGTATATACGCAGTCGTCGAATTTTTCTGAAGGGTGATTGCTTAAATTTAGATAATAATATCGACGTATGGACTTTCGTGGGCCGAAGGTGAAACATTTTTAGACCTTTTTTCCTCTCAAAATAGCTTGTAGTGCGATCTGAGACAGGAATGCACTAAATAAGCCTACTAATTGCAATAATTTATAGGTATGCCTAACTTTTTTATACCTAGTGCGTTTCTTTCTAAGGATTTAATATTTACTACATTTTTTGTTAGGCTATATAAAAAAAGGTGGGTATACTGCGTATCGAGTGTCGGGGGGGGGGGGCACTGAGTTCTAGGGGGGGGGGGGCTGTCTCTAGCTATACGGGGCGTTGTGATTTGTGACTGTTCCCGTAGAAACTCATTTTAGAGAGACGGTGAGGGCGTGGGGGGGGGGGAGGATGATGAGCTTTCTTTTGCTTCCTCATGCTAGATACACAACTATAATTGTGTTGTTATTATAGCACATATAGTTTTTTATGCTATATAGTTTATAGCTACAAGTCAACACCCCCAAGAATTACCCCCCGCAACCTCCCTACGAGCATGGCAAAGACGATAAGGCCTTTCCTCCCTGGACCCGGCCTCGAAGTAGTAGGTGAGGCGTGGGGGTGCTTTTGTTTGTTTGTGGCGAAAAATTAAGGCTGCCATTTCCATGTATAGGATGGCGAAAGAATACCCATTCAACACCTTTCGGGCAGGGCTAACATCCACAAAGAAAACACAGGTAGTTTTCATAGTGAATGTGATGGTTTGATTTCAAACGCAATTACCTTAGAACACACAGATCATCTTCCCGGAAATAAGTGGCGTTGAATCTCGGAACAATGGACTGGGCATCATCACAGAGGCTTCGTTATGTTGTTCAGTAGACATCCCCCCTTGCGCAATAGCGCGGACACGTGCCTAATGTGCTACCAGACCAGCTGTTGAAGGTCCAGCTGTCAATGTCATCCCTGCCTTGCCTAGCAACAAGACACAAGACGCTCGGCTAATTGTCGTCTTGACTTGGTGCACAGCCAACACTAGTGGGACTTCTTGCAGGGTTGGCGACCTCCACGGTTCGAAAATACATCCAGGAAGACAAAGACGAGAGTTTAGTTTAATCAAATAACGATAAACGGGGCAGGGTACTTTGACAAACTCGGGATTCACTTGCAGAAAGTATAAAATATGTTTCAAATGTGACGAGATGGTATACCTGGTTATTACAACCATAACAACAACAACAACAACAACAACAACAACAACAACAACGACGACGACGACGACGACAACAACAACAACAACCTCGCGATTACCCCGGTAGAAGTAGTCAGGAAGTTGGTAGAAACAATGTAATCAATCATAATAAAAATTAAAGTCATGTAGTTCCATATTATGTGTAGGCTGTCGTCAACAGGTCACAAGTGAAAATCGTTTTCCACACAGTTCCATTACACAAAATTACCTCCGATCGTTCAGTTCATCTATCTTGGGAACCTCGCCCTCACCCAGTGGCATAACTTTATAGGAGGGTGATGGGAGGCGACCCACCAAATTTGGTCACGGCACGGGGAGGGGGGGGGACACAGTTTTATGGCAAGATTTTGTAAACTGACAATTTTCACAATAATGTTATAAATTACTGACAAAACCACGCTAAAACCTAGTAAAATACCACCATTTGCAATGTTAAAAATAAAAAATCGGGTACTATGCGCCCCAGACCCGCACTAGCTGGGGGCTTGGATTGTAGCTACAAAAATGTTCGCCCCCCCCCCCAAACAAAAACAAGGGCAGTTACGCCAGTGCCCTCATCCTACGTATAATGTTACTTGTTTATTGTTTGCTTCAAGTCGCAAAAAGCGCGTCTTGCATTATTGTACTCGTACTGTACAATGTGTTGTATAGAAAAAATAAGAGATATATTAAGGAAAACAACAATATTAAGAAAAAGTAACTATAATACATATTGCTAGTACGAGAACACATCAAATTATTATCTTTTTAACTGCATGAGCGTTCCGAGGTATACCTACGCTTCAGAGAATACAATACAATATCATTTCAACAACATCGCAGTTTACACGCACACATGTTCAGTGCTAATGAGCCCAACATCCGTTGTGTAAGAAGGAAGGCGACCCTATTTGCATTGTTCAGTACAACAACGCAATTCGCACTCGGTTCTAGCCTACTTAATCATAATGTAACGTTACTTTCTAACAGGTGCATAGCAGAGCTTCGTGACGACGAACATTAAATAATTATACATGTTGGTTTTGACCGAGGGGGGGGGGGGGGGGGGGCGGCCGCATGTAAAGAAAGGGGGCCGAGCTCAAACTGTTGTGAAAATAAGAATTACTCTCCAAGTTTTGTTTTATGTTTTTCTTAAAATTAATGTCGATATGAAGAATGAATTTTTAAAAAAAGTCTTGCATTCTAAACTCGGGTGAGAGGGTATCCAGAAAAGCAGGGGCAACAATCAGGACATTTGTGGAGCAACAAGTGATATAAACAATCTCCACGATGCAGGGGAAGCTCCTAAAATTATTATATGTTCTGGGTTTCAACTTTTCAAAGCTGCACCGGGTACGGGTCCCGGTACCTGAATCTAGCTTTGTTTCCACTTTCCACTCTTAGACTCAGTAAAGTAAATAAAAGATAGACGCTTGCCCGAATCTGATGCTGCATTTGAACAGCTGATAATAAAGCAAAGAATAATGGAGAATGAAACTACCTGGCCTCACGGGTCTTTATAATAATAAATATCCACCCAAAAAAAAAAAATTAGTAAATTAATGTATGTATTTCGGAAAAAGTAAAAAAATAACACAATTATTGTCGGGTATTTCTAAACCAAAATAATAATATTTTCTGCCGAGTGCTGCTTGAGCTTGCTTGCTATGGGAGAACAACTTTACACATTCGTCCTTGTTCGACCAATATAAGATTCCAACCATGACGTAGGAATCATAGTTCAACTGCTAAACTACCAAGGTCGTAATACTGGTTGCAAAACAAGATATGAACAAAGTGTTGCAGGCCTACCCAGATTATATTACCCGTTCAGAAAACAGCTGGCACTGGAGAGAGCCGGAGAGAGCTGTTGATTTGCAAATGTAAATACGTTCATCAAATTTTAAAAAGTAAATTACGATTTATGTTCAAATGTACCGGGGTAGCATGAGTTTCGACTTTCGAGTGCAAAGATACTGGAAAACAAACAGAAATGTGCATACAATGTAGAATCTTAGCACAGTAACAAATAACGATAATCCATAAAACTACAGAAACACTAAACACAACTCAAATTGAAAATACTGTCAATAAGCGTATAAAACAAGAAAATTGCGCCAAAGAATTGAAAGATAAAAGTGGAACACCTCAACTCGATCAAAAATCTACCTTGGATTTTTTAAGCTTCCTAAGCAATAAGCAATGATATTGATGTAGTATATTTCGCGTTTTCCTAGTACATTTCTTATGATATTCCCCCGTTTGGGCCCGGTGTAGAATTGGCCCAGAGCATGGCTCTGCTAATCGTAAAAGGCGATTCAAGAGAAAAAGTCCACCTCGCAAACATCAGCTATAGTAAGAAGGGTAGAAGCCTATATATTACTCCCCGAATCTTAAGGCGAGCTCTGGCAATCGTCGTCGGGGACCTTGCTCCCATCCATTGACGACCCCTCGACGACAATGACACCACGAACGATGACAAAGACAATGTCGACCGCGACGTGAGAACACCCTTTCCTCCCCTTACCCATGGCTGGTTCTGACCAGCATGGCCCCTCCTCTCCTAGTTTAGAGTGGTGCATTATGACCTAACTGTTGACGCGTCCTTTTTCCAAATAAACAAAAAACCTTATGATACTATACAGATACTACAAATTCACGTGTAAAAACCAGTAAATAACGAATACCTAAGTGTGTTCGAAAAAAATACCATCCACGATACTTCTCTTGATTCCACTTTCACGGTGTGCAACGACTGCGAAGCCTTGGATACGGTGCCTCACAAGCGTTGAAACTACCCAGCCGTACGAATCATCCGACAATTTCTCTTCACTACCAATGATTGTTGTATACGTTTTAATATATTTAAGAGAACATAACATATCTGTCTTATTATTATTTCCGTATTCATCCGTGACGAGGGAAATCTGGGGAAAACCTCTCAGTCAGGGCTTCCAGAGGTTAGTATCGATCCAACGAACTCCTCAATATGCGATCAGACAGTCTTATTAATATACTTTCTAACAAACATTTATTTATTATTATTCAATCAATGCTCAATCAAAAATGTATTGCGAAAATACATTAACCACTAACAGTAGTTCGTTAGTTTTATTTTGCTTTTGTATCGAGATAATAGCAAAATTCAGTATTACCGAGCAACTTCCTGAAAACAATTTATTCGCAATTAGCTTGTTGGATTACAGCGCAATAAATTATGTATTGTTAATCAATGACAATTTAATGTTGTTACAAAAAGAAAGGAGTTGAGTATATCGCAAGGAAAACATCACATTGAAAAATATCCACCTATACATACAATATCAGACCATGGACTTATGAATGTATTATATTTGTGAGTGGTGATATCTAAAAATTGAAATCATTGCAAATTAAATTAGGATTTAGTCTTTTTTTTGTTGTTGCTGGGTTGCTGTCATTTTTTATATTTAGAATTTTGAAATTTTTTTTTTGATAGCAAGCGAATAAGTTCATTTCCATGGTGCACGTATGGTGTGAACATGATTCGTCCATATCGAGTTTTCTCCTCGCGTGTGAGAGTGATGAAGCAAACAATAGCTTGATTTCCTGTTACTTTACAGTTTCACGCCACCAGGCCAGCTAGAGCTAGTGAACAAAGCTGATGCAACACGCCACGACGTTGTGTATCGACGTAGGCGACGACGTGACGCAGCAACACGTGATGTGACCCTGGTTCACAGTCAGCTGATCGGATCTGATGGCGCACAGAGAAAACAAGGCGATAATAGCACACACTGCGGAATAATTAACAACACGATAATATCCTCGCTCCATAGAATATATGATATTTCAGAGGATTTTCTATAACATTCCAATTTAAAATCTAGAATCGAAATATTAATTTTTGGCAATAATTATTACTATTTTCGTATTTAATACATGCATGATGAGACGATGATTTTTTCGGTGAGTGATGATAGATGATGATGCAGGACGATGACAATAAACCCATGCCTTATGCGGGATTCAAACCCACGTCCTCGTAGAGCCGATCGCTTCGGACCAGCGCTACCGCGGACGGCTAAAATACATGCACAGTCATATAATAAAGTAAAATAGCACCTCACATGTTTCACGTGCAAGTATAATGATACGCCAAGATTTTATTTTTTTTTTTCAGAAAAAGATTTCAAGAACTCGGTAGGTTATCACTTAGTTATCAGCACCGGAACACTCGACCACAGACATCGGGTTTCAGCGGCTTCCTGTTGTGAATGCTCATTCAAGTCAAGATCGGTCAAGTCAAGATCAGTCAAGATCGGTAATATATATATATTACTATATTTTACCGATCTTGATTCTGAGCAGCCGAGCCGTTCTATTGGCACTTAGCAGCCTTCTTTGAGCTGACGAATGTTGATACAGGTGCGCTCGTCAACTCAACAAAGACTGTGATAAGTGCAAGATAAAAGAGTCCTGCCACCTGAGAATGTGCATTCGCAATCATATTGCCCTGTCATATCGAAAGCCGCTAGTCTCATTGTTGTTGGTGTTATAGCAAGTACAAGTCCACAAATTATTTTTGGTTTGATTCAATGGAATGAATATCAACATTAAACAATATAAACACATTGCAAGTTGTATTACGCGGGTCTCGAACCCAAATTCTTTGTGGAGAGTATCCAATTGCTTACTCCTAGTCGTAACTCCTAACCATCTTTGCAGCCACGAGCCCAAGAAACGGCTCGCATTCGCATGTTTCAGCACTTCCTTCACAGATAATAGAGTACACTGTTATCTGTGCTTCCTTGTTAGTTCTTACCAGGCTAGGTACTAGGAAGTGTCACAAGCTTCCGCGAGGCGGGTCTCGAACACAGGCTCTTTGTGAAGACCAGGCGCGTAGGAATGTTTTGAAAGTTAGGGGTGGGCAAGTTTATCAGCAGATTTTGTAATTGTGGGTGTATCTGGGGTCTGGGGCGAGACACTTTCAACCATACTACAGTTTTCGTTTCGTCATGTTTTTTACTGTGGCACTCGGACTCTGTAAACGATGTTTTACAGCAACTATCGGCGATCTAAAAACCCAAAAAATTAATGTGAAGAGGCCCATTTTAGTAATTTCAACCTATTTCTTTGCATGTAATGACGAAGCATACTGGCAAATATATTCGTTTTACCAATGTGACTGTCGAATTGTATGTGATGCATACTTACAACTCACGTTAGTCCCCCCCACCCCCCTCGGTTAATTCCTACGCCACGGTGAAGGCTGTAAGACTTCCTTGCTCTGCTCGTAGCCATAGAAGTTGGCTCGCGTTGTTTCAGATCTGTTGAAACGATCCCTCAAAGTTGGCACTTCCTTGTTACCAGGCTACTAGGAAGTACCACCAACATTTTGCTCTTCAGGTGAAATCTAATAATAAACCAACGCGAAGCTACGGCGCAATAATATGCGGAATATTTCAGCCGCCAAGCGAGTTCAATGTGCCAGGCGATTGATAATACGTAGACACGACTGAAATCGTTTTTTAATGGAACCAAAGTTGAAAGGTCACACCGAGGACGCGTCGCCACAACAACACTGTGTTGTTTATTTTTTCCTTAGTAAAAACTAGTTCAGTTAGATTAGTTTGTGCTTTATGGGTGCACCACATTATGCGTCTCGAAGATAGATGTGCGCGGGACAGACCCGTGCTGCTTAGATCCAGCCACAGGCAAAGGCAAGGGGGTGGATGCTACGCAAAGCTTATGTACGTCATTGGGGGCAGGGGATTATCACACGTCGCGGTAGTTATTTTATAATTGGATGTTGCTTTACGTCTCATATTTATGCAACTTGGCAAATCGAGACGAAGGCAGGGACTAAGGGATGACGCGGGGGAACAAGGGGTGGACAAAGTCTGTGCTGGTCAGAACCATACATGCGTATGGGGAGGGCAGGGGTTCCCCCACGTCGTGGTCGTCTCCGTCTGTGTCATCATCCGTCCGTGTTGTCATTGTCGTCGCCGTCGGGGAGGTAGTCAAAGGGAAGGGGAAAGTTCCCCGACGACGACCAAGAGCTCGCCATTAGTTTCAGGGAGAAAAACTCCCCTAATCACGGGCCAAACCACGAGAAGGATGCGAGTTGGAATTTGATAGCCCGGTCGTGTTCGTAGTCGTCGTCGAGGTCGTCGATTCGAAGAGGGAAGTGTCCTCGACAGTCGACAACTACTACCAGAGATAAATAATAAAAAAAATTACGTTACACAATAAAGACAAATAAATGTAGGCATTAGAGCATTAATCAACGAGAAAAATATACACAATACCATATCTTCGAGTTCAGTTTGTTATGCGCGTCGTGTGTTGATAATGTTGCGCTTGCACTATAAAAAGTATGGTACGAGTGCACATGGCAGTCGGGGACACATGATGAGTGGTGTAAGGTGGAGTGGATGTAAAGGATGTAAGGAGGTTGACAATACCCCCCCCCCCCCCAAATGGAAATCAATCATTAAAATTATTATTATTCGCTCGTCGATGGTGTAGGCCAGGCGTCGAAGAGATGGAAAAAAATAGATTGATTTAACTAATGGACAGTACAAGGTCAAATCATGGAGTTTATGGTCAAATATCGCACAGTCTGGGTGTATGAAAGCAGGTTGAATAACTCGCATCTGGCGATGTTGCAGACTTTTTCTCTTACTGGCGTTGGCGTACAAAGCAAGTATAACTAGTAGTCGTAGGGAGAAAGCACGTGCTGCTGGTACTTGATTGAGCATGTGAAAACAGGACTGGGTACGCATCAGAGCGAGCATCAGAGGCCAACTTGCGTCACATTATGTTGATGCAGGGCTTCGCTGGAAGACGCAGGCTGGACGGAAATAGCAGAAATTGTATAAATGTAGCCTACGCGATTTATGTTGCGCGTGTCAAACCGCGATTCGCCTGTAACTTACTAAACCTCCAAGGTTGAGAGTCAATCATTGGCAGTCTTCTTCAATCTTCATGGCTTGCCACTCATAAAGATGATGCCCGGCCTTCTAATTCTATAAACTTTCTCCAAACGATTGGAATGTCAACTTTAGTGCAAGATGTTCATATAGGGAGGGGTAGGGACCCCTAAATGCACTTGAAAAAATAGTTGTAATATCAAATTCGTAGTTTAGCAGTTCTAAAACTTTAAATATATGTAGTGAACAGATTACAATAGGTTCCATTGTTGTTGGCGGAGGTACCGAGTATGAAGAGGGGAACATTCCTGAAAATACGTTCTATTCGTGCATTGAAATCTCGTTATTGGTGGAGGTGCCGTTGTTTTGTAAAGTTTGGGTGACGCTAGCCCCCTCTCATGACACCCAGGGACACCAAAAACATTCTGTGTCATCCTTGTTGAAGTACAAAAAACTTATGTCAATGTTGACTGGCGTCCCGTTTGGTTTTATCGTGAGACGTGACACACGGACGGACGGACATAAAAGCTTCGCTCCTTAATACGGGGCGCACTTTTGCAGAACTCAATTTTTTAAAATGCCGGTAAACCCGCATGTTTCCAACGAATCAGTGAAAATATCTACGAGTCTTGTCCCAGTCATTCGTCCATCAAATTTCGATCACCTCTTCATATAGATAATCATACAATTAATTAATGTAGGTATGTGTTGCGGAACAAATAATAAATAGAGTACCGGTACTTGTCTAAAAAGATTTCGCACGTCACTACAGGGCAAGTGGATTCTACGTCTATTTCCAGCGATTATGAAGTGAATCGATATTAACTTGGCCCAACTCTGGACTATAGGAGTGACCCGTGAGACATTGCGCTATTTCAGAAACGTTTAGTCACAAGTTTTTAAAGAAATAAACATGACGCTCTTCACCACATAACAGCTAGTTTATTTAGTGATGATGATTTTTGTCGCTCAACGTATATATTATTGCAATGTTGGTATTCGCGACTATGTGCGGTGATAGATGAGGGCGAGGACAACAAGAAACATGCCCTATGCGGGATTCGAACCCGCGTCCTCGAGTCATGTGTCAAACGCCCATATCGCATCCCCCCCCCAACATCCAGTAAGTATAAACGATAGCCTGTAGGGTATAACGGTGTTTCAGAAAATAAGAAACACTGGATAAATTTATGAGAAGATAGATGCATGGATATACACTTAGGTACAGCTACAACTACAAGAGACAAGACCATTAAAATAGACGTTGGCTTGACGTGTTCTATATAAGGTCTAATCTCGAGATTTGAGTTGGTACTGATAGAAGAAGCTTATACTGCCGAGTACCGACTGCAGTCTGCAGTTGTAGTTATCGTAATCACATGATGCACTACGTAATTATGCTGTGCGCCACGTGTTAATATTATCAGCATGACTTGTTATTTACGATCAGTAAATCATTGACATTGGCATTGACATATACCCAAGATAAAATTAAAAGACTCACTATCTCAAACTTCACAATAAGCAACAGTAAATAATATTGTAATCCACGTGTTAGTGGTGTAATTGGACGGACGGGGTCCGCTCCATAATGGTCTCAGATCAACAATAAAAACAATGCCAGAAAATTACCCAAATAACCAGAATAAATTGCTTTTAAATTAAAATTTATTAACGCAGTCACCGTAGATTCTACTTTTTAAAGTGTTTAGAAAATATATTTGCTTCGAAAATGCCGTTTTTTGCCTACGTTCAAGTGTCATGTTAAGCCCAAAGTTAATTCAAATCCAGTTATTTTGTTAAAAACGTCATTCAGCTCAATTTCTATTGTTTCGTAAGCTAGGACAAATTTCAACGTTACTATCACGTTTCAAAAGTCTAAGTGACAACGTTTGAGTCCTAGTATTTATGATTAGTTGTGCCCCTCGCAGTGGCCGATTCGGCCAGCGGGCGAACTCGGTAAAAAGGCGAAAAAGCTGGCGCGACGAAGTTGGAGGGATGGGCAACGAGCTTCAATTTCCCGGACACCCCAAAAAATAGCTGGGTGTTTTTGTTTTTTTTGTTCGTTTTTGTGTATTCTGATTGTTCAGTCCCCCATACGCAACGGTATGGATCAGGGAAATTTGATAGACTCAAATCTCTGAACTTAGACTTGACGTTTTTGTACAATCGAAGAAATATTTCTCATGAAATATCGTACTTTTAACGTTTTATTTTTTCGATTTTTTGGCGATATTTTCGTGCCATTTGGCCAATTCTGACCAAACGGGTGAGCTAAAACGTTCATATTATACATGACATTAAGGTTATGGTGATTTAGTACATTTTGAAAGAAAAAGTTGAAAAAGTTAGCCAGAATCTATAGAAATAAAGCTTTTAATATAAGATTTTTGGTTTTTTGTACGATATTTTCGTGCCATTTGGGCCAATTCTGACCAAACGGGTGGGGTTTCAACGTTCATATTATACATGGTGATGTAGTACCTTTTGAAAGAAAAAAATGAAAAAGTTAGCCAGAATCCATAGAAATAAAGCTTTTAATATAAGTTTTTTACGGTTAATAATACCAATTGACAAGAAACAAAAGAAACTTGACAACATTCACCTACAATGCGTAGGCAGCAAAACAAAGCACTTGTAAAAGTAAAGATATCCCAAGCAAACTTAAAACTTTAAAAAGCTCATCCATCAACGCGGCGGGACTTTAGCGTTTTCCTAGTTATGAGAAATTTATTCGATTGTACCCAAAAACGTAGCAAGTCTAAGTTCAGAGATTTCGAAGGTCCTGTCAAATTTTCATCAAGATCGCATATGCCGTTTGCCCGGTAGAGAGCGAACAAACAGACAGAAATACAAAAAAAAAAAAAAAACAAAAAAACACCCGAGCTAAATTTTTTGGGGGGTCGGTGAAATTGAAGTCTTCGCTTCACTCGCTTCGCTCGCTACGCTCATCCAATTATTCGCGACACGAGATTTCTACATAGATTTTAAAGTGTTTTAGCAAATTATTTGCTAGCGTCGACGCCGTTTCTTGTTATTCCAATGTACAAGGATAAACAAAAAATAAAAGTGAAAAATCCACGACAATTTGTTAATTTCCGCTCAATATCTCAAGTTTGTTTCGGTAAGGCCACGGAGGACAAAGATAAACGAACATCACGTTATCAGACTCCAAGGTGACAATCTGTTTGAGCCGCTAGATGTTGTCAGTCTAGTTAGTGTGTGCACCATGGCGGACAAGGAGTGCCCGATCACCGTGCCCGCGGTCGACCGCGTGGTGGCGGAGCTGGCGCGCGAGGAGGGTTGGACGGGAGTGGGCTACGAGCTCAAGCCGGGGAGCAAGGCCGGGGACAACTATGTGGGGGTGATTTACAAGGTCACCGTCACGGGGGAGAAGCAGGGGAAGAAGGTACAGTCCCCCATACGCTAGTTGTTGACAGTCATGGGGGATGGACCCTCTCTAATTCAGATAAAGAATGTAGGTATTATAAGTTGAAGAAAATTTTTAAAAATCGAAAAAAATCGTAAAATCACGATTTTCACGAGAAATAATTTTTCGATTGCGCTCAAAAACGTGGCAGTTCTTGATTTCGAAGGCCTCCATAAAATTTTATCGCAATTGGAGTATCGCTTTAGCCGGAATCGTGCTAACAGACACACAATCCAGACGCAGTCAAAGAGGGAGGCTTCCTGGCGGTACCGTTGTTGTCCTCATACCGAAACTACAGGCGAGCTCTGGCCGTCTACATGAGAAACTACCCTCCTACACCACCCCCTCCTGTGGTTGAATCTGTCCTCTACATCCCCTAGGTTACAGTGGATCAAAATGACCTAACGGTTGGCGCGCCCTTAAACTAATTACCCCACCTCCACCACCACCCCCACACATAAAATCTAAAACTGGATTGTTAAAATATTGTTGGATGAGCGTAGCGAGCGTAGCGAGCGAAGCGAAGATTCCATTTCACTACACTGGAGAAAAAAATCCGGAATGTTTTTTTTTCTTTCTTTTTTTGTATTTTTGTCTGTCTGTTAGCACGATTCCGGCTAAACCGATAATCCGATTGCAATGAAATTTTATGGAGACCTTCGAAATCTCTGAACGAAGAACTGCCACGTTTTTGAGCGCAATCGGAAAATTATTTCTCATGAAAATCGCAATTTTACGATTTTTTTCGATTTTTTGAAAATTTCTTCGACTTATACACCTACATGCTTTGTCCGATTTTAATGCTTTTTTCACAGAACCTTAATTTTATGAATTTAGGTACTCATGTGAAATTTGAGCGCGATCGAAAAATTATTTCTCAAGAAAATCGAAAGTTTACGGGTTTTTTCTTTGTTTAAACAATTCTTTGACTTATAACACCTACATGCTTTATCCGATTGTAATGATTTTTTCACAGAACCTTAATTTTATGAATTAATATATTCGTGTGAAATTTGAGCACAATCGAATAATTATTTCTTATGAAAATCAAAATTTTACGATTTTTTTTCTTTTTTAAACGACGATTAATTAAAAAAATTAAAAATTAGAGTTTATTTTTTATTTAATTTAAATTAATAAAAAAAAAAACTTCAATTAAGTAATGATTTTTCCACAGAACAACAGAAAATCCGCATAACACATGGCAGCTCAATGCACCAATTACGCTCATCCAACAACGTTTTCCTAGTATATTATGCAAGCATTGCTACTTGCTACTTGGGTAGAGAACCCGGAAAGTCACTGGCATGTCAATGGCACTTCAAAATTTGGTCTCAATAACCAGTTTTGCATAAGTACCGCTAACTTTTTAAAAGGACTTCTATAAAGTAACCTTACTTGCACATGAAAGTAACTTTGAACGATTAAAGTTACTTGCCAAAAAAAGTAACACTATAAAAAGTTACTATAAAATTTACAAAAACAAATCCAGGAAGAGTAGGAGTTTAGTTTATTTGTATTTATTTAAGTTGATTCTAAAACAGATTAAAAGAATACCTACAGAGAACAGATGGAAGCTCCAAAGTCCAAACCCATTCCTACAAACAACCTTCAAACCAAAAGCAATTATAAATGCAATTGAATTTGATGACTTACACATCCAGGTGACGAAGTCGCTCATCTGCAAAGTCGAGCCAGAGAGCAAAGAGAGGAGAGAGGCTTTCCGCACGGCCGAGTTCTTCAACACGGAGGCCATCTTGTACAACGACGTTCTGCCGGCGTACAAGAAGCTGCAGGACAAGAGAGGTCTGCCGCCGAGCAAACACTTTGCCGCATTTCCCTCAAGGGTGAGCGAGTAATTTTGTGTTCGTTGAACACTGCAGCCCTATTCAAATATTCAAACACTAGAACACAATGTCTACGTAGCGTTCACCATTTTTCTATTCACGATTGATTTTTATTGCTTTAACGTCTCTATTAATGAAATTTTCTAATCGAGAAATTGAATTTGAAATATTTATATTTATTTCGAGAAATTATTTGTACATTAGAGCTCTTTCGAGTGTCGTAGAGTAGGAATTTACAACTTATGGACATCAACAAAACTGACAAATACTACAAATGAAAATAAAATATAGGTAGGCCAAACGGTATTCCAAAATTATAAGAAATATGAACAAATTGTTTTGTGTTCTACTTTTAAATAAGAAATGACTCATAAAAAATAAATATCATGTCTCCCCCCCACCCACCTCTCAACCACTCTCTTTCTAATATAATTATCAATGAATGTAATCATTTCTTGTCACCAAAGCAAGCGATTTAAATAAAATTAAAAAAATTACGTGAAAATTGGCATGAAATTATTAATCATACATATTATTAGTTTAATTTGTGCCCCTTGACCGAATTAGGAACAAGTTTATGAATTAGATTATAAAGGTGTTTAATTCTCCTGCCGCAGTGCTACCACGCTGGCAGCCCGTTGATCCTGGAAGACATGAACGTCGCTGGGTTCGTCATGAGAAACAGAGTAGAAGCGTTGGACGTTGACCACTGCCGCCTGGTGGTCCAACAGCTGGGCCACCTTCACGCCCTCTCGTTTGCTCTGCGCGACCAGGACCCGGACGAGTTTCACCGGCTAACCACGTGAGGCACGGGGCTACTTGTCGTTACATACACTAGGAAGCTTCGCAAACGCTTTTTTTAGTCGCGTTGATGGATGAGCTTTTTAATTATAAAATGTTAATTTTAATTTAAAATAATAATAAAAACATATTAACACGGCCCATACAAAGCAATCATTAGGTCTGTTGGATCTTTGATTGTTTGTAACAAGGCTGTGAGTAAGATATAAAATCTCCTGTGAAGTTTTCATACAAGGCTGTGAGAAAGATCTAAAATCTATATTTTCGTGCTATTTGGGCGGATTCTGACCAAACGGGTGGGGCTACAACGTTCATATTTCACATGGACATTAAGGTAAGGGTGATGTATTGACTTTTGAAAGAAAAAGTTGAAAAAGTTGTCCAGAATCTATAGAAATAAAGGTTTTAATATTTAACACCTCAAAAAACTCAAATTAAAACCTTTATTTCTATAGATTCTGGCTAACTTTTTCAACTTTTTCTGTCAAACGTCAATACATCACCATAACCTTAATGTGTATGTGAAATATGAACGTTGTAGCCCACCCGTTTGGTCAAATCGGCCCAAATGTCACGAAAATATCGCACTAAAAATCGAAAAAAATCGTAAAAGTACGATATCATGAGAAATATTTCTTTGATTGTACCCAAAAACGTAGCAAGTCTAAGTTCAGAGATTTCAAAGGTCCCCTAAAATTTTTATCAAGATCGCATATGCCGTTTTCCCGGTAGAGAGCGAACAGACGGGGAAAAAAAAAAAAAAAAAAAAAAAACACCCGAGCTAAATTTTTTGGGGGGTCGGTGAAATTGAAGTCTTCGCTTCACTCATCCACACAACCACGCACTCACTCCCCCTGGGGCCCAGTGAAGACACAAAACATTGGAACATTTTTAGTTGTCATGTCACGTGGTCTAAGTATTCTAAAAGCTAGTTTTGTAATGAAAATGTAAAAATTTTCAATGCCCCATAACCTCCTTTCCGCATTCTAAGAATTAATATGTAGTTGTAGTAGAAAGCACTTTACAATGTTTCCATGGCTTATATTTTACATATTATAGGGGTTAAGCTCATAGGTAATACTTGATTCTGATTGGTCGATTATTTCCGGGAACAACAGAAAATTTTCTCTATTATGTCAATACAAAGACTCAATACTAGCACTTTTTCTAAACCACAAGCCGCCAACATTACGAATGTCTTGAATGAACATTATGAGTAAAAATTAAAAATGTATGTTTCCAAAGTTCGACCCCAGGGCAATATGATCTTACAGAGCAGAGATCTCCTACAAATATGGGTCAAAAGCCCCTTTTATAAGTTGTCCAAAAGTTAAATATTTAGCACATACAACATGATGTGGAAAATATTTTATCAATATAATCGCAACAGCACTCGTGTTAACTTTATTGTCCTTTGTAGCCAGTTAGAGGAGAATATATTCTTTCAAGACGATAGTCGAGCGGAATTGTTAGCCCACTGCGAGAACTTCACCAACAACGCGATAGAGAACTTCAAGAAACGCACAAAGATGTCGGAAACAAAGGTTGCACGATACGAGCGTCTACTCCAGGACTTCAAGCAGAATAACTTAGCGTACATGATCGAGGCAGTGAGTGGACAGAATGCAGAACCATACGCCGTCATCACCCACGGCGATAGTTGGACCAATAATCTACTGTTCAAATATACCGAGGTTAGTGACCGACACCCCAAGACACCTTGTTTGATTGGAACAGCCCGTTCACACGATCGTAAAGAATAATATTGTCTTGATGAAATTAATATAGGTTGCGTTGTGGACACAAACAGGTCCAAATCCCATCGGAAGCAATCCGGAGCTGGCCTTCTTGGCACGCAGAATGTACACAGGACAAACTAATCTGCAAGCAAAATTAAAAATAAATAACTGCTATGGTAAATTGTTTTTAGGGAGTAAAAACACAAACTTGCATTCACACATACACAAACTCATAACATTTGATAAATTATTCAATGAACTTTTATTGGAGAAGGGTTGACAGGTTGGGAAAGCAAAGAGAACATAAAGCCCAGCCCTTCAGGCTGGGGACGACAAAACTTTTCACCTGCTGATGACAACTGCAGCTAATTTAAAGGTGTTACCTTAATCCACGACACGTTTCGTCCTTCTAGGACTCGTCAGGCGGATGGTGGCCACTAAAAATCAGCAAACTACATGCAAACAAAACTCACAACACACAACCTTAGAAATAACCACTACGAAATATTCAATGAACTCAGTCGTAGTTTTATTGAACAAATCCACGCGTATGTTCGTAGGGGAAACTTGCTCCGGAACAGCTGTGTTTCTTGGACTTCCAAATTAGCCGCTTTGCCTCTCCCGTCACCGACCTAGCGTACTTCTTCTTCGCGTGTACCGACAAGAAGATGAGGGATCAACACTACGACCAGCTGATGGGCCGACTATCATCGCAGCCTCTCCGAGAATCTAGTGCTTTTGGGATGTGATCCGGAGAAACTCTTCCCATTCCAAGCCCTCCAGGTAAGCTCAGGAAAATAGTTTCAAAATATATAGTTTAAAATTGTGATGAGATATTCCCAGATGAAATATACAACGTACTAGCCTTAGCAGCATTGCCAACGCACTAGGACCACCAATTGCGAAAACGTTGAACAACAAACACTCCCTAAAATTACCTCCGAAACAGAACACCACATTTTCAATTAAACATTTTAAAAGATTTTCAACTACTGTGTAAATAAATGTTGGGTTCCCAAACATTTATGTAACTGAACATCTTTCGTAGTTGGCAGTGAAACGTAGAAATAAAGTTAATTTATAATTTCAAGCAAGACGACAAAAACTTTTATAAATGAATCTGTAACACAATTGTTTTGTGAACTTTTTTTTACACCCAATAGCCAATACAAATAAATAATGCAAACTCATGCTGGCACATCTTGTTTTTACGTCTTTTCATTATTCTCGAAGATATAATTTAAATCTATACTATATTATATTATAACTTAATTGTAAAAAATATCTTCAAACGTAGATTAAAATTTTTAAGAGAGTATGAACATGTCCCATATAACCCTACACTGGCCTATCGTGGGACATGTGAATCACGAGTCTTCTTCTGCTCCAGGATCAATTACAGAAGTTTGGCAGATTCGGCCTGGGCATGGCCATCTTGGTTCTACCGCTGTTCACGTGCGACCCAAAGAACGCGCCCGACATGGACAAAGCTGCCGGTCAGGTTCTCGACATGACTGACATTGTAGAAGAGCTTTGCTGGGTGAGGATGAACGAGGTCATAGAGGACATGGTGGAACGTGGCTACTTGGGGGCGTAACTACATTGACCACACTCATGCTCAAATCATCTGGTTTAGAATAAAGATGAAATATTAAAAAAGTCACAGTACAGTACATAAAATAAAACGCAAGAGAATTGGAAAGTTGGGACTGTTGCTGCTGATTGCAGAAAAATAACATTAAGAAGACCGGTTTTAAACGGTAAAATAAATTTCCAAACGTCTGTCCTGGATGTTGTTGTCCTCTCCACATTTCAAATGAAAATAAAATTACAACCAACCAATGATTATTTCAATATTTTGTTGCACCTGTACATTGTAATACAGAAGATAGGTAGGTCCTACTAATGTAGGGCTATACATCTGCATTGTAAATAAAAGTATTGAATGTGGTCATTAATGAACACACAATGAATGAACACTTTTTTCTTTATTATCATAAAATAATGGCATTTGTTATTCTACAACAATGCTTTCACATAGGAGATTCAGATTATAGCCGCAATGTATTAAAAAGGTAGTCTTTGATATAAGGCAATGTGACAGACATGCGTCACGTGTCACTTGCATAAGAATATCAGTCTAGTCGAATGCACTCTTTAGTTATGGAACACTTTGGTTCCACTCACAGAGTCTATTAGTAATGTTTTTTTAATAGAAACTGAGTTTTTTCAATTATTATTTGTTCCGCAACACATTAATTACATTCACATGTGTTACGAGAATGTGTCATGCTTGCATTCTGATTCCTGTTCATGAGGGAGAAAATAACCCGCACTATAGTAGAGTAGTAGGCGTGCGAATAATCCACGCAACGCTTTTCATTTGTGCCGGGAAAACAAATAATCAACATTTATGTGATTACCGACCTTCACCAATCAGTACACAGGGTGTTTGTTTATGGAAACCTCGATGAGAGTAATCCTGATCACGGAAACTTACTCAGATACTTACGGTGTATCTGCTTTCGGAAACTTGCACAGATCCACAAACCAGGGCACTGACTAGGAATAGTTTCACCTAAATAGTAAATACAGTAGCCTAAATAAAATATACTCTCAAATTAAGTAGGTATTGTTGACAGTTGTTATTTAAATTTTGATGCATACCCATTTCATTTCTAAGACTGAGTTAACAATAAACTAGGACAGGCACTTCCATTACAGTTAGTCGAGTTCATAGCAGTGGAAATATAAACACCAATCACATTTAAGTAGTAGTATTCAAAATTTATTTTCCTTTTTCTACACAATATTACACTTAAATATTTTACAAAATATAGTAGGGTAGGTCTAACCCTATTATATATGTTGAAAGAAATCAAGTCGATGCATACCTTTCAGAAAGGTTAAAATCATCACAAATGCACGTTTTTATTAAATATAGGCTGGGTCTAGGCCTACATAAACATAATATAATATACAATAAACAAGTTCTAGGACAAACTTAAAACTTGTATTTGCTATGTACAATATATTTAAAAAGTACAGACATTTAAGAGCAACTTGTACTTGACTGTACTGACTATAATGCTGACTCATAGATGGGACAAGAGTGTGTGCGAGGGTGGATGAGGATTACTGCACCATTGGCTTGCTCTTTACTGTTATGCAAGTAGGTATCATCAAATTATTAGGCCTGTGCAAATATTTGAAATTATAACATAGTACAGTACAAGAGAATATTTGTTCATCATTCTTTCATTCAATTTGAATTTGAAATACCAACATGCCTATGCTACTGTATTCCATTTACCTATCTTTATATGTGTGCAAATATTTTTGTTGAACTCTTACTAATGTTGTACTATTGGGAGACCTAATAAAAACAGAAAAAGTAAAAAACTCGTCCGTTGTCCAAACCGACAGTGTCCGTAGTGTTTCACATTAAAATGTGAATTTTGTGAAACAATATTCAATAAAAATTTGTACTTTTGGTTGGAAATATTTGATATTGGATTGGATAATAAATTAATAACTTCACTTTTTGCACAGGTCTAAAAATTATCTATGCAGTACAGTACTACATGACTACATAAACAATACCTGCCCAAAGGGAATGAAATACCGTAATGGTAATACGTAGTATGCAAAACAATATTGATGACTGAAATACTTTATGTAATTAACCGATTACAAGCCTACCTTTTCCAATAAATGTTTGTAGAATTTTTTTGCAGTTACTCTGTGCATATTACAAGTTTCTATTTGATACATTGAAATGTAAATTGTACAATAGATACTAGATGATGTAAATGCTCCTAAATGCCTCGAAAGTCGTAACAGAGCAAAAGAGCTTAAATCATGGTCAATTAACAATACAATACAAATTACAATGCACTTGGGCTTAAAATCAACAGCAAACTAAGAGCATTTAAATCATGTAATTTTGTTTAAACTATGTATTAAATGTCTTTTAATCAGGGGTCGGCTTGGCTTTGGTATCGGCTTACAATCAAACAAATACAATGATTTACTTTCATGTAATGTGTAGACAACAAGTACGTACACATTATGAATTCTTCAACATTAATTGAATGGGGTAGAGACAGCCACCCTAGTTTGAATCATTTTCTAGTTACATAATTATTTCAGTCTGGATGTTTGAATATCGGTTTGGAAGATGGTGTCAAGTAGGTACGCCTTGCTTTAATTATTTCTGCAGTCTCAGTCTAACAGATCACCAAACAAATTGCCAAACTAGCCACCACCCCCTTTACCTTGTGTAGACTCTGTACTACAGTAGTAGAAACTAGAAAGTACATAAACCAGTGTTATAACAAGTCAGCATTAGGTTCTTCAGATACTAATGTACACGAAATGATTTGAATTGACTCCGATGATTATTTAATGACAGCACTCACGTAAAAGATGCCAGCAGGAAACATTCAATAATACGCTCTCCGAGGATTGTTCTGAAAGAGAGAGCGTGTTGTAAGTAGGTTTATCAACATCCATGCCTGTGCAACTGCAACACAATGACAACAATTAAGTACGACTGATAAGACTACTAGCCTATAGGTTGTATGCATTGACGTCATCACCTGTAGTCTGATATTGCCATCTTGAGTCAAATGCAAATGTCAAGCCCTACAACTACAAGTGACACTTAGCCTACTTTGTTGCCTAAGCGATCCTAGACCCTTTTGCCATTATTGCGATTCTTAATATTATATACAGTTTTGCTCAACTAAATATTTATGCAATTTTCGTAACATGACAGTAACCATAAAGGGGTATTACACTGGGATCGCTTCCAACTGGCTACAGTTTTTGGTTGGGTTTTTACTTTTTATGGTACTGAGCATGAGCACATTAGTTCTGCTCACTTTAGAGTGAATGTGCGCATGCTCAGTACCATAAAAACCCAACCAAAAACTGTAACCAGTTGGCGGCGACCCCAGTGTAATACCCCTTACAAATAAAAAGCATTGTAGCTCGGCAATTACAGATTGCAAACAGTTATAGACAAAAGAGGTTAGCTTTATTGCTAGAGAATCTGTTTTGAGCGGTAGTACTCCATCCACTGCTTGCTTTATGGATCAAGAAAAATTGACTAAATAATTACGTTGACATTATTTATTATTGCATGATACAATGTACAGAAGTGAAGAATAAAATATGTATTGATTAATGTTTACAATGCCAGGTTTGTTAAACATAAGAGAAGTTAATCAAATTATGCAATAATTCAACATCAAAGAGTCCATGGCCTTGTAAGTTGTAACACCCATAAGTTGAGACAAAAAAGAGAACTAAGGCAGTGCTTTGTACTGACAGGCATTACATCACAATGACGACTATGACTATTGAATACTTTATATTAGGGCTGTGCGAATATTCGGCTTTCGAATAATATTCGCGAATAATTTTTTTCCAATATTTGAATAGTAACTATTCGAAATTCGAACATTTTGGCTTCATTGCGAGTCTCGCGGTAACTGTTAAAAAGCCCGCTAAAAGTGCAAGGAGTTTGAATTTTCGCCACCAGAGCTCGACTTTGGTACAAGTACAAGAAGTTTACGTTTTCGCCGATAGATCGCGCTAGCGTCGACTAAAAAAAAATTTCGTCACTGGCAACAAAAATGGCATCAAAACCTTCATAACCTGTCTTTGAAATGCTTCATTGTGATTGTTTTGGCGAGTGTTCGTTGTCTTTGCCATTTTTTAATGATTAAATTAATTATTTGGTGTTCTTGTGCTGTGTTAAGTTGTGGAAGATGACGACGCCTTTGCAAGGCATTTGACTTCAAGTTCAAACCCCATTTGGGACTTGTTGATCTTTTGACATACTACCTTGGGCCTTGGTCTATAGCCCCTGTATAAAATATGTTCTGTTGATTGATTCTAGGCCTAGCCCTAGCTAGCTAGCAGCTAGGCCTCGGTTTCACTGAAATTAGTGAGCCTAAGCTTAGGCTAGGCCTATCACTTATCTTTGTGATTAGGACCAGTCTAGGGCCTAGGTAGGCCTAGCCTAGGCCCTACCTAGGGCATGTCATCAAGTCAGACTTGTCTTGATTTGTGGTAGACCTACGCCAAAGGAATTGGATACACAAAGGCTAGGCCCTAGGTTTAGGCCTAGACTAGGCAAGGGTCTAAGCCTAGGCATGTTATTAAGTCACACTTGTCTTGATTTTCAGTAGGACCTAGGCCTAGGCCTAGGCTCTAAATATAAGCCCCTATATTCATCTTAGGCCATCTATAGTCTATGGTTTTTTGGATGAGCGAAGCGAAGACTTCAATTTCACCGACCCCCAAAAAATTTAGATCGTTTTTTTTTTTTTTTTCTGTCTGTTTGTTCGCTCTCTACCGGGCAAACGGCATATGCGATCTTGATGAAAATTTGACAGGCCCTTCGAAATCTCTGAACTTAGACTTGCTACGTTTTTGGGTACAATCGAAGAAATATTTCTCATGAATATCGTACTTTTACGATTTTTTGGGGGTTTTTAGTGCGATATTTTCGTGACATTTGGGCCGATTCTGACCAAACGGGTGGGGCTACAACGTTCATATTTCACATGCACATTAAGGTAATGGTGATGTATTGACGTTTGAAAGAAAAAGTTGAAAAAGTTAGCCAGAATCTATAGAAATAAAGGTTTTAATTTGAGTTTTTTGAGGTGTTAAATATTAAAACCTTTATTGCTATAGATTCTGGCTAACTTTTTCAACTTTTTCTTTCAAAAGTCAATACATCACCCTTACCCTAATGTACATGTGAAATATGAACGTTGTAGCCCCACCCGTTTGGTCAGAATCCGCCCAAATAGCACGAAAATATAGATTTTAGATCTTTCTCACAGCCTTGTATGAAAACTTCACAGGAGATTTTATACCTTACTCACAGCCTTGTTACAAACAATCAAAGATCCAGCAGACCTAATGATTGCTTTGTATGGGCCGTGTTAATATGTTTTTATTATTTTAAATTAATATTAACATTTTATAATTAAAAAGCTCATCCATCAACGCGACTAAAAAAAGCGTTTGCGAAGCTTCCTAGTTATTTTGCTGCAACATTACCCCTCGTCAGTCACTTGAAAAGACACGTGGATATGTTTTCTCTTTTAAAGATAGCCCTAGCAAGCCTAAGGTAGGCCTACATACAAATCTTGACGTTGATCTCGTGTAAATATCAAACACTAATTAATAAAACTCAACTTAATGAAAAAATGCTGTTATTTTAATCATTATTCGAAACTATTCGAAAGAAAAAATTATTTTATATAATATTCGATATAATTCGATTCGAACTGAAAAATCACTATTCGCACAGCCCTACTTTATAACCAAAGTTTGCAAGTGGCAGAAGCTAGTCCTGGTGCAGTATGAATGTTAGTTACACCTCAACGCCTAAAAAACATGATTAAATGTGTTTTAAACCTGGTCCTGGACCGGGTGGTGGCGGCGGCTGTAATTCAGATGGTTTTATGTATTAGTATTGGATTATATTTCTACATGATATGAGTGAAAAAGTACTTTCTCAAGTAATTAAAATAGACCAGCCACGAGCAGGAGCAGCCGACTAGGCTAAATGGCCAAGATGTTAGTCATATCGTTCTGTAGTCTACCCAAGGATACTGGCTCAAACCCGATAATTTGTATAGTTTACATGAGTTGAGGAACTTTTTTGCTCTGATCTGAGAGAGAAGCAGTCTTTATCAGTAAAGTCAAGCTGGGTAGCAGCATTGTGGCAGGAAATATATTTCCTGGTTGTGCAGACAATAAAGCGCAGGGGAGAAATCTTCCAGTGCTTTAACTCAGAGATTTAAATTGCATTGTCAGATACCGTGCAGCATGAACGATTCTCACTTGAATCTCGAGCACCACTTACCAAGGGGTTAGGCCTAAACCGGTAGGCCAGCATCATGCGCTTGCGATAGGCGTCAAACTCATCATCTCCTCTAGATACATCGTCTGGCCGTTCTACGCCGAGCCCTTGGTTGTCCATCCGGTTTGACGCCCTGAAAAGCAACATCGTTCACATGTGCGATTTGCGAGTGCACACAGGAGGTAGCAGCGAGGTTCAGATTGTATACTCAAGTCACTTTATATTCCATTTTTAATCCTCTAAGTGATGGCCAGAAACAAGAATGGCCGAGACTACAGCTGCTAGGCTAGAATGGTATCTAACTAAGTACGTACTGTGGATGTATGTTGTCTTAGTTATTTGGTTTTGAAGTCATAAAAAACCAGTAGTCTGGTGTAGATTGTTTGATGGGTGTGACATCAATGATTATGAGAAAGATTATGCCTAGATGGATAATATATATATTTTTTTAAACAATTTAGGTTAGGCAACCACTCACTTGTTAACAGGGTCAACGATGCCAGCACCGTCTGAACCGAGCCCCTGGCCCTCGGTCCAGCCCAGCTTCTGCAACATCTGGAAGCCGATGTTGTCTTCCGTCAACTTGAACTCCTTGTAGTCCGACAGGTCTGGCTCGCGGCCTTCTTTCAGTGCGCTGTACTGGAATCAGAAACAGTGTCCATTAGAAAACATACCTCCTAGTGTCATGCAAGCCCAAATGGCTAGGTGAATTAAATAAAAATGTGGGCTAGGTGCGTTGCATTGATATTAAACATCTATAGTAGGCTAGATCCGCAGACTCAAATACCTCCGCTCTCCACAGGCGCGAGCGTAGCAAATTGAAGCGTCAATCCCACCTTTTCAAAATGTGGATTTGGCGTTTTAACCCTCTCCCGGCCAGAGCGTTCTAAAGCGTTGTCGCGGGTCTGAGAGACCTCCAGTGTTTAATGTGACCAGGAGAGTGTTAATTTACGCTTTTTTAATGCAATAAAGTATTTTACTGGATTGTTTGATATGGTTCTAGCTTGTGCAGCATGGGAGTGCACAAACAGAATAAGAAGTTATTGCATAAGGGAATTTAGTAATCATTTGGTGTTAATGGCTAATATGCTGAGCTGTCATAAACTAAAAAAATATACAAAAAATACAAAAACATATTTGGGCTACAAATTGCTCCCATCTACTACTTAACATGCAAACCCACCTTTACAAGATGGCTTCAAATTGTCAAGGAAGTAGACCAAGACTGCGGATTAGCCTACTATAGATGTTTAATATCAATGGTGCGTTGACTTACCTTCTCCATGAATCGTTCAAGTTCATCAGGCGGAAGGAAGTCGCCGATGTGATGCTTGCCCTCGGCCTTTGCAGTCAACTCGTCGGCCCACAGCTGCGTGGCGACCATCTCCTGCGGAACACAAAGAAAACACGTTCAAATATACGCGCACCGTCAAATATTTGTAGAAACTTCAGATCGTTGTTTGGTTTTAAGGATATTTCCCCAACTAGGCCTATATATCTAGGGGAAAAAAAAAAGTGAGGAACCAGATATTGATTTACGGAGGATGTTCCCAAATCTTTGAGATCTCTCACTCGTCCCTACCTAGGGGCCTATCCCAAGAACTCATTTTTGGCAGTGACCATAAGCGTCTTTTATTGAGATAGCCCAACTTGTAAATAGCTATTCAGCAGCTCGTAAAATCATTTTGTTTAACAACTCAAAACCCAAACATAGTGTCTCACATTAATAATAATATTATTATTTAGTTCACACAAATGTTTGGAAGGATGTAGTTGGACAGGTCATCACTTTATGGAGAACCATTTTGTCTTCAACATAAATTTAAAGAAATCTTTTGCCAAACCCTTGACGACCTCAGTATGGTAACTCGGTGAACATATTATGCTACTATAAGATAACGTCCCATTGTTTTAAAAACAGCCACTGGCCTATATATATGTAAAATTACTTCGTCTCCACACTGCACCAACCTAGACAGCCGGAGCTAGTAACTGGTACGTACCTGAGAGCGCAGACGATGCTCCCACGTTCCACCATCCGTCTCTTCATCGCTGTCGTATTCGTATTTGAACTGTCCGGCTCGTTCTAACCGCTCGAGCTCCGCGCGCTTGCGTAGGACATCGTGGTACAGGAGGTTGATCTGCCAACAAGAATACCGGTAGTACTACACTTACAGCCAGGGCATTTATAAGAACTAACATTGCTAGAAAGCTAGCAACAAACCCAATTGATTGATGAAAACTTTCTATGTGGGCCTATATTCCTTTTTTAATGGGGAGGCATTCCGGCAACTGTTTGTCATACAATATGGTCTGCTATAGAGAAAATGAAACAGAAGTTTGAAAGAAGTATATTACTCCGCTACTAATTATACCACCACTAGAACTTTGGGATGCAAGATAACACGGCATTGGGCTAGAGTTCAAGGTACCTTGTAATGGTCCTCCGCTTTCTTCCAGTCCTCCTCGGAAAGGTTTGTGCTACCGAAGGCTTGGATCGCGTACTGGATGAGGGCAGGATCACTTCTCGTCAGCTTGCTCAGCATTGTGCCCGATGCTCCTGCTGGGAGACAATTTACCATTATTTTAAAATGTTATTTTGAGCAGGCCTTCATGACATAGAATGAAGAAAAAGATAATGATCATTAAATTATGAATACATGCTCACATTCACATTTCACAATACTTTCTGGTAAGAAAAGCCAATTCCAATTTGCAATTGGCAATGTAAATTAACTAGGGGTGTGCGAATATTCGAAATTTTCGAAGTATTCGAAAATAATTTACTATTCGTATTCGATTCGAAACTCGAATAGTAACTATTCGAATTTCCGAAGTATTCGAATTCCCGAAGTATTCGAATTCCCGAAGTATTCGATTTGAAATTCCCGCTAGTATGCAGGAAACTACATTACCGATCGACGCACCCTATCGTCAACTCCGCGCAACGTGTTTCAGCGGTCGTACCAACCAAACCAAGCTGTACCAACTTCGACAAACAACAGCATCTGATCAAGGTCCCCTGTATCTACTCCTAGCGGAGGTCTTACGAAGCCGTAAAGTATCGGCCTGTGCGCGGCAGCGAAGCCTAGCGGAAATCCAGTGGACCTTGCATCTGATGTCACCGTTGTCACGACGTTGTTGAACGTAAGAAATTACTCCGAAAACGTGATGCAAACCTCATCTTTCTTGCGAAAAAGTTCTAAACATGGTCTTTTCTCGGGTAAATGCTCATGTAAATACCCGCATAGGGCTCTCGTGCTTACAGATTACGAAGAAGAAGCGGGCCTTGAGCCCGAAACGGACATTGGCCTAGGCCTAGCCTAGGCCCCCTAGCCCTACCCGCTTCAAAGTTTAGGCCCTAGCCTACGGCAAAAAAGTGCGATTTGGTACTTTTTCAACCCAAAAGGGAACGAAGCCGAATGTATGCATTGCAAAAAAAATTAAAAACCCCCACAGGTCAGAACAACGAACATTGTTTTTTATTCCCTGTGCTTTGCACAATGCTAGGCCCTACCTAGGCCTAGGCCCCAGGCCCCTAGCCTACCTAGGCTAGGCCTAGGCCCCTGGCCTACCTAGGCTGCCTAGGCCTAGTGCTAGGGGCGAGCCATTGAATTTCGCCAAGGCTAGCCTAGGGTAGACCTAGGACCAAAGATCCTATAATTAATTAATAATAGGCCTATTAATATTAATAGCCATAATAAATAAAACTTAAAAACAATTAAATGTTTATTTTTATGTGTGCGCACTGTTTTGACAACTATTCGATATTCGACTTCGATATTCGACTTTTTTATTGTGTACTATTCGATATTCGTATTCAAACTCAAAAATCACTATTCGCACACCCTAAAATTAACTTGTGTGGTTTTGAATGATGTGCTTATTACTGTACAAGACTACTACGTATATTTACGTAGATTCTTACCAGGAGCAACTGCTGGTTGCTGATTGGAACTCGCAAACGTTGGGCTGACCATGCCGATTGTTGGGGCTACAATGGGGGCTTCTATGTTGGCTTCTTTTTCGCCCCAGCGACTACGACGCTTCTTTTTGCGAGCAGCATCTCCCGCATCTTCGTCAGGCTCTAGAGATTAGAGAAGAACGTGTATATTTACGTAGAATTTAAACACTACATACAGTAGGCCTACTATATTTTCATGGTTTGTCGACAAAATCGACAGGATTTCTGTAAATGTCTGAAAGCTTGAGCCACTACAATTTGTGACAAATGGTGTTGCTATTTAGTGGAAATTGTAGAGATCTGTAAGCCTAGGCTATGTGGGCAGAGAAATAATGGCAATATTCTCTGAAAATTTCAAGATGTCAGTGCCATTAAAAAGCATGTAAAATAGCATATTATAACATGTCACTATCAGCGTCCCCTATTGTTTTTTTAGGCAACTTGTCGTCTTTTTGTACCTATCCACACACTAGGACATAATAGGTTTGTTTGGTTTGCTACACGAACTTACACTTTACACTAGTGTAGGCTCAAAAAGTCTAAAAAGCGTTTTCGTATTAAGTGTAGTGTAAAGTGTAGCCGTTTGGTTTGACTTCGTGTAGTGTAAAGTGTAGAATTTACACTACACGAGCTCCAGGAGGTCGTGTAGAGTGTAGGTGTAGAAATTTAGGCGCAACATTTGAAGAGAAACAGCTTAAAACATGATGAATGACACATTCTTTCATTGACAATCCGATATAACTCATAAAATCAATTAATAGTAGATTATTACGCATTAGAAACTGATTCGGAGTCTTTTATTTATGTGGCACTATATTTTGTGATGAGGGCAAATGCTTAGGGTACTCTAACCTCAATTAGGATAAACACTATTGAAGTTTATATTCTAAATAGCTTTTCATCGTTCTGATAGTACACATATACTATCATTTTGACTCATTTAGTGCCTTCAACAGTACTGTTTGTTGTTTTATTATGTTTTAGTAGTTTGACAGTTCGATGTGAGCGAATCTAGTGCAGAGTGTAGATTAAAAAACGTTTGGTTATCCTGGGTAAAGTGTAGTGTAATTTGATTTCAATGCCTACACCTACACTACACAAGTCTACACTACACTAGGTAAACCAAACAAACCTAATATGATAAACCAAAGTTACCAAACTGCTAGAAATTGAATATATATATATACCCTATGTATTTCTTACACTTGTTTCCGACATGAGTCGGGTCAAGGGGTGGCTAGCCACCAGATTTTCTAGGGCACACAGAGTTTATTAACACCGGCTAACCGCTAGAATAATAAAGTAATATGTTCACCTTCTTTTGGCAGCTGCTGATCGGCATCGTCGCCCTCTGACTTGAAACTCTCCTGTTGTATGAAGCCCTGTTCTTGTTTTACAAAGTTAATATTTAAGACTTCTTGCTTGATAATGTTTCCATCCGTCGAAGAAATATTGTTAGTGTTATCAAAGCTCGGGTGGATCAATTCTTGCTTGACACTTCCATCGTAGCTAGGAAATACTGGTTCTTGTTTCATGTCCCCTTGAGGAAATGGCTTCGTATCACCATCATACCTAGGATACGTCAACTCCTGTTTTATGTCAGGCTTTGAATGACTCTCGTAACTTGAATGTATCGACTCTTGTTTAATATCATTCTCCTGAAGAGGTTTTATATTTGTACTTTCGTAGTTAGACCGAGTCAATTCGTGTTTCACGTCAACGTAGTTTTGTGGTCTCATAATATTGCATTGGCTAGAAATAGCGGGTTCTTGCTTCACTCCGTTATTAACGTCTTGGTTCATATTCTCCTGCTTGGGCATGGTCGACTCTTCCCCGCCACGAAACTTGCTCACCAAGAACCTGTACCGTGAGTACGCAGCGCTCGCCTTGTCGCGCAGAAACCTGTCAGAATCACAGTTACTGTCAACTAAACTTTGGGAATAATGACACACATATAAAAAGCATCCGGTCTAAAACAAACCAAGGTAGATATGTAGGCTTATTGGGGAATTCGATTTTTATTTTTTATATTCACGAAGAGTGATAATGAGCAAAGAATTAGTTTTAATTTAATTGTTAACAAGGGGAGAGGTAGGATGGATCCACATAACATTAGAAATGAAGTCATGAACTTCTGTATTTTGGTTTGTTTCACATTACACAAGGCAAAAAAACTAACAATTTATACATAGGCCTATATTTTTTCGAAGTTGAAAACATCAATAGCTATAGGGTTTTACTTTTTTAATAATAATATTTGATCGTGAAGAAGCCTCCCTGTCTCTTAAAAAGAGTTTAATAAAAAATGTGATGCATGGAAAAGTGCTTAAAATTCAATGGGTGCCCAGCCACTGCAACATCCTGGGCAACGAGAAGGCTGACGCGCTAGCCAAGTTGGGCTCAAAGAAGTCTGCCCCTGACACGGCGAGTATCTCCTACAACTCTGCCAAAAACCTTGCCAAGGAGGGCCTCAAGACATCCTATGGAAGACTTCAAGAGGCCAAGATGTATCACAAACCATGGCGGGACGAGGTCCTCAAAGGGCCAGACAAATCCTGGACAAGAAAGGTGGCAACAGCGCAGTTCCGGCTGGCCACAGGACATGACGTCCTGCAGCACCACCTCAGTCGATTTCAAATCACAAAGGAACCAGCAACTTGGCAAACTATGTACATCGGGTTTTCAGGACAGAGCGCACCTCTTCAGCTGCGCCGCACTTAAATCTGACATTGACGCCCTGCCAAATAACCTGAGCGGGCCAGAGAAGGAAGCACATATTTACTGGATAGCCAGGAAGAAAAATGATTGAAAAATCAAGCTTTCGGCATAGGAAAAAAAAAAAAAATATATAATAATAATAATAATAATAATAATACTAATAATAATATTATTATTAATATAAAATGAGTGATGCGAAGACTTCAATTTCACTTACCGGTACCCCGAGAAAAATAGCTCAGATTTTTTTTGTCTGTTCGCTCTCTACCGGACAAACAGCATTTAAGCGATCTTGATGAAAATTGGAGGGGACCTTCGAAATCTCTGAACTTAGATCTGCCAAGTTTTTGGGTACAATAGAAGAAATATTTCTTGTGAATATCATACTTTCACCATTTTTAATGCAATATCTTTGTGATATTTGGCCCGTGACCGGGCAAACGGGTACTCCGATCTTCATTCAACTTTATGGGAACGTTTGAAATCACTGAACTTATGTTTGGACAATCAAAGAAATATTTCTCAAATAAATCGTACTTTTAGGGCAACGATAATCATTAATCAACCATAAAAGCTCATCCATCAACGCGACTGGAAAAAGTGTTAGCAAAGCGTTCTAGTTATTATTATTATTATTATTATTATTATTATTATTATATAATAGTATATATTTTTTCAAAGGTTTTACGCCCTGTTAAGCATATTTTAAAATATCAAGCTCATTCAGTGGGGTGTAGCCATTCTCCTTTTGTTAATAATTATTAAACAGATTTTATAGGCTAATTAATATGAGTGGGCACTGGGCAATGTAGCCATTACTTGATGGTGATACTATACTCCTATATCGTAGGCCTAGTATTCACACTTTTGGACAGCCATCAAGTGATGGCCTCACCCCTATTTTGACTCAAGCCTTGGCAAGTTTACTTTAGAGCAACAACTGTAATTTTGCCCCGACGTATGAGGCAACTTCGAATCTTTCAATGTTGAGCGATGTTGTTTACAACTAATATTTCCAGGGAAATTTGCGTTAGGCCTAGTCTTACGACGGACGACACAGAGTCTGTTAGTCTTAAAGACAAATTCTCTTACTTACTCCTATGTTGAATCATTGTAGACGGAACCTGAACGATGTTGTACCTTGCTATTTGTGTGAAATGTAATTTGGAAAAAACATTAAGAATATGTCATTGTTTCAATGAACTTTGGACCTAAACCACCTGCCCATTGTGCTTGCATCATTGCATGTGCTGCATAAAAAGTCACACTAATGTGAAACCTAAAGAGAAAGACTGTTGACTTGTCATTGTTAGCAAATTTCCCCAAATATCACGGGAAAAACAAACACTATTTCATTATGTTAGGCCTATTATAGTAGGCCTATTATTATTTGTGCCATGTTAAGCAAATTAGATAGCAGAATTATAAATTTATAGGCCTATTTGACAAGCAGCACACATGTGAAAATTGCAAACAAAATGTCATAAACAAATTAAATGACAATCTCTTACAATGGCTATAGAAAGTTGTAAATTAGGCTTCTAAGGATAATCTATTCCCCCCTAAAAACATGTGTTGAAACTTGAAAGGCTATATTTGTACAATCTTAAATGCTTAATCTACCTATATGCTTAGTAAGTAAAAGAAAATTGAAGTTGAGATGAAATGATTCACTTACCATAATGTGTGGTCCTCTGGATTCCTCAGCCTTATAATTTCCTCGATGCCATCTCCGCACTGCGCCACCATCCGCGCCACTTGTTGCGCCGCCTCTTCGGTCTGCGTATCCAAGTTGACTGCACCAGCTGCACAAGAGACTAGGAAATTGCGATCAGCACTTTGCCGACAATAACAATCAGCGGTGTACTGGGCCGTTGAAGCGTAGATATTGAGGTTGGTTGAGACGTATGAACTAGTTACCTCCTGTCCTGTAGGCTGCAGCGGCGATCGTCGTAGGCGGCAAGGGCGCAGGCAGGGAGAGGGGCGGCGGGGGGGGTGGAGGCGGGGGTGGGAGGGGCATGCTGTGTACTAGGGGCGGCGGGATGCTGGCCGGCAGTCGGTGCATACTCATGGGAGGGTTCTGCGGGGGAGGAGGGGGGATGGAATGAGGCTGAAGTGGCGACGGGGGAGGAATTGAATGTGGTTGGATGGGAGAAGGGGGTGGTATTGTGTGAAGAGGGGGAGGGGGAGCAGAGTAAGGCATGAACTGCTGTGGCATCTGAGACGATACGGTCAATGGTTGCGATTGGCTCATGTGGGTTGACGTCAGAGAGATCAACGTCTGACTAATGTGTGGAGGAGGCACAGAATGGTTCATGTGAGGCAGTGGAGGAACAATCATAGCTTGAGACTGGCTCATTTGGGATGGCACGATCATGGTTTGTGCCTGGCCATGCGGTGCCATTATAGTGTGCGACTGGCCGAGCTGGGTGGAGAGAATCAACGGCTGAGACTGGGTGATGCTAATGAGCAAGGGCGAAGTCAGAAGCAGGACGGGGGGAGGCTGGTTGAACCTGCTCTGAGTACGCGGGGGTAGGGGAGGGGGAGGGACCTCCATGCGGGCGGCGGCAGGGACGTCGGGAGTCTCTCGAGAGGGGGAGTAGGGGGAAGACGGCCGCTTGCCGTGGTAAGGGGGAGAGTCATAGTGACGAGAGCTGCGATATGACGGGGAGTTGTCACGCCCCTGCCTCGAATCCCTCGATCTCCACGATGAATCTTCTTCCCTGTCCCTTCGACTGCTACGTCTGTCTCTGTCGCGATCCCTGTCCCGATCACGATCCGACGAGCGCTTTTCTGATGGCCAGTCGCAATCTGAAAGCACTGACGCTTAAGTCAAGGTTGTGGTGCAGTTTACAACTGATAAATGATAATAGAACGCACGGATAATTACCTGAAGAATCTCTATCACGCTTGTGTGAACTTTCTGACGAGGAATGTTGGGTTTTTGGGTCGTTGCCAACAGACTCGTCTTTTTTCGGTTTTGGCTCTTTTCCGCTAGCTATCTTTTTGAATTGATCTAAAAAACTTCCATCATTCGAGAAAATGTTGCTTGAGCTTGACAGCAAGGCGGATTTATTCTCTTCTTCTTGGACTGTGTCTCTCATTCCTCTCTGCTCGTTGCTAGGGAAGACAATACTTTGAATAACATCAAATAGGCTAGACACCGACAGTAAACTAAACTATAACTTAATATATTAAGATATGTAGTATATAGTAAGTTATAGGTATATAGGCCCTATGCTGATGATTGACAACATGCATGCAGAATTTACTTCTTGCGTGGCCCTACCACAGGTTTGGTTATGAGTTGTGAGTTTTGTTTGTATGTAGTTAGCTGATTTTTAGTGGCCACCATCCGCCTGATGAGTCCCAGAAGGACGAAACGCGTCGTGGATTAAGGTAACAAACAACTTTAAATTAGCTGCAGTTGTCATCAGCAGGTGAAAAGTTTTGTCGCCCCCAGACCCTCAGGCTGGGCTTTACCTTTATGTTCTCTATGCTCTCCCAACCTGTCAGTGTCAACCCTTCTCCAATCTAAACTAAACTAGCCAGTTGGCCTTTTCCAAACTTTTGTAAGATATATTGATACAAAATGCTGAACTGCCTACAGCAAAGATGATGCCGCAGCATCAAACATTGGCACCGCACAAACTTTTATCATTCACTGACTCGGTCATGAGGGACTAGCCTACTGGCAACTAGAGGTCCTCCCTAGGTATAGGTTGAACCAGATAAGCTGGCGGCCGCCAAGGTCAAGCGCGAGCACGGACGCCAACGTTGACAATTTACACACAACTGGCATTAGGTAGGGCCTACCGTATTTGGTCATGTTATCGTGATATGTTATCACATAAATCAACATTTTATAAGCTGTGAATAAAGTAGTTCGTCCCACAGTCAGTATTTTAGCGAAATAATGATTTTAAGTAATCACGATTACGAAAGTGTTTTTTTGCCTTGTTGGTAATGGTGTGTCCAAAGTTCCAGCTGTTTATAATGCCAACCTCGCCAGATGTGATGTCAATGTTTAGGAGCATCAAAATGTCTTGATTTTATTCGTACACTTCATAAATACTTTATTTTTAGGATATATTGGGCAAGGCTCGGCTTTAAAATAGTCGTGTTTAAGCAGTTTTAGAGACCGTTATTTTATTTACTTTTTGCCGATCCTGTGGCCATAGTGCGTGGACGACAGTGCTGCGATCCCTCGGCGACCGCTACCTTATCTGGTTTCACCTATAGGCCTACGGTACCATACTTGTTATAACTTATAGTCAAATGGGGTAACTTTGATAGCTAGGTTATTTGAGTAAAATCTATGCAACATTGTTTAAATATAATTAAATTTAAACTTAATAGGGCCTATATATAATATAGTAATCAAAAGTAGCTCGCCCACTCTAGCCAAGCCATCTAAAACAAATTGAGCAGATTTGACCCAGCAGTAGGGAGGGCTACCACTGCCTAACAACATGACAAACATGACTAGCCCTATATTAGAGGTGGTCGGGTGATCAATTTTTCACTCACATTATATAAACTGACTTTCCATTCACGCACTGTGACGCACGAATAACTTAATTTTTATTTAAAATCCTGCACGATCACATTATCTATATTGTCAAATAGCTACATGCTCTCTCCCGCACGACTGCTTGTGTTATCATGCACGTAAATTAACAAATAATTTACTAGGAATGAAAACAAGTAATTGGCAGACAATAAATTCAAGAGATTGTCGGTTATTGCCAGCCATGCCAACTAGAAGGAAGGTAGGCCCTAGCCCTAGGTACTGTAATTCCTTTGCTTCTCGATTTACTAATTGCCTAGGCCTACCTGCCCTGACCTAGCACCACGTAGGCCTTATATCACAGCAGTCGATCCGAATTGACTGAATTCGGTATGAGTCAATTTGGTTTGAACCTCTTGATACACAGGTCGGATTGAACTCGAATCGGATTGAAGTAGGTAGATTCACTTGAGTAAAGCGGTTTGAAATTGCTTGATATATAAACCGGTACAGTTGAATCCGGATCAACACTACATAAGCTAGGCCTACAATAAACAGAGTCTGAGAGGTTTTAATGTAGACATTGAAAAGTAAAGCAGCGTTCACATAAAGTGATTGATTAAGACTATGGTTTAAAGTTGAACAATGTGATTTACGTGGAAGCGTTCACACAGATGACTAATGTCTAAGAATTAAGAACTATGACTAAGCTGTGATTAAGAAAGATAACTAACGTTCATCTTCTTAGTCACTTGTTAGTAACAACCTATCAACGGTCGCTACGTCACAACAATACGGCCAATGAAATCATTGCTACACAAGTCAAATTTTATCTGTTATTTAGGCCTACTTGCCTAGTATTTTAATTTTAAATTGACCGTTTCCGCTTCTGTTCTGCTTCCTGTTGGTTCTGACGTCTTAAAAATTAGGTTAAGGTTTGACAACACATCATAGATGATTTTGAAGATTCTTTCAACGAGTTTGTTGGAATCGAGTGCGAGTATGACTAAGTTAGGGGGCGGAGCCGACGTTCTAACGTTAGTCAGGTGTTAGTCTTTGTTATTAATCATTAAACATTAATCCATAGTGTTAATCATTTTAAGTGAACGCGCCTTAAGGGAATGGAAGGAAAACGGAGGAAAGTGGAAACCGAGGGAATAAGAGGGAATCGAAGAAGAAAGGAATGAGGAAGAAAGAATAAACCTGCCACCCACTATTAGTCAATGACTACGTAAAGGCCTATCACGCACGTTACAAAGCGCCATGGTTGAAATCGCCTTGGTTCCAGCCGATTGCACACTGTGATATAGGTAGGCCTATGAGTTGAATTTGTCTCGAACTTGCTTTTAGAATCGACTTGGAGGGAACCAATTCACCTTGAGCTTACGTGGTATACCGTAGCCCCTGCACTTCAAAGCGACTTCGTGCTGCTTCACGATATCTTCGTGTTCTGAAGACTTAAAAGTCACTGCCGTCTAAGACTCTGCACTCTTCAACCGACTTGGAAGAACGTGCTTTGTAGTGGCATGATATATGGGCAGATTCCAAATCAAACTCGTTGAAGGCGATTTCAACCAAGGTGCTTTAACGTGCGTGATATACGCAGTCACTAGCAGAGGAGGACAGCAATACATTAAGCATCATTCACAATTAGTTCTAAGGCGCAAGGCCTAAGGCGTAATAATTTGTATTGCCGAGTATGTGTTTCAATCACAACGTTCACAACACGTCCCAAGTCGCAAGGCGTAAGGTTTATGTCGTAACGAATTGCCCAAAATCCAATTCTTACGACACGTTTCTTACGACGAGCCAATCACGAACAAGGAAACTTCCCACTCCTGCTTATTTCATTCCACAGCTGATGTACGCGCATGCGCAATAGGCAGGAGCAATGAAAAATGGCATGGTTGTTGTAAACGTCTAGCATTTCTTACGATTTACGCCTTAGACCTTGCGCCTTAGAACTAATTGTGAATGATGCCTTAAGCATCATTCACAATCAGTTCTAAGTCGTAAGGCGCAAGGCCTAAGGCGTAATAATTTGTATTGCCGAGTATGTATTTCAATCAGAACGTTCACAACATGTCCCAAGTCGCAAGGCGTATGGTTTATGTCGTAACGAATTGCCCAAAATCCAATTCTTACGATGGTTTCTTACGACGAGCCAATCACGAAGAAGGAAACTCCACAGCCGACTGTACGCGCATGCGCAATACACAGGAGCAATAAAAAATGGTATGGTTGTTGTAAACGCCTAGGGCCTAGCATTTCTTACGACTTGCGCCTTACGCCTTAGACCTTGCGCCTTACGACTTAGAACTGATTGTGAATGATGCTTTACAAAAAGAAAATCTTTGGGGCTAGGCTAGCCTAGCCTAGGCCATCTTTGCCTAGACATTTCATGTGACATCTAGAAATCCTGGCAGTCAGAACGTAGACTAGCCTAGGCCTAGGCCCTAGCCAAGGACTCTTATGCCTGTTATAAGACTATAGGATTACCTTTTCCATGGTTTACGAACACCTCTGGCTCCAAATGAGGATTTACCAACGAAACCAGCCTTTGCGTTTGAAACATGCTGAAGTTTTCTCAAAGCGTCATCATTTTCTTTTTTTCTTTGTTCTTCTAGCTTAGACTGTATTTCACGCTTTTTCTGTTCGATGAGTTGTTCTTGTTTGGTCATTTGTGCAAACCTCTCATTTCTAGTAGTTTTCGAAGCAAATGGATCTGAACCTTTTATTCCTCGATACGCCATTTTGATGTTTGTGTTATGATTTTTCAATTTTTGACACGCTCCCTGTTGATGAGACAGCAGCACCTGTCTTCGCTCTCGTGATATTTTGATTTAAATGTTTATGGTTTATGCAACAAATATTATTTAGCAAATGCCGTTAACGAAAGTAAAATGTTGCCTTCTAGTCTATGAACAGATCTATAGTGATTATAAAATCCCAATTGCCTGAAATATTATTTTGTCGGTCGTAAATTTGACGGCGTGACGTTGGCAACGGAAACGCGGCAGAATTTCAATCACCTCAAATACCGTACCTCATTCCTTTTCGATAGATCTCTGATGATTTCTATTGCTTAACGTCTCATAAGCTTATTAGTTGGGATCTTAATCCGCCGTCAAACTCAGATCGCATTAGTTTGGTATTGAAAATGTAAACTGGTTGAATCCCCATGTCAACGCTCACCTCAGAATCCAATTTGATACCAATCCAGTATTGAATCCTCCATGTAAACATGGTTATTAATACACTATGGCTATTTGAGACGATGAGTGGTGATGGATGACAATGAAAGACCATGGAGTTATAAATAGTACTGGATGGAAAGACCACTACAAAAAAATGAAGAAAAAACGACGCCTGATGCGGGATTTGAGCCCACACCTTCATAGCCATTCACTTCGGACGAGCGCCCCAATCGTATGTGCCAAAGAAGATCTTTACTTAATATTTTAAACAACACAAGTTATATGATTATGGTATGAAGATACTGGTGGCAGTGACAATATAACAAATAATAAATATAACAGTTGCTGTTTCAAATTAAAACTTAAATTTCAGTATTTTTAACACCTCCCTTAAAGCATGCACTCTTGTTGCTCTCAAACTTGTTTCAAACCGCGACTATTCTGTGGGGAAAAAATAAATAGTATCCCGGGTTCGAGTTCAATTTACTTTGTTTTACCTTAAAGATGAGACCCCCTATGTAGGCTCGAAACCAAAAATAAATAAATTTTAAGACCTTCTGATTGAATCAATTTTAACTTTTAAATTACATAAATGCAGACCAAAAAAATGAACACTGTACCGCAGTAAATAAGTAAAGTTTGAAATAATAATATGAGAACAAAAATGTACCGGTACATTACGACAACAATTCTGATTTAACATATTCAAATGGTATATTATTACAATATGAAATGGAATAGAAAAAAAAAACTGATTTGTTAAGACGATCTCACTCAATCAAATATGAGGTTTTCCAAAAATCAGGAACAGCAAATAAAATATTAATCAAACTTTTGCGGAAGAAAATACCGAACGAGAATCTTTATTCTTCTTTCCAAATCTTGAAAAACATTACCATTACCTAATATAATTATTTATGGTTGTATTAGTCAAAGCTGATCACAGCAATGGTACAGGACACCTAGCTCAAGATGCGCTTCGTCAGTGGCAGTGGTGCAGAGTTTGGAAAATGTTGACATTGTAATATTTAATTTTGATTACATTGCCATGATAAACATATCAAATTACAGAGGCAATTTTAGGATTGTGTTTAAAAGTTAAAAACAAACAGCATTGGGTTCAACAAACCCAAACAGTTCAATTTCCAAGTCACAATTTTAACTGTAAGGTAGTTTCTAGTTTCTACAGTCACAACTTTGTAACACATGTGTATGGTTTTAATTTGTTGATGTTAGTCTGGTACCCAAGTACACAATGTGAACCTAGTTTGAAGTTTCTTTCTACTATTAAGACATGCACTAATGGAATAGGAAAAGTAGTATTTCATAGGTAGTTTATTCTATTGAATTAAATAAAAAGCTCAAAATACTAACATATTTCATTAGAAAAATTAGAAGATTGTTTTACAAAGGTTCAATAAATACAGTCATACATCTTAATGATGCCCCCAACCATTGCATGGCCATGATACACGATTGTGCTTGGTCAACATAGTAGCCTACTGGATACGCATAAATAATAATAGGCTATCAACAGTATCCAGTAGAATACATTTTCATTTTTGCCCATTGTTAATTTATTTTACTTTAAGCACTTAAAACTTTAACTTAATTTAATTAAGTGTGCAATGTGTGTTTTAAAATAATGTTTAAAGGGGCTTTTACCCCCAATTTTTTTAAAAATATATAATATAGCATAATAGGCTACTACAATCAAATCATTACAGTATTTAAAAAATTATATCTTGAAACTGTGATTTTACACAAATTTTTTAAGTTTTTGATCCTGCAATTGTCGAGAATTGATGTTTTGGGGAATTTCTTAAATTGGCTTTAACTTGCATATTTTTTGTTCCACCTAGATACTAGAGCATCGTATCAATCTAAAATGGCCCTTTATAACTTCGTGTCTTGTAACTGTGCACAAATATACACTCAAAAAATATACCTCCCAAAATCACACTTTTCTTGGCTACCAGCATATTTTGACTGAACCACTTGCCCAAATTACAAAACAAAATATAGCGGATTTACAAAAAAGGTTGCCGAGTACGTCAATAATGGCTAATATTTTTTTGGATCAAAGTCTTCCAAGGTCACGGAAGCATAAAGAACATCCCCATGTTAATTCTTATAGGAGATTTTTGCCCATGGGACCTAGCTCGAAAATTACCAAGTTCAACAATTTTTTTTTGGGTAATGGCGGACCCAATATTTTTTCTGTTAATTTCTAAATTCTTATTTGGAAGCCCGAATGAAATATAGTTTTTGAGTTTGGCGGGTGAATACCCCTTTAACCGTGGGGTGAGTAAGGAAGGATTAAGGAACTAATCACCTCATGCACAAAGATTTACTGGTGCAAAGTTGTTTCTTGTTAAAAATGCAGACTTGGACAAATTTATAAGTTAAATCATAGGGCTATAAAAACCGGTAAAGATGCGGCTACTCTGGATGTGAACCAAATGCCAACCCTTGCTTTTATGAATATTTCAACTATATTTGTGTACCAATATAGTAAAGCAGCAAGAAACGTGAATTATTGAGTAACAATTTGCAAAAAAGTTTATAAAAATTGAGTGAAATTTGAACCCATGACCCTTTGCATAGAAATGCTTTTCGCAAACCACTTCTCCAAAGTAGGCTATATATAAATTGCAAGTTTTGACCACTACATACAATTGCAGGTTGCCCAAAACACAAAATTTTATAAAAGATAGCCGTTTTCTATCTAAAAATACTCTTTAAGTGCTACAATAATTTACCCGTGACATTTGGGACTGGTTTTTGCTTGCATTTTGTTTCCATTGATCTCCAAACATTATCGCCGGAGACAATTCGGCCATTTTTGACAATATTTGCGTTCACAACTTACCGACGCAAGTCTTTGAGCATGTACCCCCGGTAGATCATTAGTTCACACAATACCTTAGCAACTTGATATAGGTAATTGAAGTTTTAAACCACAAATCGTCTATGAATCATGTTAGCGGTGTTGTGTTGCGTTGCTGAGACATTACTAAGACAATAAGATGGTAATATTGCACAGATTTAATTTTGAGATAAAAACTAGAAGGGGACGAAAGCACATCCTTGCTAGAGTGGCGACTGTCTGAAAAAGTCTACCGGTCTCAGTGTCAGTACTTACCATCCTAGCCACTGTGTATACCGATATATATATATATATATGTTATGACGAAGGTTTTCGTAGACCGATTCTGATGTTGTATCGGGTTTTGGGGAGAGAAGCAAGCCCGGTCCTGTCAAAAAAACCTGAAGATGCTGGAGGACATTCCGGCGAAACGTTGTTTTAAAAGGTATGTACCACACCACCTAATAAACACTACACGTGGACGAAAACCCCAAAACCCGATACAACATATATATATACCGAATATACTGATTGATTGTATTCGTACTTATGCAACCGTGTCCCTTGAGGCATAATTTAAAGAAAGTTGTTTATCCTTGATCAGTTTCAAAATGAAATAAACTTGGGTTATATCTGTGAGTTTTCGCATAACAATAAGTTTATGTATTATTTTTGACAGACCACAAACGAGATTATCTCTTATGTGAGCTTCCTATTGTGTATACTTGATTTCTTTATCTTATAACCGTAATGGCCATAATGTAAAACTTAAATCTTTGTATTGTTTACTGTAGGCCTACTGGTATTATATATTATATTTTATATTGAATACTACATGCAGGAATAAAATGATGAGAAAATTAAAATTGAATTGAATATGATTCAGGGTTTTTCATGTATTCTTCAGTTTACAACCACAACACCAAAACAAATAAAAACAAAATATATTAATTATACTTGTAATCTGGGCAAGTACTCTTGCACATTCACTAGTCCCACCATCTACATAATAGGTACCTACAATATATACAGTAGATATTTCTACAGTAAAAAGAAAAAAAGAAACAACACAAAATTATTTTAACATGGATTCCGATTAACTCATGTTGACATGTTGTTGGCCATTGTGTGTGGCAAATTAAATGCATTATGTTAGCTTTTAAAAGTCCTGGTTTTGAAATGAGGAATGATCAAGAGCATTGCACTTGTTTCCCAAGGGAAGAGTCTGTGCTGAATAAAAAGATAAGCAGTTAGTATAAGCCTATAGGGAACCACAAGTCTAACGCGTGAAGCGAGTTCAGTGCATTGGAAGAGAATGTCCCCATAAGAATAGCATTGGGCTAATTTTAAAACGCTTGTATCTTTTGAACGAGAAGTATTTAAGAAATATCATTCACATTACGTCATTAACCATTCTTTTCTTCAACTATCACATATAGTATGTAGTAAGTAGTAATGAGTTCGAGTTTAATAAGATGATGTTTGCATTTTTCATCTGCATCGCGCGCCGATCCTACGTGATTGGCTGTTGAATCGAAGAAACAAACATGTCGGACAGCCGAGCTCGCCGTGCACTTGGATGCTGTAGGCCTACGTGTAAAGCTGCTCCTCGCTAGTCGGCCGTGCGCATGCGTTGGTTCTCTCTCTTTTCTTCCGTGCGTCTCTTTCCATTGAATCGCTCCAAAACGCGAAACATACATGTGTTTCAACAACGTTTATTCAAATTCTGTTGCGACTTTTATAAATTAAATGCATCAAATGTGTTGAGAAAAGAATGGTGATTAACGTACTGTGAATGATATTTCTTAAATACTTCTCGTTCAAAAGATACAAACGTTTTAAAAATAGCCCAATGCTATTCTTATGGGGACATTCTCTTCCAATGCACTGAACTCGCTTCCCGCGTTAGACTTGTAGTTCCCTATTCATATGTACAGACAGGTAGGTAGTGAACATTCTCTAATCTCTACAAATAGGGAAATATACTAATTGTTAGGTACCTAGAATGATTGATACCATTGATCTGGAGTCCAGGTATATCTTTGAAAAATTAAATATGTTATTCAGAATCATGCCTTTTCTTCTTTTTCTTCTTCTTTTTGGATGTTTGTACTGTAATTTCTTCTTCTTGGAAGTCTGATGTTTTTCTCTTCTTCTTTTTCAGTTTTGGGGGTATAATTTCCTCTTCTTTGTCAATTGCTTTTCTCTTTTTCTTCGATGTTCTTGTTTGAAATACTTGAGATTCAGGGATGACGGTGTTTGGAGGTTGATAATTACTCTCGGAAGTTTCAGGTACCATCGGTATGCTTGGTCCTCCGACCCGAGCGGAGAAACTCGCATCACAGGGCAAACCATTCTCAAATAGGTGATCATCTGGATTTTGTGCGTCAATGTCCCTAGCTTGTAACAGTTTTGAGGCAAGTTGATTATTACTCTCGGAAGTTTCAGGTACCATCGGTATGCTTGTTTCTTTTACCTGAGCAAAGGAACTCGCATCACAGGGCAAACCGCTCTCAAATACCGGTAGGTGGTCACCTGGTTTTGGTGCATCGATGTCCCAAGCTTGTAGAAGTTTTAAGGCAAGGATATCTTTGTAAAGAAACAATTCACTAATGGGACGCGCAATGGATTCTGGAAGACAAACTTTTTTTTTGAAACGAGGTAATTTCTGTGTTGTGTCCTTTATAGCACTAATTATCAAATCACTTTTATACTCGGTTGTCAATTTAAGTTTCGGTTCATAATTCAAGTTCAACACACACTTTTCCCAATTTTTAAACTTCTTCAAGTCCTTTTTGGAGTACGAGACATTCCCGTTCAATTCACGCAGTTGTTGAACAAAAACATCACCCGCCGATGTCTGGGTGATGATTGAATGGGCGGTTGTACTGCTTGCGGGTAGGAGTCTAACTCCTGCCACGCTCAACTTCATCCTAGAATACGCTCTTGGATCAAGAACCTGACCACAAGTCTGAGCTAAATTCGCCGAGTTAACAAGGGACGGTCCAGAAAAAGGGAGAACTGCTGACCGTGGTGTTTCGTCCGGTTTGTACCAATCGTTGACTATGAGTTGCGTGTCGGAAGGGTCCTGATTGGCGATGCAGATGAGCTCTGTTGTGTCCGTCGTGCCCATGGCAATCGAATGACCATATAAGGGAGAGGAGCGCAACATGTGTGTCCATAGTTGGACTGCTTCAGAGTTGCGAGCATCAAACAAGAATGCATGGTGGGAAGTGGCACAGTACATGTTACGTCCAACTGCAGACTGATTGGAACTACGGAATATAAGAGAGATATCTTCACAACTCAATGCTACGCCTTTCTGTTCTTGTGGACGAAATGTTAAGGTCGGCTTGTCAAATGCCTGCTGGAAGAGTAAAATCTTCAATTAGTATAACAGATGGGTCTTAATAGTTAAATAAATTGAAAATTCCATAACATAATAATATATGACAATAATCAGTCAACCAAGCTATGATTTACCAGTGCTTTGGAATACAATATTAAATAAAGAAGTTGCTATGGCTGTAAACAGAAGAATTATAACAAGAACCTGAAGAAAAAGCTGGAGTAGCTTTGAAATATCGTTCAAATATAAAAATAAAATATAACCTGTGTAAAGTTTTAAAAATGTGTTTATTATAATAAAAGTAGTTGGGCCCTATAGGTCCTACACAATTTCCTAATATGTTTCTCGATTTGGATGGTCGGGAAACACTCCCGTAAGTGGAATTGTTGGATGAGCGAAGCGAAGACTTCAATTTCACTGACCCTCCAAAAAATTTAGCTCGGGTGTTTTTTTTTTGTCTGTTTGTTCGCTCTCTACCGGGCAAACGGCATATGCAATCTTGATGAAAATTTGACAGGACCTTCGAAATCTCTGAACTTAGACTTGCCACGTTTTTGGGTACAATCGAAGAAATATTTCTCATGAATATCGAACTTTTACGTTTTTTTTTTCCGATTTTTTGTGCGATATTTTCATGCCATTTTGGGCCGATTCTGACCAAACGGGTGGGGCTACAACGTTCATATTATACATGGACATTAAGGTTATGGTGATGTAGTACATTTTGAAAGAAAAAGTTAGCCAGAATCCATAGAAATAAAGCTTTTAATATAAGTTTTTTAATTTTTTGTGCAATATTTTCGTGCCATTTGGGCCAATTCTGACCAAACGGGTGGGGCTACAATGCTCATATTATACATGGACATTAAATTTATGGTGATGTAGTACCTTTTGAAAGAAAAAGTTGAAAAAGTTAGCCAGAATCCATAGAAATAAAGCTTTTAATATAAGTTTTTTACGGTAAATAATACCAATTGACAAGAAACAATAGAAACTTGACAACAATCACCTACAATGCATATAGCATAGATACTACTATACCCTGCGTATAGGCAACAAAACAAAGCACTTGCAAAAGTAAAGATATCCCACGCAAACTAAAAACTTTAAAAAGCTCATCCATCAACGCGGCGGGACTTAAGCGTTTTCCCAGTTAATATTAAATACAATCCAGAAATTAAAAAATCCATCCTGATCGGGGTTCGAACCCGAGTCTCCCACTTTCCGGGTGGACGCCTTAGCCAACTAGACCACCGAGACGGCAACTATTTAACTTCTGTATTGTCGTTACATTATAGAACTTGAATGGATGGAACAATAAAGCATCGAAAAACTGTTGCTGTTGAATTGAGCAAACAAACATATTTATAATGTCATTTATTTATTTATTTATTTATTTATTATTTATTTAACGTCTATCCTATTCAGTTAAAAAAACTAATTTACAAAGGAGGACAACTAAATAAATCTAATTACATAGATGCAGAAACAACAATAAACTACATTTTCATAAATATTTGAAATAGTAGCATTACAACAACAATGCATTTAACACAACAATTTTGGTAACAAATAAAAATGATATTATAATCATTTAATGAATGAATCAAATATAAAAAAGGGTGGAGAATGAAAAGAAAAGAAAGGGAAAAAAAGAAAAGAAAAAGAAAAAAAAAGAAAAAAAAAACATTAAAAAAGAAAAACAAAAAGAAAAAAACTGATTTATTAGACGATCCCACTCAAACGAATATGAGGTTTGCCAAAAATCAGGAACAGCAAATCAGGGAGTATAATCAAAAACTTTTGCGGAAGAAACCACCGACACGCGAAATCTTTATTCCTTATGCAGGTATGAGCGAGGGTATATTTCTCGATTTGGATGGTCGGGAAACACTCCCGTAGGTGGAATTGTTAATATTTAATACAATCCAGAAGTTAAAAAATCCATCCTGATCGGGGTTCGAACCCGAGTCTCCCACTTTCCGGGTGGACGCCTTAGCCAACTAGACCACCGAGACGGTAACTATTTAACTTCTGTATTGTCGTTACATTATAGAATTTGAATGGATGGAACAATAAAGCATCGAAAAACTGTTGCTGTTGAATTGACCAAACAAACATATTTATAATATCATTACCTTACGCAGGTATGAGCGAGGGTATATTTCTCGATTTGGATGGATCCATTCAAGTTCTATAATGTAACGACAATACAGAAGTTAAATAGTTACCGTCTCGGTGGTCTAGTTGGCTAAGGCGTCCACCCGGAAAGTAGGGTTGCCAACTCTGGCCACGGGAAAAACCGGCCTTCTATGTAAATTCGTGGGAAAGGGACCAAGCACGAGGGGTTGCCCCCCAACTATAGCGCCGCAGGTGAAAATTTTGAAATTCAGCTTTTTAGATTGCATTTGGTGCGTTTTAGAATAAAGTGGTGGGCTGGATGATATACCAAAACAATGTAGTTTTTGTGCAGTCAAAACTGGAAAACCACCAAAAATAAAAAAGTCACTGAGATAATAGGCCTAGATTATAATATTACATCCTCTGATATGCCGAGTATTCATAATTCGAGTAGGCAATGGGTATTTTTATTCATAAGTAATTTAGGCCTAAGAATAATAAATTCCAAATAAAACATGAATAATTTTTTTTGTCTTAATTTAATTTCAATTTGTCATATCACGATTCTCAAAGCAGTAAATTAATATTACGTGATCAGCATTAACAGATTTAAAGGAATTATGATCAATTAACAAGTTTACTTGAACTGAATCGTGAGCAGTTGATCTTGCTGCTTGAAGGAGAGTCTTGTTGGACTTTATTTTTTCGCGGAGAGTCAATTTCATTGTCGGTTTCGTGCACAAACTTCCCGTATGAACGGCATTGACAGTGGACTGCAGTGCAGTGTGGCAGTCTTTGGCCAGCCTACTGCCTTGTTTGCTGTCTGGTGAGAGGGGTTGTCTCGTTAAATCAAGGGGAAGTGGAGAAGAGCAATGTTTACTAATTAAGTGGGATTCGGGATTTGGGAAACGATGATTAGGATGGTTTTTAACTATTTATTTTAGTTTTTTGTGTATATTTAGTAATATTTTTAGTATAATGAGTTATTTACGTAAAAAAACCGGCAACACTATTGCCGGTCAAAGGGACTGACCAGCAACCGGCCAAGTGGGGCAAAAACCGGCCGGTTGGCAACCCTACCGGAAAGTGGGAGACTCAGGTTCGAACCCCAATCGGGATGGATTTTTTAATTTCTGGATTGTATTAAATATTAACAATTCCTAATATGTATTTAAGATTTAATAAAGTGAATGCCCTCGGACATTCCTTTCCTAGCAACCAAAACTCCTTATTATTATAACCTAGTTAAGTCACCTGGAGAAGGCCACACACCCGACAACGGGCCTTCCTACAAAAGCTTTTTTTTTGGTAGGCCGTCTTTTCATTTTTATTTAAATTACTAGGCCTAAATGTTTCAAATTTCAAGGGCATTTATTTATATTATTTAGGCCTACCATAACTTAAATTGTTATTTAGGACAGTTAATTGTACTTACTCGTAAATCCAAGAACATCAGCATAGAGGTATCAGCCATCACTAAAGTGTTAGCATCTATGTATTGCAATGAGCTCCACAAGGTAGGTAAGTTTTTAACTTTTTGCTGGACAACATGTGCTGAAACGCAGCAGCTATTCTTTGCATCCCAGATCGACACTAGCCTACCCACGGTAGACGTACATAAATTACCAAATTTATATGGGTTGAAGTCGAGCGACGTGAATGGTTGTTCGTCGTACTTCACCTCCCAGCATTTATCTTTGCGCAGTTCGTACGAGTCTTCTGTAAGTTGCAAAGAGATCAACGTGCAGGCATTCTTTTGACGCAATCCAACCAAATTGTGCCTGCCAGATTTCTTACTACTGCTGACAATTTGATGAACGGTATTGTTTGATGATGTTGGAAACTCCATAGCACCTGAACTTATAGGTTGCCAACTACTTGACTCATCCGATAATGGAATTACACCTGAAACACACAACATTCAAAATATGGTACGTAGAGTACGGTATTCTCCAACATGAAAAAATATAAAAATATATGGTTAGCCCACTTACAAAGTTTTTCGTTGCTTTCTCCAGAAGATGTGAGCAAAGTCATTTGCCCTCCTACCAGAATGTGACTCAACCTGCCACCAGAATACCACCAGTTTGTCAGCTGAAATTGACAAATATTAATAATAAATAATAATACTATACATGTTTTTCAACTTTAGAAGCAGACAAAAAATAATAATAGGCATTATAGTTTAAAATGATAGCATGCATAGGTACATATATTTAAGCAGTTTTGTATTTGTTTTAACGGCGTTTTCCATTGGCCGCACTCAGGTCGCACTAGTGCGCCCTAGTGTGCACTGGATTGCCACTTGTCTTTTCATTTGTTCAGTTTTGTAATGTTATTCAAGTGGAGGTTGACAACAATGACATCTTTGCACTCGCCGAGTGCAAAGTAGGCCTACCCCTAGTGATGCCATGCACATGTTTGTATTATAAGTAGGAAGTGTTGTTAAAAAGCTACTTTTAAAAATGCTACCGGTAGGTACATATATTTAAGCAGTTTTGTATTTGTTTTAAGATTATTTTAAGCAAGTAGGCCTACCCCTAGTGATGCCATGCACATGTTTGTATTATAAGTAGGAAGTGTTGTTAAAAAGCTACTTTTAAAAATGCTACAGATTATGATCCCAATGCTGTTCCATCCCAATTTTTTTGTACATGTAAAACACATGGTTTTACAATCAGGAATGCATTCAAAATTCAAATACTACATATAAATTAAATTGCCAATACAAAACTCTTAAAAAAATACAATTATGGTAGCCTTTTACGTCCAACGGTTTAAAAGTTACCAAACCAGGTATGCCGCACGGCGTCGCCTACGAGGAACTTCTTCGGCGACTCTGGCAAGACTAAAAAGCTAAAATTGTATTTAAGCTTAATCAAAAGTGTTTTTTATTATTATTGTAGGTACCGGTATTTGTTTGTTCAAGTTTCGAGGTCTTTCTCTTTAGCCTAGGCCTAGCCTGGGTAAAACAAATAGGTGCTTCAAAATGCTAAATTTGACAAAATTAATGCTAAATATTCTTCATTTAAATGCTAAAAAAGTATCTCTAGCCATAGGGCCAGACTTATATTATAACTCTGTCGAGCTAAAATTTAAAAAAAATGACAATGAAAACAACATTTAATAATATAGTAGGCCTAGGCCTAGGTGAATAGGTGCATGCATGCATGCACACATGCATTTCACATTCAATGGAGGTTAAGGAATTTATCTGGATTGCTTGCCTGAGGGGCTAAAGGAAATAAGAGACGTAGACCGGTTTAAAAGTAAACTTTAAAGAATTTCTTCTGGATAAATGTTACTATTCGGCACCAAATCGACATGTAGATCGCAGCACTGGCGGCGCGCTACGTCACAACATGGCTGGCGTAATTGTGATTCCGGGCTGGAGCGTATATGGCGCTAACGTGTGTTAGTCGCGCCGGTTATGACAATTCGGGGATTATTTCCGATCTGTTCACTCACATTTACCTTTCTCGCACACGCATTAAATAAGATGTATATTTTCATCTACGGTTTGCATTTTTTATGCTCTTATACAACCACAAGTAGGCGTAATTGCGTAGGTAGGCCAACTGTAGCCAAAATTGAACTTTCCTATTCCTATATTTCTGAATGGGATAGGGATGAAATGTAAAATATTTTTCATAATATCATCATAATAGTTGGGTATATTATTATGTTTGAGCGTAAGAATATCCAGAAAATAATTCATAAGCAGATTATTATTTATTATTTAATTACTACCATAAGTAAAGTTGCCCGCCGAAATTGGTATTGGTCCAAGGAATTATTACCAATTATTTGAATTTAGAATGTTAAGTTTTCGAAGTGAAACGAGTCTGTTTGTTGTATCAACAAATATTTTGCAACAAATTGATATAACACTGAACAGCTGAAGTGCAAGGTGCAATATTTAACGTTTTCCCGCGATAATGTAATAACAATAAATAGTACAACTTGTATTATTTTCATCATATTTCCTGAAAATGTCAATAAATTAGGCCTACATCTATGCTATAATCCGGATGTTGTCAATTTGTAATCATCGACAAAATGTGCTTTATTCAGAACATGACGAAACTTCTAAAAATACTTGGCTGCAGAAATTGGTATTTATTATGAAAAATGTTCATTGAAAACGATTTTTCCGAATTTATTACTATACATAGGCCTACCTTTTTTGTTGTTGATAAAAACGCACTACAGTGTAGTAATTTTGAGGTAGCCCATCACATACGAAACATATTGAATGTAGGCCTATGTGCCATGTAGGCCTGTATGTGTAACAATTGGGAACGGTGTGATAGCCTATTGGCATAAGCATGAATTAAAATTATTGTCTGAAATTGTAAAACGTGATTTAATAGGCCTATGAGTGTCGGTGACGGGCGAAAAACAATAAGTATAATTATTAAAAAATGAACATAAATAAATAATAAATCTATCAAACACAACGGGAAAACTCAGTGGGTGACACCATACTGTCTTCTGACTATATGTTTTCGGACTTTATCCCTGGACTTAAATGTGAGAATAATGTTTTTATTAAGAGCAGGCCCTACCGAAATTTAAATTGAGATCACGATAATTTAAAAGTTGTTATTTAAGTGTAAAGAGTTGTATTTTAAAAGAGAAATGTAGGCCAATCGAGACATAACCCTTGTGTCAGGTGTCCACTTTATGGTGCACTTACAGGCTCCATTCTTTCATTTAAAATTTGTTTTCTTGTGATAACCATAGCACAAATATTTCTTTATTTTATTTCTAACGTTCAACATCCGTTAAAAAAAAGTAGCACGCTGAAAACTCAACTTTTTAGTTACATCTACACGTTCTTCCACGTTATTTGCCGCTGTCTCTACCTGAGTGATCACTACTGCTAGGGTTCCACGTTCCGCCAACAGGGCCGCGCTAGTGTGCTTTTTGGTGCCGAATACAGTGCAAGAATATACATCCTGCTGAAATCTACTGTTTAGTTGACTGATGTATTGTACATACTCAATTGATTTTCTACCGCACCTTTAATGTTATTTGATATTCTGTCTACCGGTACGGTATCTTAAACTGTTTCTATATTTTCGCCATGCAATGTGCATATTGTATTTATATATCTGGACATGTGATAGGCCTATATATGTTTTGTTTTGTGTAACCTATTAACTATTTAACGAATTGGGCCTAAGTGTCCAACAAATAATTGTAGCTTATCTTCTACCTTACACCCTATTTAACTGCTGTATAATATATAATATATATAATATGACAACTTGACAACTCGAATATTCTAATATACTATGTAGGCCTACCGGTATACCAAAAGAATTTTAAAGAGGCTAATAAAATGAAATGAAATGAAATGTAGGCCTATGCCTCTATACTACCGTATTACAATCTAGGCCTAATTAATAGTTTAATACATACCCCAGTGAAATCAGGATCTGGATCAAGACTGAGCAGGTTAAGGAAATATGCTTCATACTTTGATATTTTCATTGAGTCGAGTTCAGCAGAAATAGCTTCGTCAACTTTATCAAAATTGTAGTTGTAAGATCTGGACTTCCTCTCTACGTTTTTCAGGTAATTTTGCCATTGTAGCTTCCTTAAAAGGGGAAATGTTGCAGGGTCTCCTTCTTGCAGTTTTACGTTAGTCATATTATTCGGAGGTAGAAATGGTAAGTGATGGGAGCATTTGTATGGAAAAGGTTCTCCATACCAATTTTTTACATCACTATTTAATGGAATGGAAGAGTTCAAGTTTTGTGCCGGCACTAAATAATGTGGATATCTAGCATATTCAAGTTGTGAAAACTCGTACCATCCACTTAACTTATTAGCCGCAGCCTTTGTTATTGTTTTTTTGGGTCGATCCATAGTGCACGCCAAGTCTTCTGAAACTAAAAACGATATTATGTAGGGCAACTATGGACAGGGTAAAGCACAATTGGAGGATGTAGGTAGTTCAATACCAATTGGGGAAATTTGCATTTCAGGTCTAATCAAGTCAAAGTATAGGCCAATAGAACTAAAGTTAGGGGGTTAATGAGCAGGTCTAGTAGGCCTACTAATCAATACCGGTAGGGTTGTCATCGACTATCGATAGTACCCAACCATGTAGGGTAAGCTGGACCATGTGATAATATAAATAAATAAAATAAATTGTATTTAGAGTCTACCCACTCAGTTATATAACTGATTTTCAGTGGGGGACAGTAAATCAAAGCGACTAAGCCTACTAGCCCAGGAATTATAGATTTTGACATCAACATCCTTAACCTAAAGCTGAATTTTGGCACACATGTAGCATTTGTCATTCTTCTAGTGGCAAAAAAGTTTATTTCGACTCCTGAGTGACAGGATGGGAAAGGCACGATTTTGATGACTTGGGAGACATGAAACGAATGCAGGAAGATAGGGGGAAGGATGATGGGACTAGACCTAGGCCTACAGGTGTGCCCAAGAGAATGTGAGAATGTGAGAGAATGAACCACTCTTGATGACAACGTCTAATACTCGCCTACCATGTATACTTGTGTTGGCACATGAGTGCAAAAAGATGGCTAATAAATATCAATATCAATATCAATATCAATTGATAAAAGCTAAAGAATGGTAGGAAGAAGAATACTTGGAGGAGGCTAATGAAGAGATTAGAGGAGATAGGGCTAATAGGCCAAACCCAAGTAGGTAGGGCCTATAGCCCCCAATATATTTTGTAGGCCTATGTTGGGTCATTTATCACGCGAGCTGAGCACAGACTGGTTTTGTCTGATAAACAACCCGGTATACTAGCCTAGCGTAGGCCTAGTAGACTGAGTTGAGTCTGTTTGAAGAGACGTGCCAGCTCGCTCTGTAGGCCACGGGCTTAAATATCGGAGTTAGGGAAGACGACGGGTACCCGGCTATCGGGACCCGCCCGACGAAGTCGGGTACGGGTCTGTGTTTCCACTTCCCGTTTACCCGTAAAACCAGGTTCCTGAATTGAGGTGTCACATTGTAGGCGGAAGGCTAATGTAAACATGCACTTTCTCATATCTTTTGTGCTTAGCGGCATTTTTCTTTTGAATTATAATGTCCTTTGTTCATGCCGCCGACTTGTGGCAGTGTGCTGAGTATGCCCCCTCACCCCCACCCCCCTCCTGCCTAACCACTTGTGTGATCTTCCAGAGATTATACCGCGTAAATAATTACCACAACATTACTTATGTTTTCAATCTGCTAGAAGTCAAAACTTAAAAGCTATCACCCATGGTGACAAATCTTTCCTTATCTTGTTTACTCTCGTTCGGGCTCCATTCCCCCCTTCCCGCGTCCCGAGCCAACGCATCGTGAGTCGTGACCTGACTTGACTGTGACAAGATATAAAGCAGATGCAACCGAACAGTGAGTGTTATCTTAATGGCCCGCTGCTGTTCCTCTTTCGTGATTATGAAATACTACTTCATCGGCACGTCATTGTTTAAATAGAACAGCATTACGTCTGAGATATTACGATAATTGATGAGCGCGTTTCTTCACAGTTCATTAGACACCCCACACGATTTTTGGCACTGTTTCGGTTAAGAATGGCCAACTTTTAAACACTTGTAAACTGTGTTGTGTGTGTTAAAGGTTTTGAAGGTTTTTTGTTTAAAATAGCGACGTTAAAGGTTTTGAAGTTTTTTTTTGTTTAAAATAGCAACGTTAAAGGTTTTGTAAGGTTACTTACAGTGAGTGTACGGCTCGGTGGAAGTGCTGGTGAAAAGTTGGCCATTCTTAACCGAAACAGTACCCGATTTTTTTGTGTTACTACCCGGGTAACCCGCGGGTAATGTGGACGGGTACCCGGGTCGTAAAAAAGTCGGGTTTCGTCATCCCTAATCGGAGTGTATATTTGTACATTGGATCCTCGGTTATGTTAGGGTATCACTGCATGCAGGCTAGCCTACTGTTGCTAGGTAGGGGCCTAGCCCTTTACAAAACCTACGCCGCGCCAAATTTAGCAGATAACGAGGCCTCTGAGGGCCTAGGCTACCTAGGCCTAGCCTGAGCAAGAAGAGGCCTTGGAGCGATAGAGATTATTAGGGGATCGTGTGCACTGGTCAATGGGCATAAGAGAGATAGAGGGAGAGATTATGTAAGCTGAGGGATATAGACCACGTTTATCACGCGAGCTGAGTCCGGACTGAAACATACGAACTGACCTGAGTGCGAACTGAAATCGCCTGCTGAACACCTCAGTCCGAACTGAGTCCAGCTCGGTAACGAAGCCGAGCTAGCTCAGTCTGTGCGGGCTGAAATATTGGTGATAAACGCGAGCGAACTCAAATACATGCTAGCGGCCATCCTTCTTCGAAAGTTATCCAACCACAGCGTCTCATTTCAGTCCGGACTGGCTAGGACTGAGCTTGTACCATACTAGTCCGTACTGACAGCGTGTGATAAACGTTACTGAAATGAGCTGAAAATTCAGTCTGCTCCCAAGCCAGTTCGGACTCGGCTCGCGTGATAAACGTGGTCATAGAAGAGTAGAAGATGAAGAAGAAACCTGCCACCGACTAATAATGTCAAAAGCAGAGGAAGATAATAATATGATAGGAAAGGAATGCAATCAAATACCTACCAGCAATGCTAAGGCCTAGGCCTACCAGTTAACAAAAGCGAGTTTCGTGAATAATTTATCACTTTGCGTTTGTAAACCAAAAGTTTTACATGAAAAACATAGGCCTATTCACAGAAATGAGATATTTCGAGGATAGATTCCACGTGCTAACCTAAAAATGTCTTATGTACTCTAGTCCATGATGTTGTGCCTTTATAATTGATGCCAACATTAGAGAAAAACAATAATAGAAGAAATCCCGTGTGTGTGTGTGTGTGTGTGAGCAACACTGCCCACAGGCAGAGGACCAATCACTGGGACCCATTGAAAATATGTTGTCAAATTTGAACTTGAACTTGAACAAAGCTGATAATCAGACTGTTCTGTAATTGAGTGAGTAAATTAAATTAATTTCAAAATCGAATTTGTTTATTTGTTATTACCAGGACATAATAATTGCATTTGATGCAAAATTAAGGTTATGGTTATTATTTACTACAATTCAGAAATGTTTAACGAAGTTGAAACATGCGCAAAGTGTTATCGCGTTCACATGATTTGATTCACATGATAGCTTTTGACTGGTTTAAATCATACCTAGGAGATAGAAAACAAGTAGGCCTAGTAAATATTTTGCATGTTGATAAAAAACTGAAACGAGAACAAACATACAATTCAGACTGGGAATCAATAGTGACAGGTGTTCCTCAAGGGTCTATCCTTGGGCCTATTGCATTTCTTATCTATTCAAATGACCTGCCGGCAAACTCAACAACTGGACTTGTTGTACAATTTGCTGATGATGCAAGTAAAGTACATAATGCATCGGAGTGGGATGAGCTATTGAACCAATCAAATTTTGCAATGACAGAAAAGAACGAATGGTGTAAAGTAAATGATTTGGCACTCAATAAAGAGAAAACAAAACTGGTCTATTTCCACACAGATAATATACATAACATAAACAGAGACTTACCTACTTTAAACATACAGGATGATGGCCTAAATGTATTACAACCCACAACTGACACTGAATTCCTAGGCTTTCATGTGGATAGCACACTTAAGTGGAAAACACATATTGGAAAACTTGTCCCAAAACTGAATTCGGCATGCTTTATGTTGAGGAAAATGAGTACCTTGGTGGATGGAAAAACCATGAAAACTCTTTACTTTGCTCACTTTCACTCATTGATGTCATATGGAATTGCATTGTGGGGGAACTCTACAGACAAGAAACTTGTTTTCCTACTACAAAAAAAAGCTATTAGAATTATATCAAAGTCAGGATTCAGAGCTAGTTGTAAGCCACTCTTCAAGAAGCTAGGAATATTACCTATGCCATGTGTATATATACAGTATATATATATGAAGTACTAATGTTTGTCCATAAAAAAAAAATCTCTTTGAATGTAATTCTGATATTCACACCCAGAAAACTAGAAATAAAATAAAACTTAGAATACCACAATGCAACCTCACAATTCGACAAAAAGGACTTAAAGCTAGTGGAATTGAACTTTATAATAAACTTTCACAAGATGTTAAAGAATTAAAAGATGTAATGAAGTTCAAATCAAAACTTAAGAGTATGCTACTTAAGGAGTGTTATTATACCATACAAGACTTCAAAACTGTAGGATGCTTATAAAAATTTGATATTGTCCAAGAAAAATTGTATATATTATATTGAATTGCATATATTGAATTGTAGTAATCTATTGATTCTTGTATATATTGTATAGGCCTAGTGCATATTTTAGGTTAAGATGTATATATTTCTGTAATTCTAAGTACTAACATGTAACCCATTGACAACTCAAATATTCAATGTATATCTTGTATACCACTGAATTTCAAAGAGGCTAATAAATCTACATCTACATCTACAAGATTTATAAAGCTTTAGAGTCTCTGGTTTAACAAGATAAAAATATTTCATCTCACTAGCTCTTAAGACACTAAACACTAAACCCAGCCAATGGGAAGCGAACTCTCATAACTCATCCAATGGTAGCGCACGTACTAGAAACGTTATAGAAACCTAAAATCTTCGGAAAGTATGTGCACCGTGCTTTAGTGAATTAACTTTGGCACTCTTTCGGTTGGGAATGGCCAACTTTTCATCACCGTTTTTTTTCATTCAAAAACGACGCAAAACAACTGTAAATGATTTATATTTTATCAATTGCAGTTTGTTGTTGTCCTTTCTATTTAAAATAGTGACGTTAAAGGTTTTGTAAGTAGAGTATTTTAACAAAGTTGTAAGCAAAATTGCTTTGAAACATTATAAATGTCACAAGGTCAAATTGTAAATTATATTAATAAGCTGAATGAATTTAGTTTTATTGACCCCTTTTTGTATATTGCTATTAGGTAAGATAATAAATTCATGAATTAATACTTAAAGGTAACCATTAATACAATCAAAAATGTCATATTTGTATGATGAATTTTCAGAAGAAATATCAATTTCGTCATAAAGATTTATAATAGTTTAGTTCTGATTTACAGAAATAATTTTCTCAGTATTTTATTAGAATAAACAAAACCAAATGTGAGCATTCCCAAAAAATATCAATTTTGGTAGCGGTATAGATTAGTTTATAGGACTAAATCTCAAATGTATACTTTTATAGAATTAAACTTGAGAATTTTATTAATGGCAAATGTCAAAAATTCGTAAAACTTGTAAATTTTATTGAAAACATGAAAAAACTTAAAAATATTTAAATCAGATTTAAATTCCTTAAAATTACTTAAATTCTCACCAATTTAATTCGGGACTGAATTTTAAGTCGAAAAGGTTGGTATAAGCAAGTATAAGTTTGGAAGGAGGCATCGCCTATCCAACATGGTCTTCAGCCTAATGTGCGTGTCTTTATAACCTGTGTAAATTATTAATAAAGCTGAGAGAGAACTTTTATTTTTTTAACAAAACAAAACTCTGTTGTACAAATACAATTGCCACAAGGACACAGAATAAAAATAACATTCATTGATTAATAACAATTAAAAAAGGTTTAAAATTTAAATACAAATTCAAGAAATTAGTCATAATAATATGTATGTAATGTATGTACATTTTCAGATCAGTAAATATCAATATATCGTTCATAATTAGTATTTTTATATTTATTTCATATTTACAGTGGTTTTTCGTCGTTTTTAATTGAAAAAAAAAACAGCGATGAAAAGTTGGCCATTCCCAACCGAAAGAGTACCTTAACTTTTGCTGAAATTAGTTTTTTCTGTGTAGTGTGTAGTGTGTAGTGTGTGTTATTGCTAATATCGAATCAATGCTATACTTTTTTAAAGTACAATAATGGAATGTACAAACCTGAGAAAGTAATTTGTTAATTTAACTGAGATGCATGAATGAGGTACAGAAAGGATTTGAGGTGCAGAAAACATTTTGTAAATTCTTTTGATTGAATAGGATTGATTTGAAAAGAACATCAAAAACATTAGTTTGAAAATCAATTTAAATTAATTTGCATTCACATAAAATGTCTCTAGGCACCAATATCTCCAGAGTTAATTGTTAATTCTAATATTATTAATAACATTTACAGCCAAATCGAATGTGGAGGGTAGCTTTTATTTTAATGTAATGCAATGTCTTTGTGTTCAGAACTTGAGTTACATTTAGGCGTGATGTGATTTTCGGCGTGTTCCTTTTCCTACAGCCATAAATCATAATTTGATTTGCTGTTCCTGATTTTTGGCAAACCTCATATTTGTTTGAGTGGGATCGTCTAATAAATCAGTTTTTTTCTTTTCGTTTTTATTTATTTTATTTTTCTTTTCTTCTTCATTCTTTTTTTCTTTTCTACACCTTTTTTATATTTGATTCATTAATTAATTGCATTGAAATTGATGTGTTTTAATGCATTTTTGTTGTAATGTTACTATTTCAAATATTTACTAAACTGTAGTACCGGTACATAGTTGTGTCTGCATCTATGTAATTAGATTTATTTAGTTGTCCTCCTTTGTAAATCAGTTTTATAACTGTATAGGATAGACGTTAAAATAAATAAATAAATAAAATAAAAATAACATCTTAATACAACTTGGCATACTTGATAATGAAAGACATCTGTACGTCTCTATTGTATCAGATTTTCGATATTCATCATAGATCAATCAGAAAATGCGTAGTTATTTGGGCATTTTTGACCATCTTGACAGATTCTTTAGAAAATTGATTTTATTTTTTGTTTATTTTCTATGATCAATTAATGGAAAGTGCTATGATACATAACTTCATAATTAATTTTTACACAATTATAATATCACAAATAGATGCAACTAAAATTGGCTGATAAATTTGAAAGCATTTAAAATGAGCATGCCGGCCTCCTCTTAATTAGTACCGGTATGAATGACGTTCGACACCAATTTTAATTTTTTATTTGATGTTTGTACGATCAATTGGAAATAAAATGAATAAAAATAGATAAATCAAATGAAACAAAATGTTTGTGAAATCACTTAGGCCTATTGATTGATTTGCCAGAAGTTTTTAAACTTCTGATTTGGACTTAAGTCCCATCAGTTCTTGGGTTAGGAATTTGTAAACTGTGACTTTAGAGCCGCCCTAGCAACGAGGCATCAATAATAATATGTTATCATATGCAATCAGTTAAATGAGTATGACTGAGTGGGTAGACTCTAAATACAGATTTATTTTTATTTTTTATTTAATAAATTCAAAGTTGTTCAGAATCGGCCTTGTTGATTCTGGTGTTGATCTACGGGTGTTCGCACTGTCCATACCACCGATTGCTATATTTCCTATTAAAAATATCGATCTTTGGTTGGTTATCGCTCACTCGTCGATTGCATCGGGGCCTACAGGGTTGGCTTGGTCTCTTTGGTTTAATGTCCCTCACTGAAAATCAGTTATGTGGCTGAGTGGGTAGACTCTAAATACAAATTTATTTATATAATAAATAATATATTAAAAAAAAAAAAAAAATCATTCATTATCATTGTCCTTTGATAATTAATAAACGATACCTAGATATGTTAAATGATTTGCTTTAATTCTCGTCTAGCCCGTACCTCTCCTCTCCACCCAAACCCACGAGACATCAGTGGAAGACAAGTAAATAATCGGAAATAGTAGGACGTTCCCTTGAAAACAAATTATGTAATCGCTAATTTTACTCGCTAGAAGCCTAGATACAAACATTTGTGTGTAACGTAGTGCAAGAACATAAGAAATAAATCACAGATCTGTATAATCTCTTGCGCTGCACTATGCCATAGAAGATAAAACTACCATAGGTTTATTTTCTGTGTGGGCCTAAATGCAGCCGGGGGCCACTCTGGGAGGACCATACCGATGTATTATGTAGGGATGGGTTGTTTAAATGCCCATGTAGAGTTTAAACGTTTAGAGTTTTATATAAACGTGATAGTCATCATCATTACCTGTTGCCACGTCCAACTCTGTTGGGTCGGCATTGAAGACAGGCCTCTCCATCTTCTTCTGTCCTGCCACCACTCCTCTTCTTCCACCACATTCCAGTCTCCTCCATGCTTTTCCCACACTATTCTGCTATTGTTGTCATGGTCTGCCCCTTGGTCTCCTACCTGGAATTTCCAATTCCATCATCCTTCTCGGTAATCTCGATCTTTCCATCCTTTTGACATGTCCGAACCACTTTAAACTTCTCTCTCCAATTCGCTCCATTAAATTCCTCACGCCTACTTGATCTCGGATATCATTTCGTATTCGGTCCCATCTAGTCTTACCTACAATGCTTGCGTGCGTGATAGTAAAAAATAAAATTTTTATTTTATTTTTTATAAATGAAATGATATTTTGTTATCACTTTCGGAGCCTACACAAACACAGGCTAACAAATCAGGCCGATAATTTTCTAATATTGCTTAATTTTGGTGGAGGTGCCGAGTCCCAGGCTGTATTAAGGCATCTTGTCTGTTACACATGGTGGAAGTGCCGGGTCATTAAATGCGAGTGTGAGAATAAAACCGTTGTTAATTATTCGTCATTGGTCATAAGTACAAAATTGTGATTTTTGTTGTAAAACCTAGGCCTCCGCCCACCTAAAATTTATTTAATTTAATTTTTTAATTTTTACAAAATACTCAAAATAGGGTTTAAAACGTTTAAACACGAAAATTTCAGGGGGTTAAACGTTTAGGAAATTAAACGCTTTTCCCATCCCTAGTATTATGATTGGACAGGACGTGACAAATGACATAAAACGAAATCAAAGCTAAATAAAAGTAAAACAATTTTTGAGCCTCTCAAAACACGCAAGCTGGTAACTGGAAATAGCAGCCATTGATTGTGTGTACATATTTTAGAACTGTTAAGAGCTGTCATACACCCCAAATAACTGGAGTACTATACTATACAATTAGTTTGGAAAAGGCCAACCGGCTAGTTTAGTATAGATTGGAGAAGGGCTGACAGGTTGGGAAAGCATAGATACTAGGTAATATAGGTAGGTAATATAATGATCAGGTTTCACCCTCTAAGATGAAACAGTTCCAGATGGTTCTGGTTCCTATCTCCGATCTAATGATTATATTTTCGACAATGCGCTTCAATTTGATGATAAAATTAAATAAATAGTAACTGTATTCAAAGACAACCATTTCTTGTCAATTTCACTCTTTTATTAACACAATAGTAGCATGATTGTACAATAACCTGGACGTCAATACTGACAATAGTAAATTAAATACATTTTTAAGCTGGGCCACATTCAAGCCTCAAGATTCCAATGGTCAATTCATTAGCGTTTACAATTAATTATATACATGTACATAAAAGAAACCTAGATGGTACTTCCACCTACACAGAGCTTAAAGCTTATGCCGTACTTAGTACGTATGTATTATTTATATATAATGTGTATAAAATATCACTGAGGCGTACAGATCAGTCGTAGACCACGATTTAAAGATAAAAACTTGGGACGACACCGGGGAATGACTTGGTGAGAGATCTGCTGCAACTGTTGTGAGGACGTTGAGGAAATCTGCGGCGCTGCCTTCTACTCCTGCCACGAAGTCCACGCCTGGTCATACCTGAGCAGATTCTCTACCCTAGGGAAGACCTTTTGCATTTATGTATTGTCAAAACCAAAACTTTATAAAATATAAATTATAAGTATATCGCTACAAGGCTCGAGAGATGAACAACACAGATTTAAGATGCAGACCAATAATGATTAATCCTTTCACAGAGAATTAGTAAGCCATTTAAATTGAATATACTATATACCTAATAAAGTTTTTAAATGTTTAGATACGGACAATCAAATATCTACAACAAACTACGTACAAACCCGCAAAGAAATATCTCCCAACCTAACTACGTATACATACAAAATGCCCATTTGCAAACACACTAGACAAAAAATGCCCTCGAGAGTAACCTCTTTATAAATCCAACACTAGTCCTCCAAACACCAGAACGATCGCAGCATGCGCTGTTTTCGTGACCACATCGTGCAAGGCTTGCACATAATATTAAGTAGAAACAAACATGCATATATGTTTTACAACTACACAGCAAATAAAGGCTGTTCATTTAACAAATCGAGTCTTTACGCACATAACCCCTCCAGCCACCCCACACATAGTACCCGGATATAACAAACTACTACAATCCACCAGGTGTAAAGATGTGTGACCTACGACTTTCCCAAGCCGACGAGGGCCTCGTCCATGAGCTCGTCGTCGGTGAGGCAGGGGGAGGGGGCGGAGTGGGGGGAGGGGGCGGGGGACTTGACGATGGTAACCGTGGCGACGCGCTCGGGGGCAGAACACTCGGCTTTGTTGGAGGAGAAGTCGAGCAAGAGTTCGGCCGCCTCTTGGGGGGTGGCACGGTTAAGGGTGCTGCCGCCGCCAAACTCCGAGGTCAGCAGTAGCTTGCGAGGCTCGTCCGGCTTTACACACGGGACCTACGGCACAACAAATATCTCGTTTGTGTCACGTATACTTTGAACTACTGGCTCCTAGATATTAAAACTCCTTTCCACTGCTTGCATGCACACACAGTCCAGCCTTACACACTGCCACAATCACTGCCTTCTAGATACCTACTATTACAACTCTAAATCCCCCTTTCAATTCACTGCTTGTCATTGCCCCGCCTTGCCTGCCACGCTCTATAAAACTAGTGTACACCATGAAGCATCGCGTTTTGTTTTACTTTTTTACCTTACTGACTTTGGTTTTTCTTTCTTATGGTATGCCTATCTGGTTTACTGATTTTAATTTGTGTACTTGTAAACGGAGATCATTAATAATGAATCATGGATTTCAACATTGTAAATACTAGTGCGATATAGTGGTCCCAACAAAAGAATGCAGGTGGCTAGAAATTGATTTCCCAACATAACAACTTTGCCAATTCTATTCACGCTAGCTCAGCGTGGATCTTGCACACGGAGGAACTCTGTGATCTAGCACAGATAATTTTTGTTTGCGTTGGTAAAAGATATTTCTCATTCATACACAAAGGCGACATTCCATTTACCGCGCATTCATTCTACCCCCAACCACTACCAAGCATCTGCATTCTTTTGTTGGAGCAAGTATGTACACTACAGTTATAGAGAGCACTCCCATGCTGTTAATGCTGCAGCTCTTCACCAGTAGTCAAACGAGTATATAGTTTTAATTTTAATTTGCCCATCAAAGGCAACATGAAGAACACACCACACAACAATGATTAAAATCAAATTTTCAATCAATAATACCACTAATTCACCACTTTTGAACATAACAAAAACATACAATTATTGCCACCACAAATAGTACCTCCCTTAACATGGACATGGGTCACAACTGCGTTTTTAATTTAACCCGAAAGCCATGTACAAGATGTTAGTTACAAAAATATCAGGTAAACAAATACACCACTAAGCAAAATTGTAAATTACTTTTGCATTTTATTGTCACTAAAAAAACACCTGCCTCTGCTCATAAGTTAAGATCTACGTAGTTGGTACATCTAAGCGCTTACCTTGATGGGCGGGGCGGCGGGTTCGGTGAAGATCTTACTCGAGTCCACCTTGTTGGGAACCTCCTCCTTGGCGGGTTTGTCCTCGGTGGCCGCCGACACTCCGGCGCTCGACAGCGAAGTGTCCTCCGTCTTGACCGTTGCGCCGACCTTCAGGCTCGCTCCGATAGGAGGACTGGCCTTGAGCCCGGAGCCAACGGGAGGGCTAGCCTTCAGACCCGAGCTGATCGGGGAGCTCGCCTTCAGCCCCGGGCCAATGGGAGGGCTCGCTTTCAGGCTCGCCCCGACCGGGGGACTCCCCTTGATGCTGGAGCCGATGGGCGGACTTAGTTTCGAGACGGGAGTAGAAGCCACGGTAGCAGCCGGCTTGGCCGGTTTATCTTCAGAGGTTTTCGTAGAGAACTTTATGTCGTTCTTTCCAGCCAGGTCCACAACACTCTTCATAGTATCATTTTTATCCACCTGCATAATAAAACAAATCTCCTTCAAAAAGAAACTTTAATTCGAGGAAACAAGAGAATGTAGATAGCGCGCGCGTTCGTCAATATGGCCGCTCGTTCGGGGGTAGTCTAGCAGACAGCATAGGCGCAATACATGTAATAACGTTGAAAACATTGTGTTTGAACGCATATTAAAAGTGGTTGAACGCTTAAAATGGAAGTAAATACACAGAGTTAGTATTCGAGCCATTATGGATTGGAGAAGGATCGCGGACATTTATTGAGGGAGAAGTAGTTTTTAATGCAAACCACATCATCTTTGTGGTTGCACAGGCAATGATGGCAAAACTATGAATGTGTGGCCTACAGTGATGTGACAGGCTGTTGGTCAGCTGTATGAATGCGTAGAGGTGTGTGTTTTGGTTTTATTCAATTTAACCAAAATAACACGGCCAAATGGTTAAATAAAACCATATTCTCCTATTTGCTTCAAAAATAACACAGTTAATTCTATTCTTACTTCTTAGTCACTTTTCACTAAAAATTTGCCGATAGAAACAAGCTAAAACGAAAACAATACTTGCATTTTTTTAAAAATGATTTCTTTTGATTAAGTAGTGCTAGTATTGTGTTTCCACTTTTTTTTAACTTCTGCAGGAGCAGTCACTATAGGTGGTATATATGCGAGATAAAAACTGGGGTGACTTATGCACGTATTATTGCAATTTACTATGGATTTTATTTTTAAGTAATACGATTGACTATATCACTGTATTGCAATACGAGAAATGCGAAAATACAATAAAAAACATAACACCACTTTTTACAATTTCCAAAACGAATTTAGGGGGAAACAACATACACACCTCTATGAATGCGTATAGGGCCTACGGTCAGTTGCACTTTCGAAAAATGCATTGACAAACTATTTTAATTTAGGCTGACCTTACGATTGATTTTATACTCAGTAATAAAAAATCACAGCTTGATAAAGCAAAGCCATTTAAATTCACATTTAAATACTAACACTTGTAGCCATGGCGTAGGCCCATTAAAGTGTCCGTCCCATGCCAATTATTATAACAAGTGAAGGCCTAAATTACAAATAGATGTAGGTACCGAGTAGGACTACTGGGCCAAATATTTAGAACTGTCATAATGATTTTATATTGGCGTATTTGAATATTATGTAAGATATTCCTAGTTTGACAGTGTCAGGACTCAGGACACCAGATATAGACACACCAAGTAGGTCAATCAAAAAGTTTATTTTACCACAAACGTTTTAATGTTACCCCACCTTTAAACGTTATGTGCATAATATAAAATTGCCAGAAAAATAACTAGCCCGTAGTATAAGCACATTAATCAGCAGAACAATGCTGTTCGAGACCACAAAAGTACAGACTGCAGACACACATGTGTTTATAGTGATTGGTTTCGCAATTAACAGCACCCTTTTCCACTCATTCCTCATTTTGTATCATTCGGAAATAAATGAAAGTATATATTATATGTTTTCTTTGATGAGCACTGTGGCACCGAACATTATTTCTTTGTGTTAGGTCGGGATATATGTGAGAAACCCCTACCTCTTGCATGATGTTCCGCGATCAGTACCCCCGAAATAATAGTTCACGGTTCGACCACTTGGCTGCGCTAGTGTTCCTTGTTTTCTCGAATAGAACAGGTAAATATTATTTCATGATTTATTGAACTTTGACACTGCTCTTAGGTAGGATATTATCTTTTAGCTTCTCGATTTGGATAGTCGGGAAACACTCCTGTAGATAGAATTGTTAATATTTAATACAATTTCAGAAATTAAAAAGCCCTTTAATTCGAACCCGGGTCTCCCACATTCCAGGTAGGCATCTTAGCCAACTAGACATATTATCTAGAAATATTATCTGTTAATGTGGACATCAATGTCAGCCTTTCGAAGGAACGTGAAATATTCCGAAATATTGTTACATTAAAAGATAATAATTTCCTACCTAAGAAAGAGCAATGTCAAAGTTCAATAAATTATGAAATAAAACAAAATGAATCTCATCTATTACATTTTTCATAGAATGTGCAATGCCTGTTGCCCTGAAGATATACACTAGGGAAACGCCAAAGTCGTTGATAGACGAGTGAGCGACCCATGTGTTGAGTACCCGGGAACATCCCCTTTCCTCCCCTATACCTAAGGCTGGATCTAGCCCAGTATGGGGAATGATACCAGGTATTCAACACATTGCTCACTCACTCGTCTATCAACGACTTTGGTATTTCCCTAGTACCTATATAATTATCAAACTTAAATGCAAATGTTGCCGTGTACTCAACACATGACTCGCTCACTCGTCTAACAACGACTTTGACGTGTTCCTAGTCTATTTGGCTAAGGCACCCTTATACCCGGAATGTGGGAGACCTGGGTTCAATCCCCTTGTCGAGAAAGATTTTTTAATTTATAGATTATATTTTAAAATGATTAAACATGTTTTGAAATGCACAATGCAGTGTAGTCTTCATCAACTGTGACAATACTATAAAATACAATACAATAAATAAATAAATAAATAAATAAATAAAAATACTATGGAAAACATAGCTAGTACGAAATACAGTTAAAGATTGCAAGGTTTACTCAATCTCCCAACGGAATTTATGAGGACCTTGAGCGTTAAATATTCTATACACCGTGGTCACGGCATACAATCAAGGCCTGCCAAAAATTATTCGAAAAAATGACTTCACAAAAGTATTGTTGTTAAAATGAAACCTTCACATTTCACGCCTATTTTTCAGTTTATTATTTCTTGTAGGTTTAAATGGAAATGGATTGCGCTCATTTTGTTAGCAGTTCTCAGTTACCTGGTCACAGATGTCTGTTTAAAATTTCGGCTCAATCTATTAGGCCGTTCGGCCGTATGGGACCGGACAGACAGACATTTAACATTTAACAAACATTTAACATTTCACATACAGAATTAATCACGACTAAGGCCCGATCGAGTTGCATTGTAGACTACGTTCGCTGCGCTCACTCGTCTAATAACCAGGGGTCGAAATTAATTTTTTTTTGCCACTAGAACAATAGTCCTTTAGCCCGAGAGCATTTTTACTATCCCGCAATCAAATAGCTTTCAGATTCAGATTCAGAAAAATGTTTATTCTCAAGAAAAAATTGATGCAATTGGTACATAGAACAAACACAAGAGAAGAGAATAATTGAGAGAAGCCCACATAAGCACAGTGCTCGTGTGTGGGCAGTTACAAGACATGTTAAACTCATAACAATTACAATTACATATTGATGTAAAACGATCATACGTGAATGTCTCAAGTCACAATATTTGCCGGGTTTGACAAGTGGGTGTGGGGAATAGGGAGTGACCGGAAACGAATGTTCACAAAAATATTAATAATATTAGTATAAATAAAGAGATTTTGATTTTGTTTATAAATTTAGAACAATTTTCTATACTAAGTAGTGCAATACTACTGGAAACTTGTTAGGTTATCGGTGCAAAAATATTAATTTTTTTCAAACGGCAATTGGGAACTCTGGAAAAAAGTACTCGCCTATCGGGCCAGTCAAATGAGATTTTTACTAGTCCAATCAAAGTTTCACTGGCCTCGGCGAGGGGGAGAGCATTAATTTCAGCCCCTGTACATAACATAACATAAAACAACCATTAACAATATAGAGGGTCAGTCTGATTAAAGGTGAAATAAAAACTAAGAAAATCAGTTGAAGAGACAACAATTATTGGCTAACCAGCCTAATTCCATTCCAAAATAGTACGTATTGTTATTGGCAACACAGACAACCACCCTGACAACAATGTAATTTATACTTTGTCCTATTTCTCAGATTCATCCATTGGACAGAGCAGCACTGTGGCCAATTAATTATCTTTTATGACATGACCTTGGTCCGTTAGATAATGTGGTGTTAAAGCCATTGCACACTAACATTACATATTGGGCTTTGGTAATACAGAGTACTGCTTGGTGACCGATAAGGAAATCGAAAAAAAAAAGCAGATTATGATTCCCCTTTTATTTGCTAGGCTGCTGTTCCTTTTTGTCGTGGGTTGCTATTAAATTTCACACGTTAAATAAAAATGGGTACGGAGTAGATGCTATTTTGAGAACTGGTAGTCGCATTCACTATATAGTCACAATACAGTGACTCCTCTTTCATCACATTTCATTCGAAAAGATCTGATCACAACATTCCTTCCAATATGAATTTATTATTATTAAATAAATAATAATAATAATCAAACACCCGGTTCCAAAATAAATAAAATAAATAAATAAATTGTATTTAGAGTCTACCCACTCAGTCATATAACTGATTTTCAGTGGAGGACAGTAAACCAAAGCGACTAAGCCAACCCTGTAGGCCCTGACGAAATCGTCGAGTGAGCGGTAACCAACCAAAGATCAATATTTTTAATAGGAAAAATAGCAATCAGTGATATGGACAGTGCGAACACCCGCGGATTAACGCCAGAATCAACAAGGCCGATTCAGAACAGCTTTAAATTTATTATGTTTAGGGATGACGAAACCCAACTTTTTTACGACCCGGGTACCCGTCCTCATTACCCGCGGGTTACCCGGGTAGTAACACAAAAATATCGTGTGGGGTGTCTAATGAACTGTGAAGAAACGCGCACATCAATTGTCGTAATATCTCACACGTAATGCAGTTCTATAAACAATGATGTGCCGATGAAGAAGTATTTCATAATCTCGAGAGGAGAGGCAGCATAAGAAACCTATGTTCTGTGCATCTGCTTTATATCTTGTGACAGTCAAGGTCACGATGATGCGTTGGCGCGGGGCGGGGGCTAAAGCAGGAATTCTGGCCAGCAGATGATAATTGTAACAAGATAAGGAAAGGGCAGCCTCTGCAGTATCTCTATTCCCATGTGCTTAATTTCAGTTATCTACGGGTGATAGCTTTTGACTTCTAGCAGATTGAAAACATTAGAGATGTTATGGTAATTATTTACTTATTTACGTGTTATAATCTCTGGAAGATCGCGCGAGTGGTAAGGCAGGAGGGGGGGGGGCGTCATACTCTGCACATTGCTACAAGTCGGCGGCATAAACAAAGGACTTCATAATTCGAAAGAAAAACGCCGTCAAGCACAAAAGATATGAGAAAGCGCATGTTTACATTAACTTTCAGACTACAATGTGACACCTCAATTCAGGACCCGGGTTTTACGGATAAATGGGTACTGGATACACGAACCCGTACCCGGGTACCCGTCGTCTTCCCTAATTATGTTCCTCGTTGCTACAACGGCTTCAAAGTCACTGTTTACAAATTCTTAATACAAGAACTGATGGACTCAAGTCCAAATCAGAAGTGAAAAAACTGCTGACTTTAGTGGAAATCGAACCCTGGAACTTCTGCATTGGAAGCAGAGATGCTAACCACAAGACCAACGAGCTACACAATATTATTAATTAACTCGTAATTGCCCAAATATAATAAATATAATAAATTTTATTAGAGTCTACCACTCCCGTTATAAACTGATTTTAGTGGGGGCATTTAAATTTAAGCGACCAAGCACCTGCAGGCCCCGACGCAATCGACATGTGAGCGATAACCAACCAAAGAAGGAAATATAGCAATCAGTGGTATGGACAGTGCGAACACCCGCGAATCAACGCCAGAATCAACAAGGCCGATTCAGAACAACTCTGAAATTTATTATGTGCTTCGTTGCTAGGACGGCTCCAAAGTCACCGTTTACAAACTCCTAAGACAAGAACTGATGGACTTGAGTCCAAATCAGAAGTTAAAAAACTACTGACTTTGGCGGGAATCGAACCCTGGACCTTCTGCATTGGAAGCAGATACGCTAACCACAAGACCAACGAGCCACACAAAATAAAAAATATTAAATAAATATTAAAAAAATATTAGTACCTATAATAACTGATTACGTTCAAAATACATTTTCCTCTTATCACAAAACATAAGTAGTAGTTCCAATGTAGGTTAGGGTACACATGATGTAAGTTGACAAAAGTAATTAATTAGGCCTTACCTTACCAAAACATTCCTCAGGCACAGAGATATGAAACTGCAAGTGTATTGTTTACAATAATTGTAACATCTAAGTAGTATAAGATTTTTTTCATAGGGTATAGATGAAGTCCAAGAAAATCTTTATTATAAAAACTTGTATTTTCCTACCTTCTTTCCGTCCGTCTCTTGGTTACGCGCGGAGAGCTTTGGAATCTGGAACTTGGTGTCTAGGGACTTGATGAGTCCCTCGACAACGGCGGATGGCTCGATCTTGGCGTGCTGGGCCAGGATCTTGTAGCTCTCCAGCTCTAGCACGGGGCTGGACTTGCCCTTCACAATGGGGGACTTCTCTCCGGGTTTCGAGGGGCGCATCTTGTCCCTGCGCTCGCCGGGCTTTGGAGAACCTGGAAACCATTGAACCATGTTGACTACTACAATACTTTATCCATTGACCAATCTCTATCATCGTTCACCGATTCCCACTTCTGGAAGGATCAGCTGAAGTTTTGCAACCAAATTTTCCACTACTTTCTATCCTCCAAGGCTGCCAGATTATATTATAAATTGCAATACGGGATACAACGAGAATAAAGATGCGCGGTGACATACTGTAGGGCTAATGAACTAACTAATGAAAAAGTAGGCCTACCAATGTGCATCCCTATAAGTAATTGAGTGAATATCAAGGCAATATTTTCATTTAAGTTAAATTTATAACATTTAGTTCGCGCTGTTTAAACTTTGATTGCTTTAGTTTAAATACATGATATGCTGGTCAATGAGTTACATAATACGGGACGCGGGAAATACCCATCAGTCCATCACATACGGGATTTTCCTGGTAATAAGGGACATCTGGCAACCCTACTATCCTCCCATAATTGTATCTAACATGCTACTCACACCAAATTAATTATATTGCAACACTTTTCGGGCACTGATAACCTTAGTGTTGTGTGCCCTTAAACCCTAATAACTAACTAACTTAATGTTCTATGCAGGTGTCACGATTGAATATTGATCACAATATCGGTACCGGCAATGGCAGAAAAGTGCGACAAGTCAAACGTTCGGTATGATGTTATGGCACACTATGTGTACGAGACACTCGACAATCGTACAATAAATATGCAGCAAAGCAAGGGAATCACTACATGTTACAACTCTTTTCTTTCTGTCTGCTCACTCTCAATATCAAATTATTCAAAAGTTAGTAGGCCTACTTAATGATAGCTATCTCTTGTTTTGAAATGGCAGACTGGGCCATATGGGCCAGAACAAAAAATCCAGTCAATGAAAATTTGTAAACATTATCCAAGGGAATTTACTGGAGAAACGTAAAATTTTGCGCAAATCTTTCGAGCTCTAGAAGACTGACTGCGTACACACCTTGCCCCTTGATGGTCTTGCTGAGTGTTCCGGGAACGGGAGAGCTGGACTTGGGAGCGGACGGGAGTTTCCCGGACCCCGTCTTGCTGCTGGGATTCTTGGAGGGCACGGTCGTGTGCGGTTTCTTGGACGCCGGGCCGCTGTTCACTCCGGGTTTCAATCCCGTGTGAGTCTTGGGAGACCCGGAGCCCTGAGAGCTACCGCTGCTACTGCTGCTGGATGACTTGCCTACACACAAATAAAATATCTATTCATTTAACGTCTATCCTATTCAGTTATAAAAAGTAAAAACCGATAATATAATATACATATCACAAACTCTCCAGTTTGCAATATGTCGGGCTGGGGGTGGCTAGCCACTAGTTCTCTTGTGCTCAACTAACAAATCTGTATTATAAAGTCGACCCATTATGTTACAAGAACTGTTTTTCAGTGAATAATAAATAGCCTACATAAATTACAATTAGTACAGTTTACAAGAACTGATTTTTTAAAGAATGGAACTTAAATTAATGAACCGGCTCTTGCACTAACAACTACAAATAAAGGCTAACTAGTGCTACATATTTGAAATAGAGGCTTGGCTTAGCTCATAACATAATTCATCCGCACAAAGTTGCAGACAATGCCAGCATTGACAAGACTAGTGCGCAAAGAAGCTTTAAACAATTTCTCATGTCCTTAGTTGCAAGGATGGCTCCAAAGCCACTAATTTAATATTTATGTATTCTCAATAGTCAATATCACATAACAGGACCATTGTGTATGGGACCTCATCTGAATCTTAAAGAATCCAAGGTAACCTTTCTGATGCTTGTTTCATACTCGTAGATCATCAAGGAATTGACCAATCAGTGATCATTATTTAAATTTGGTGAATGCTAATTAGCCAGGATTCAGAAGTCAATGATGCTTTTATCAGAAATGTTATTTAGGAACCTTTTCTGGTAGATGACATGCTACTTACAGTTATGACAGTCAACGAGAAATCCTAGAGATAGGACAGTTAAACCTTTAATCGTTTAAACGTTTGGTGGTTGGAGGTTATTAAATTTGTCACACGGTTAGTCAAGTTGCAAACAAACGTGAAAATACACAAATATGTAGGGTGGTGAATAATTTTATAATGTCTCATATTTCAATGCATTTATATGGTAATTTCAAAAATGTTTTTATGGTAGGGATGCTTGAACAGTTTATTTGTGATAATTTTATTGGTTCTAACTTTAAACCATTACCTTCTAGATATTAAAACTAGTTCCCCTTTCACTGTCTGCCCATGTATAGAGTGAATAATTTTAATTGTTGTCCTGTCATTTGCAATAATTGGCCACGGAAGCGCTCTATAGAGCTAGTGAACACCCCCATGGGCCATGTACGATGGTTTGATTGTATTGTTCACCTTTTACAGACGTTTAGTACATCAAAGAGTTATTTCTTATAGAATTTGATTTACTGATTGTGCAAGTGTAATGGTGTCAATTAAGCATTTACAAGTGTGAAGTATAAAATATGTAAACCAAACAGGGTGCTTGGAGGTGTTCACTTGGCATTATAAAACACTCCCATGGCCGAATGACTGGGCAACAATCAACGCGTGTTGCACGGACAGACAAAGAAAGAGGAGGAGCTTGTAATACCTTCCCAAATACGACCACACAACCAGAATCTATCAAATTCATGTAACCAAAACTTACGATCTTAGTGCTGTGGCTCGTGACTTTCGATTAACTCCTAGGATGAAGTGGTTTGAACGTTGAGGAAATACTGATTTTCTTATTCCTAGTAATTGATACAAAAAAAAGCCCTAATTGACCAATTAGTATAATATTAAGAAAATACACTGGCTAGGCCTATATAACTATTTGGTTTGTTTAGGCCTACTCTATGTATGTTGATTTAGAGCGTACAAGCACTGAAAATGTGCTGCAAAAACGGCAATAAATTATGTCTCAAACTGCTACATGGCTATAAGCCTACAATCTGTATTTTCAAACCGTTTGAAAATGAGAACATGCACGACACGATTCTCAAGGGCAGGATTATTGACAAAACCAAAATGCAGTTTCTAGAACCTTGTAAGTTGTTGTAGGCCTACTTGAGAACTATTTAATAAAGATGTATTTTTCTTAATCCGAACCCATGCGAGAATTTATCAGGCCTACATGGTATTCCTCTCATCCCTATCTCTATTCAACAACAGATAAGCATAATACAAAAAAATGATGTAGTAGTGTAAAACATTAATTTTTAGAACATTACTACTGTGCTGCAGCATTTTTACCTCGTACATTGCTATGTACAAATTGATGATAAATGTAATTCGTTTGTGTCTAAAACTTATTTCACAAGGGTTCTAGTTTTAATAAGTAGGTAGTTTAGTTGTCTTTGTACTTACCAAGGCAGGTTTTGCAGGTATTAAAAGTGTAATTACCACAAAGCTTATGTTGATTGAATGTCAATCGGCTGAAGTATGAGTGTTGGGATAGGATCCAATACAACAGCCTATCTTCAAGGTGTGATGACAAATTGACAAACAATTGAATTGAACAAACTGATTTAATAATTTTTTATGATAGTTCTAGTTTAATAAGTAGGTAGTTTAGTTGTCTTTGTACTACCAAGGCAGGTTTTGCAGGTATTAAAGTGTAATTACCACAAAGTTATGTTGATGAATCAATCGCTGAAGTATGAGTGTTGGTATAGGATCCAATACAACAGCCTATCTTCAAGGTGTGATGACAAATTGACAAACAATTGAATTGAACAAACTGATTTAATAAATTTTTATGATAGTGATAAAATAATTTATGTGAAATGTCCCACGTTCTTGCGTTGTATATCTAAGTTACTTTATACTAGTGCTGGGCTATGACATATCATTCAATTATCGATAATTCACGAAAAATGTTTGATATGATATCGATATATCGAAATGTGGCCAAATAGGGTTGATAAGTTATCACCATAAACACATTAACTATTTTTACGATCTCACTATCGCGTTTTATGACCCGGCACCTCCACCATATGCACCAGCCAGGTTATATTAATTTTGACTTCCTACCTGGCACCTCCACCAAAATTACTAAATTTAGCATTTGTTGTGTAAATTTCGATATGAAACCAAATATCGATATCGAAAAATATTTCCACTTGTCGATATCATATTGAAATATTGATTTTTTCCCCCAGCCCTACTTTATACCAATCAAATTTATCAGTTTCCATCACACCTCTAAGGTAAGCTGTTGGATCCTATCTCAACACATCAGGCAGACCACAAGTCTGTTTTTGTTCTATTGTGGTTGTGGCTCACCATCTCCATTCCAGTGGTCTGGTAAGGAAGCTGCTGAGTCATCCTAGATAGCCTGTTTGCAACAACATTTATACTTACTTTTAAATGTGGGTGCTGAAAAGGCTGATCATAAACGAAAACTAGATAGGTCTTTCGGAAGATTTCGCTATTAATACGATCTACTTCACGAATTTAACACAGGCGGCGGCAGTGGCAAAAATAAACTAAGGTCGAGGCATGAAACTATTGGATCAAAGTAGATAAAGAAGTTTCCCGTGGAACTTCTTTGACGATTAGAAAGACGTTAGTAGCGCGGCGGTGAGTCTGAATGGAACTTCATCGAAATCTTTGTCGTTTGTTTTCGCTCATATGAGTAGACCGTATTAATAGCGAAGTATTTGATATCACCTTTCACCGGATGGAGTAGAAGAGGGGGGCCCTAACTACACACCTTTCGAGTCCTTGGTTCGAGTCTTGTTTATGGTGATTCTCATGCCATCCGAGCTGGGTTTAACCATGTACTCGCCAGGTGTCTTAGGCGTCGAATTGGGTTTCACCTCCCCCTCCGGTCCGCAGTGCTGCGCAGACTTCAGCTTATCAACGATTGCCGAGAGAGAGCCCTTGCGATTCCTAGCCTAGAGAAGTTAAAACTCATGTCATCGGAGTTAGAGAAATTTGAATTTTGAACTAAAATTTTGATTGTGCATTCCAGCATCAATTACGGTAGAAGCACATTATGTATTGGCTACAAAATGTTAAGATTACTATTTAAGATTTCGCCGCAAGAGGCCGTAATGAATTAAACCAATATTTTTGTCTAGGATTGTCAGTTTGAACACACAATACAGTGAGTGAAAAATAGAATCTACTTGTTGTATTTTAAATTAGTGAAAGACTATATCTGTAGGAAGTATTTTAAACTTGATATTATAAGATCTATTGTAAAACTATTAAAACTAATTACTTAAATCAGAATTGCTACTCTTTGATGAATACAATAGGTATATTATCTGGGTTGTTAATTAATATGTTAGTTAATCACACAGAAACAACTCATGCACACAATCACTTGGACATTACGTACTCTTTACTTGACTCGATTCGATTGTGAAATCTACGAATGCACTTCTCTAATTGACTCTTGTAAAATCTACAAACATACGTACTTCTCTACTTGACTCTTGTAACATCTACGAACGTACTTCTCTACTTGACTCTTGTAAAATCTACGAATGTACTTTTCTACTTGACTGTTGTAAAATCTATGAACATCTATTTTCAACTATGTAAAAGGCTGTTTTGTCTACTCGATCCTTAACCATTCTGAGGTCTTCTCCGACCCAAGTAACCTGGCATTTACCAACTCTTGTCATAACTGACTCAATAGGCCTAGGGAACTAGCCTTAGTTTCAAATTTACATTTTACATAGTATTTAATTATTTTAAGCACATGGTTGAATTATCTTCACAATTTGAAAGAAATTTAGGAAAATAAAACCTGTGGTTACTATGGGTGTGCAAAGTTAACCTACAATAGGGTTTTGAATTCCTGCACCTAGAATGGAGTACACTTGCTGATGGGCTGTGACGTCATCGGGAGCGAGGGGATGTAGTTCGCAGCATGCTCACCGTAGGCCGCCTTGTCGCTCTTAGTTATCTCGACTGGTAAGCCTGACCTAATCCTAGGTAGGCTACATAAATTACTGGGGTTTTGACAAGGCTGACTCTTTAGACCTTCCTTATGTAAATGCCCTTATGGTAGCTTTTATAAAGCGGCATTTCTTTTGATTTGGAAATCTAAACTTGATAACACAACTGACAGGAGCCACGGGGAGCAGTCTGCTAGCTTCTACCACTGCGCCTTCGAGTCTGCGCCCAACCAACTCCCGACGACATCAAACTACTTTCAGAGCCTCGTATTGTCTTTGGAGAGAAGCCATTTTTAAATTATATGCTTGAAATATTGACAATAATAAGAACATAAGACAAAAAAAAAATTTAAAATATTTTTTGTGGTTTTTGTTGTTGTTCACATATACTAGTCCTGGAATTAAGGCTAGTTCCATATTAACTAATGAGTACCTATGTATGTATGTATGTATGTATGTATGTATGTATGTATGTATGTATGTATGTAACGGGAGGCCCAAACAAAGAAAGGGATTTTTATCCGAAAAAATTTCCTTCAAATTCGTACTCGTATTATATATGCAGACTAGACATTTCCAATGCTATTTCAGCACGTTTCAATATCCCATGCCATATTCTGCGGCCTATATCTTGAATAGAATGAGTTCCAATGATGTCCGTCAGAGCGCGCCACGCGTACGCTCACTAGCGACCTCTATGGCAAACTCGTGAGTTTGACCTTCAATGCAAGGGAAGATGAAGTAACATGCCAATCCACACCGACTATGAGTTTAAAAGACATAAAAAATGTTTCAATGAAATATTCTCTTTAATTATTCTTTCGTCAGGATAGTTGATTGGAAATGTAAATGATATTGACGCAAGAAAACCAATATAAAGGATGTTTATTTTCGACGCCGTGTAAGTTTATGTCTCCCAGTTCTCACATCCAAGTCCTGTTATTGTTTATCGTAATAAATTAGAAAGCTTTAATCATCACAAAAGAAGAATAAGTTCAAAAGCTATGAAGTTTCGGAATTAGATAATAAAATTCGCCGTTAGCGCAAACTAGGCCTACTTTTTGCCGTCGCAGTACTCTCGTAGGCCTAGGCTGTAGACTTGTAGGGACTAGGCAATGTGTAGTTTGGCCTAGGCCTAGGCCTGAACATCAATAATAAGGAAAAATACTCGCCAAAGGTATAAATCAAGAAGTTATATTATAAGTAAAGCATTTTTAACGATTTACTTTTATTTTGTCAGTTTCATTATTTTTGTATTTTTTCTCGTTTTCTCTTCTCAAAATCACTACCAGTATTATATTCAATACCGTACTATTCGTTATTCGGGCCAATATGCTATGAAGTGTATGTATGTATGTATGTATGCACAAGCTTGTATGCTGCCTACTAAGCCAGACCATCCAGATGTTGTGCAATAGATAGAGATGTGCAAAAATGGTGACAACGAAATTCGCGATTTTTTTTTAAAGTTGCAATAATCCCTTCAAATTCAGTTTGCACATAAATCTCATGAATTGTGATTGAATTTCCAATTCGCGAATTTTCAGTTGATACCGCGAACTAGTGGCGAAATTAGCAATTATGTCCTTAAATGCGAATTAGGTCACGAAATTAAAAAAAATAAAAAATTCAAAGTTTTGGTGGAGGTGCCGGGTCGAAGTCGAAATTAAATTAATACTGGCTGGTATATATGGTGGAGGCGCCGGGTCATACAACGCGATTGTGAGATCTTAATAATCGTTTGAACGAGAGTAAGCTAAAAATACTTCATATCCATATCAAAAGACATTACATAAAAAATGCATAATTTCGTAAATTTGGTGGAGGTGCCGGGTAGACGAAATTAATTTTGGTAAAAACTGTCGGAAACTTTGAAAACTGAAGGCTGAAATTGAGCTTAAAATTAAAACTGATTCTGAACTTCACTCTCATGAGCTTGTTTTTCTTTTAAATCATTAAAATCAATCAAATTATCCTGAAACTTTTTTTTTTTTAAATTGTGCACGAGAAAATTGTGTTTTTTGGTAAATCGCGACAAATCGCGAATTTTTATTTTTAAGGCGCGAATTTTCAAACTTTAAAAAACCATTTTTGCACATCTCTAGCAATAGATACAAACAATGATTTATGCTTTAAATTTAAGAAATGTAGCATTGATATGAAAATATTAGCAGTTATAGCTTTTATTTTATTGAAGCATTTATAGCAAAAAATGATAATGGCAAGGGAAGGAATGGGAGTCGGTTAGATGAAAATAACAATTAAATTAGCGTGGTGACGAAAATTAACATTTTCGCTCACATTTTTTAACATTAACAAGGTTGAACTTTTATCATAAAATTGCTACTAGAGTCAAAGTCAGCCAGGTTTGAACGACCTTCAAAATGGTCACGTGATCAACTCAGCACAACCAATGCAGAAAAACTAAAAATGCTATCATGCAATGGCCGCCTAATTTTAGAGCACTGGAAGTACTTTGACAGCTGAATTATTAGGTCATATTATTGACGTTGATGTTCAAATTAAGTGGTGTATTAGATGTCTACACCTTAACTACTTCATAAGGGTCAAGTAATGTCGAAAGAGAAGTTGAGAAGATTTCTAGAATGAATTGCCTACCTGAAGCAGGAACTCTTAGGCCTAGGCCTATCCAGTGATAGCTGAATTATAACATTTTTGTAGATGTCAGTCTAATTTTTTTTATATTTTTTTGCAAGAATGGTATTGAAGCGAGCTCTCATTGGTCCATTATATTTTAACAATGTTGCCAACATTGATTGTTGATGTAACAAATGTTTTTATTTATTGAAATGAATGTGTAGGGCCTATGGCCCTATAGCCTAATAAAATAACTTAAAACAATATTTTTTCCTTGGAAATTATTAAGCATCATTTATATGATGACTAACCAAATCGAGAAACATCATTTGTATAAGTCGTTTATTAGATAAGAAGAAGGCTTTCAATTAACCCACCAGTTTTTTTGTGGGCCACATGTAAAATGGCCGCCGAGAAGGGTCAAAAGGTCATTCAAAGCTGCTTGAATTCAACTCTTTACCACAAATTTATGTGTTATTTGGCAAAAAAAACAATTTATTCATTTAATTCCCCCCAAAAAATCACCTTTCAGTTTCACCCATCCAAATCTTTTGAAATGCCAGGGAAAAAACATTTTTGTGATTTTCTGCTTGTATCACAAAATAGTGTTAATGCTATCATCATTGTCTTTAGCTATCCACGATGCAAAGGAACACTAATGCGATCTAGCGGATAAAGAGGGCAGCTTTTAATTTGAGTTGCCGTTCGATTCGCAAGCAGCACTGTAGCTAGAAAAATTGAGAAAAGACAGGGGCCTTCTAGATTATCACGTTTTTTTAAAACACAATATGTAGTTGGCGATGTAGGCCCTACATGAGTAGTGGTGCGGACAGTGACAATAATTATTGGATTGTTGATTCTTGTGTTTTGATAAATAACAATTTGAGTAGAATGTTGTAATTAAACAAATTAAACTAAATAACTGAAAGAAAACACAAAGAAATATCAAATATAAAGTCCTTTCTTCAAAGCCAAGCAGCTTGGAGCCTAGCTTAGTTTGCACATCAAACCATGTAGATTATACAAGGCCTACTGAATGATGTAGCTTGCCTTAACAATCTTTGTGGTTATTAGGGATGCCTAACGATATGAAAATCTATTATCAATATCGAAAAAAAAATGGCCAAACAATATCGATATATATCAATATTTTCCCTCCAATTTTTAAATAGTTTCCATGGCAGTTCCCCCAACATGTGCGTCTTCCCATTGCCACGCCCATTGAATGACACATGCCAGTTTGAACCGTGCCGTGCTTAGCCGCACCGTGCTGCGACCGTGCCGAGTGCACTCTAGGCAGCAGCAGACGACGCGATGTCAACTGGATACTGCAGAATTACTCGATGCTGAAGCTACACAAAACCGTATTTTTTATGTGTTTTTAACGCAATTTTGGTACTTTGAAATTTTCATAAAATATCGCGATGTAGAAAAAAATACCGATATCGAGATTAATTATTGTGTGTATCGATATAAATATCGATATCGATGGGCAACCTTAGTGGTTATGAATATCTATGGTGCTGCTTGCGAATCGATCGGCAACTTAAAATTTTAGCAAAAAGCGCTATCTGGATCACCTTTGCATTGCGGATAGTCAGATGACCACTGGTGCAGCATCAATAACACGTACCTACTTTTTACTCATTGGACAAATCCCAAATTATCCAAGCACAATGAGGTGCATAATATGAAGTCAAATTGTGGATTCTGAAGCTAAAAAACATATTATGTAATAAACTTACCACACTATTTCATCAACATTTCTTTGCAGTTAATAAGGCGATAAATAACTTTGTGGATTATGATCAACAGTTTGGCTGTCAATACTTTTCAACAATTACGACGACAATGTTCAAAAATCACCCGGCTTCATTTGTTTTCTAAGGCTACCGTGTCGTCCGCGGTGGCACATATGTTTAGGGCGCTGCTCCGAAGCGTATGGCTCTAAGAGGACATGGGTTCAAATCCCGCAAGAGGCATGTTTTTTTAAATACTAATCAGCCTTCATCGTCTCGAATAGCCTTAGAGCATTTATATGAGACGTTAAGCACCAAAATTATCATCATACTACCGTATTTACACTAAATGTATTTACTTACATAAGTAGCACCTACCATAAACTTATAGGCCTACATTTTTATTTAAATATGTTGTATAAAAAATGAATCGAGTAGAATTTAAAAACATATCAAAGGTATTGATATGCAATGAATCTACATGACATGCAGCTACGGACTAAATTGGAGAATGCATCTCCACAGAATTTACTGACAAGGAATTACTGGTACACTACAACGGACAGATGTGAAAGTTCAAGAATGAGACGATTTTAATTTACTGCAAAGTTTTAATTAAATACGGTGGCAAATACTGAATAAAGTCAATTCACTCCATTACCTGTGGGAGTGCGGCACCAGGCGGAAGCGAGCCCTCGCTAGCCTCCGAGGGCTTTGTTTTCACGCTCGACGACTTGAGCTTGGGAGTGTCTTTCCTGTCTTTGTCTTTGGACTGCGTCCGGAGCTTGGACGAGTCCTTGTTCGGGCTGCCGGTGGCGGACTTGAGGGTGGACATGCTGGGCTTGCCGGAGCCACCCACCGCCTTGCTGTCCGAGGAACGTTCGGTCGGCTTGATGCTCACGGACACGGGCTTGTTCAGGGCGTCGCTGCCGTCCTCTCGTTTACGCTTGCGCTGAAATAACACCGGAATAAGTGAAGCATGCCTACGCAACATCCCAACAAGTGTGAAAACCACAAGGCCAAACTGAAATGCATTTTCATTTGTTCCAAGTTTGACAGAGCAATTTTTGTTTGAACTGGATTTGACTTTAAAAAAAAAGACTACGAGTAGGTGGCCAACTATTTCCTTTCCATTTAAATGCCATGACAAAAAATGAGTAGGTACAATAAAACCCACCTGAACAAGGACCAGAGCACACAACAACAATTAATTGTCGTCAGAAAAATGTGAAACTTTCAACAATTGACCACCATTGTGCACTCAAAACATCAATTTTCTCCTCTCTACAGTTATTTTACCGTTGTCCGACGAAGCGTTACAAATTACTCGGGTCATTATCTAACAGTTTCACCAGATGGATAATTTTTCATGAGCCATTTAAAAACAGTAGTTGTAGGCCTAGGTTGTACTGTAGGTATTTGAAGGAAATTTGTGGTGTAAAACTTGGTACTAAAACAAAATAATTTTTACAAACACATAATAAAAAAGTTTTTTGATTTTTCTTTGCACCAATTTCCACTTTCCTAACAACTACAGAAATAACACGAGGAAATTAAAATTGGTGTTACATATATTTCATTCATTACATTCAACTTATTAATGGATCAGGGTTATGTCTGCTCCTTTAGTGTCAACCATTGTGTCTCACCTTCTTATCCAGCCTGTTCCTGTCTTCCCGGGGCCTCTTCCTATCCCTGTCGGACGGTTTGCCCTGGATGGCCGTGATGGTGATGGAGCTAGGCAGAGCGGGGGACGGCGTGGAGTTGATCGGGATTATCTCGATGCCCGGTCGACGTTCCAGACCCATTCCCGTCAGCACGGAGTTGAACGCTGGGGCGCCGACGGGGGTGATGCTTACCTGTCAGCAAACACATTGACATTGTCATCCGGATGGCTACGTAGGTACCTTATCCATTAGAAACAACAAACATCTATCTACTACAACTACAACCAATTGAAAAATTTATTTAGATTTGGAAATTTATCTGGATAGCGATGGAGCCTAGAAACATCTAACTACAACTGATTAGGCCTACATTTCACTAATAATTCTTTTACTTCTCTATATTCCTAAAACAAGACTCTAATAAAAACCAGTTAAGAGATTAGAGCATAGTTTTACATTACTGTAAATAATATGTCAATTATTATTTTATTCAAGTAGGGCCTGCGGTAGATAGCCTAGTAGTATATAGCTTTGTTCGCCTGTCCACCACTAGTGCTACATGTTTGTACATTGCACTGAGAGTTACGGGAAGTACTTTTTTAAGGAAACAGTATTCAAGTTAGCACGATGTGTTGCCACAAAAAACACATCACATTTTAGTGTAGCACGGCAGCACTAGTGCTACACTGAAGGTACAGAAAAACGACCACATTCTAACTACACTGACTTACACTAACACAAAAAACAGCCATTCGTCTACACTGACTTACACTAGTGTAAAGTGTTGGACAGGCGAACAAAGCTATGGTCTTGGGTAGATACTTGGATATTCCTGTCATTCAAAGTCTACAATACTACAATATCATTGGACTTGACATTTTACAAGTTGTTGTCGTTGAATATCATTATTCATTGGTTATCTAATATATGACGCTAACAATCAAAGTCTGATCGTCACCCGTTGTGGCAGGTACGAGGAGGTACTATGGGTTGCGCACCGAATTACGGGTCGCTGCAAAGGAGTATTGTTATCTACTCACCGAAGGCGTAATGGCCGGCTTCTGGTCAAGCTCCAACAAGATGGTCGGTTTCTCCTTCTTGGGCTTCCGAGGTGGTTCTTCCGCCTCCTCCAGATCGATCATTACTTCGTCGTCCGACTGACGGTCTTCTTCTTCGCTAGAGCTCTCGACCAAGATCTCACAATCCTCGCCAGATTTGCGCTTGTTGGGCCATGTATCGCTGACCCCGCCCACAGACTGAGAGAGACAAAGGACACAATTAATCGTAGGACAATACACGAACTGGAAATCATTACCGAGAGGGTTGAGTGACAAATTCATTTTTTATTTATTGGTTTAGATGCAGACGACGAACAATGCCGATTAAGAGAAAACAACATAGCTTAGTAATAGATAGTGTTCATGATTGAACTTGGGTCCCCGGTTAATTACTTAGTATTGTTAAAGAGTATTATAATAGATATGAATGGCAACTTAAAATTTGTTTCACTTATCCAGCAGGGCAAGTAAGTTTAAAAAGTCTTTAAACTCCTGAGAGAGGAACACATGCCTACTAAGACAGAGAAGAGAACAACAAGTCTTACCTTGCGTTTGCGACTCTTCTTATCACTCATGACCAGGAACGCTGCTCCGTCTCCCGGTGGCTGAAACGCGGGCTCTGAGCTCTCGGAGTTGTTGTAGCTCGGTCTCTCGGGCTCGGTCTTGACTCGGGACAGGTCAAAGTCTGGGTTCTGAGAGTTGGGGTCGCCCGACGACGGGGCAGAGTTTGGCAGGGTGGTCGACCGGCCGGCGTGAGTCTGCCACGAGCGGATCAGAGATCGCATCGTCACCGGGATCGAGAGGCAGCGCTGTAATACCTGGAACACCATAGGGACACACATGATGCAAGGTTCGAATTTCAGTGTGTGTGGAAGTACAAGGAACCAGTTAAAGGGATAATTAATTATCCCCCCCCCCCCAAAAAAAAAATAAAAATAAAAATTGGCAAACCTTTCAGGCCCCAAACACAATTGTCACAATCGGGATCTTATCTTAGAATAAAAATCAAATCTTAGGTATTAACAAGTGGGCCATTTATCGCAGAGCGACGATTAATATACCAGCCAGTGCAACCTGAGTTGCCTCTGTTACTATTAAAAAGTAAAAAGAACACACCTCAATGTGCGCTTCAGGAGACAAAGCAAACCATGAACGCACCTTGGTGGCGTGCTGTGAAGCCGCCTCCCCGCTCGTCAGGCCCGCCCCAAATACCGAGCACTTGACGCTGCCGATATCCGAGAGATCTAGTTCAGCCGTGGCCAGGGTTTCCTCTTGGGGATGCTCGAGCGATATGCTGAGGTGCTGCCAAGACAGGGCACTCACCTAGAAGAAAACACAAGTTAACACGTGCGGGATACGACGGGGCGTTTACCTAGAAGAAAACACAAGTTAACACGTGCGGGATACGACGAGGCGCTTACCTAGAAGAAAACACAAGTTAACACGTGCGGGATACGACGGGGCGGTTACCTAGAAGAAAACACAAGTTGACACGTGCGGGATACGACGAGGCGCTTACTCGGTTAGGGTGCATAGTTTGGTTTTTTAAACATGTGATTGACAAAGAGAGGGGATACCAAAACATGTGGGTACGTTGAGTGGGCATATGGCAACATAATACAAAACAACTTTATTGTTTCTTCTATTGTGGGTTATCTACTCAACTTCAGACAAGCTGTTGTTGGTACCTAGACTTCTCTTGTTTCTATGAAAAAATCAGGAAAACACAAAAACATGTTACTCTTTTTGACCTTCTTCCTCTTGGCCGCCATGTTACGCTGTATTTTCATTATCAAACAATCAAAATGCCTTCTACTGAACAATGTCATTTATATTTTATATGGTGGTGTTGTTTCTTCAGCAATCATGTTTAGTAGGTAGTGTATCAATCATTCATAAAAGCACAAATTAATTATAACCACAGCACAGAGCAGTAACACCCACCTCGAACATGATCATTGACTCGAGGTCCTGCCGCGCAGACGGGCGGATACAGCTGGCGATGAGTGTGTTTAGTAACGCCTGCTGTCTGAGGAACACCAGGATCTGGGGGACGTGCGAGGGGTGGGTGAAGGGGATGGACGTAACGAGAACACCCTCCAGCCCCTTTGTCTCAGTCATAAAGTAGCAGTGCTGCTGGTCGGGCAGGGACTGAAACACACATTAACAATCAGCAACTTAATAGAGAATTGCAAAATATTCATAATCTGTTTTGTTTTTTTTCAAAATCTGCCATCAGAGATTACTAGAATAAGGAAGTAGGAAAGTCTTTAGGCTATGACCGCTATGTAAATAATAAGTTCAAGGAAGATATCGTTCTTGCACTTGCTTAAACAACCTACAGACAGAATTAAACCAAGGATCAGAAAGAAACTTATTTACCTTACAAACTACTGTGAATTACCAGGTTGACTTCAGGGATACAACTTTTAATTAACATATTAAAATGGAAAGTAATTCAACGATTAAATATTACTCACCACGAATAGTCCTTTGTGAGTGTCTTGTGTCCCCGCCGACGCGTGTTGTGCGATCAGACTTAGGAGGGGGTGGGGGGAACTAACGTCCCCGCACTCTAGTTCAGTCAGTTGCGTCACTTTCTTGACTAGCGCCAGGCACATGGGCAGCGGCTTGCTCAGCCGCAAGACGAAGCACGCTGGTAAGGTACATGAGTTAGCGGCGGTGAGGGGGGTGTAGACAGGCGCACTAGAACAAGCCAGTCAGAGCACAGATAGTAACGGACAAAAAAAATCAGGAAGATAAATCAATAAAAGCAACATGAATTCTTTAATTTGCATTTTTGGTTAATGATGTGGATATATATTTACAGTCCAAATGTCACTATATGTACAAAGGAACTAGGGACAAGATTGAATACTAGACTCCTTATTAGTGATGACATCGGGTACCCGGAAACCGGTTCCGACTTTTCAAACCGGTTAAAAAAAAAAAAAATTGTAAGAAATAATTGATAATTTAAATTTGAATTTGTATTTCTTTTTTGTACGTAACTACGTAACAGCACCTTCTTACAGATTGTGAAGTTATTCAGCTATACTAGGACAATCCCACTCCAGATCGCACAGTAGGCTATGTATGGGTGTTCAAGGATGCGCGCATTGTTTGAACTTTGAAGAATGCTTTTTAAGGGCACTTTTTGACCTGCTGATTGTAAATTTTAACTTTAAAATATATACATATATATATATATATTTTTAAGAACCGGTTCCGGGGCGGAGGAACCGGTTCGGACTTTTTGGACTCGATGTTATCACTACTCCTTATGTAATTGACTCCTCCCAAAGTAGTATAGTATGCATCCTATTCTCAAATAGTGACTTTGGAGACATCCTAGCAAGTAGCAACAAAGCACATACCTAATGAATAGTACAATAAAGTCATCCACTGAAAAGTAGTGCTTATATAACTGAGTGAATTAATTGCAGAGAATACATTTTTTTGAAAAATCTTAACAATTAGATTTTAGATACCTGTGTAAGTGCGGTACGGTACACTCACCTCTTGCCGTTGGCCCCCCGGCTGATGGTGATGAGCGGCGTGGTTGGCAGCTTGTGCGCCACCGACCCCTCCATGCAGACGAGCGCAGAGTAGCCCAACTGCCTCTCGACCACCTCGGCCACCGTCAGGGGGATCGCGGAGCCGGTCTTGGCGTCTAGCAGGTCGTAGGGGGATACGAGGTACGTGAGCTTCATTGCGTGGCCGCCGCGCCGTTTCTCCACGATGCCTGGACAACGAGGGAGAGATGTAGTTTATCTTGACTTGTTCAGATGCGACCAGAGAAAACACACCAAGATTTACTCAAAGAACAAGAATATAGTTTTGTAGACCAATGGAATTTCCACCACGCAAATTCAGCATTTTCTAGCGAATTTTCAATAAAATGTAGGCCTACTACATTATGGCTAAGGTAAGATCTGCGGGTCATGGGGATCCAACAGTAAACATAGAGTCCATGTTAACTAGGCCCTAGTCCTAAATACTTGATGTATTAGCTTTTGTAGAAGAGGTTTCAGTGCTTAATTTGTATTGAAAAAGTTAGTGATACGCTATGTTGGGACTTAATATATTATATTTATATGCTTTACAAACTCACCTCCTCCTCAAATTCCCTGACTTTTCCAGATTGAAAACCATATTTTAGGAGAAAGTAAATTTGGCTGATTGAGAAAATAAAATACTAGGTACTTTTCAACATCACAATAAAATGAAGGTATTTACCTACCTACATCAAATTGGGGGTACGGGGGCTTGGCCCTGGAAATATTTTGATTTTATAGATTTGATTTGGTGAGTTTTAGAGATTTTTGAGGGAAAATAAGGAACTCTCAGAAATATAACACGACGGTAACCACTACGGTAAACAACAATAATTGCAGCTATAATAGCGATGATGAACCTATGTACTAACAGGAAAACAAACAACAGTCTACAATTCCATCCGGGAAAAAGGTAGTGATACGCGACGCCGTATTACCTCTCAAAAAGGTAGTATACCAGCACAAATTAAGCACTAGAGTTTTTATTTGATAATTAGACAAGTCAATAAGGAGGTCACAAAATACCATGGGAGTGCTGATAAAGTATGTACCACTCAATACGTCAGTGCTTCATTGATTTAAGATTTATTTAATGAATCAACAAAGTTGGTAGAATTGTCTGAAGCGAAACCTAGAACATGTCTTCCCCAGACGTCGTAAAGTTACTCACCGACAGGCGATTTGTGCACCAGATTGAAAGGCTCTTTTATCATCATCTGTACAGAAGCTAACGAGCCAAGATCAGTCTCTAGGCTTTGCAGTGCGCTGAAGGCTTTGCACTTGACCTTCTTCTCTGCATTAAGTTGGTAGATAGCCGCTAAACCCTCCAGTTGTGCAGTGAAGTCTGTGAAGTCTCCACGAGACAAGCAAGACACCAGCTCTTCGCAGCTCTGCAAAGACAACACAGTAACACTAACAACATATTAACATTAAAACTAGGAAAACGCTTAAGTCCCGCCGCGTTGTTGGATGAGCGTAATTGGTGCATTTAGCTGCCATGTGTTATGCGGATTTTCTGTTGTTCTGTGAAAAAATTATTACTTGGTCTAAGATTTTTTTTAAAGTAAAGTAAATTACAAATTTACTTTATTTTTTTATTTATTTTTATTTATCGTAATTTTTAAAAAAGAAAAAAATCGTAAAATTTCAATTTTCATAAGAAATAATTATTCGATTGTGTTCAAATTTTACACGAATATATTAATTCATAAAATTAAGGTTCTGTGAAAAAATCATTACAATATGATAAAGCATGTAGGTGTTATAAGTCAAAGAACTGTTTTAAAAAAGAAAACAACTGTAAAATTTCGATTTTCATGAGAAATAATTTTTCTATTGCGCTCGAATTTCACAAGAATATCTTAATTCATGAAATTAAGGTTCTGTGAAAAAATCGTTAAACTCGGATTAAGTATGTAGGTGTTATAAGTCGAAGAAATTTTTAAAAAATCGAAAAAAATCGTAAAATTGCGATTTTCATGAGAAATAATTTTTAGATTGCGCTCTAAAACGTGGCAGTTCTAAGTTCAGAGATTTCGAAGGCCTCCATAAAATTTCATTGCAATCGGAGTATCGGTTTAGCCGGAATCGTGTTAACAAACACACAATAATACAAACAGAAAAAAAAGAAAAACATTCCGGATTTTTTTCTCCAGTGTAGTGAAATGGAATCTTCGCTTCGCTTGCTACGCTCATCCAAAAGTGTGAGTGTTTAAAACAAAAAATCATGATTGTTAGCTAATCACAATTTAAAAAATATCTAAATTCATAGGCCTCTGTCTAAAGGTAAACCTAGTTTAATGTTTGTAGATATTACAATAGGCCCTAAAACAAAGTTTCTGGTAGCTTTTGATATAAAAATAAACTGTCACATTGTTGTAATTTTTACGAAGATTAATTTTACCGAATTAAGTTCTTTGAAAAAAAAAACAGCTTCAGTTCAAAAGTTTTTGAATATTTTCCTGTAGCCTACAGTTACTAGTTTTGCAGTGTACATTTGCAATATCATTTTCAAGTAAAAATTCACAAAGGCAAGGCAAAGTAGTTGCACAATTTGTTGGTCTAGGTAAGAATATATGGTGCATGATGTTAGGTTCCTACAGAATTTCCTTTGAATTCACATGCAAACTAAAATGCAAATGGAGGGCATCACAACTTTAAAAACAATTTTGCTTGAGTTTAATTAATTTATTTTTATTTAATTATTACTATCATTGCACATTCATTATTTTACGGGGGGTCTTACTCCTGGGTTCATAATGTATGTAGGCTATGTCGACCCCTCGCACAGTATGTTACAGTAGGCCTATAAGACAAGTACAGCACTACCAACCTGTTGCTCCACTTTGCCCTCGTGGTGAATCTTCACGTCCTTCACGCCTCCCGTCGCATCCAGAACAACCTCCAGGTAAAACATGTCCGACGATATGAACCAGTCCAGACCCGTTTGCCCGGCCATGAATTTTAATCTGCAGAAATAAGAATACATTGAGAACAAAAGACTAGATGTACTGCTGGCTGACTTGTATAGATTCACACTAGACACCACACATGTTCAACCTCTTCATCGACACCTTCATAACCATGGCTTTCCTAGCATTGAATTAGATGTAAAGTAACATTTTTAAAGCCGTAATCAGGTAACTGGGGGACATCTATCAACGCCACACTACCATGTACCTAGAGCCCCCAACGTACCCCTAGGTTTCTTTTCATGGCTCTACAATGGAAGTAGATTCTGGAGTGGTTGCTGTTGCTGTAATGTTTTAGGCCTATACTGGAATATTTGGCTATAGTATTTGTTAAAAAAATATGCCATAGGAACAAAATTGTGTAGGCCCTCTTCCAAGTGTTCGAGTGAGCAGTGTTCTGCTCACATCATCTGTTTGCTAGTGATGCACTAATGGCTACTGGTGGAAAATATGGGCAAGTTATTGAGGACAATATTTTGGTGATGATGTACAATAGTGGAAACCAGTTACATTAGTTACTTTAGATTGAGTGTACTCTGGTACCGGTACCTAATATTACAGTGCCAGTCACAGATTCTTTGAATGAGAAGCCGGCAGGGTGTAGGCCCATCGCGTGAAAACAATTCAACACCACTGGTGACAAGTCTTGGAGCCCAGAAAAAAGTCAGTTAACTCGTTAAATCATAAATATTACCATTATGAGCGTATGTAGGGGACGAGCAATACCTACATACTATTACTGGGTCGCTTAAAGTATTCTTGGTTATATTAACCATTATGCCTACTTCAAGTTATTTTTTAGAACTGTCCTTTTCTTTTAATTTAGGGAGATATGTTAGCAAAACATAATGTATTTCAATGGGTATTTTATTTGGAATAGTAGGCTTATCTACTATCTACACAAAATAGAATGAACCATTATGTACCACTCGAAGTACTTACCACCATCAATAGTGGGTCTTGTTAAGATATTTGTGGACGTACATCACTTGCATGATTCAGTAATACAAACAAACACTCTTAAACAGGCTTTACAGTATTATTAAATACAGTAGTATATCTTTATTGATATGACCTAAGTTGTTGATATGATCTTTGTTGTTTGGTCACTCTCGAGGAATGACCCATTGTAGACGGCAAAAGAGTGACCCAGTAGGCCTATACATCATCCGACATGCATTAATTTTTTGTGTGATTGGCTCTTTTCATGGGTAGGGCACAATACCAAGTGAACTGACAATCTCAATTTTCCTTTTTTATAAAATTATTTTGATTCCCTTGCAAATATTTACCAAACATGCTGAAACCACAAAAGTGATAGAATTTAAGTTATCTTCAATGGAATACTTAATATTTTTAATGATTTTTAAAAGAAGCCCTACCCACTATACCTAGACCAAAACACACTATTTCGATCTCCCCTAGATTGGCATGCTCCCACAACAATTTCTATCAATATCACATCTAGGCCAATATATTTTACAGCACTTGATCACTATGACTTTCCATTGTAGGCCACCAAATTACTAATCAGATGTCTGATTGTCCATCATTAGTCTTTGAGGTGGTTCAGTAAATACTTAGAGCAAGTATTTAGGGATTCACAAATTCAAGTAGGATGCAACAATAATAAATAATATATTACCTAGTCCTAGGCTACTGTTAGGTAGACCTAGCAGTTTAGTTGACTCACCCTAGCTGCCTAGTTAGGCTCTCGAGCCTCTCCACCATGCCTTGTAGAGAAGTAACCTTGATCGAGTGTTGAAGCGTGTCGAGACACTTCTGAAGCTGGTTACGCTCCACATTATCACAAGGGTACCGCTTTTCCAAGAGCGACATGCGAAGAGCTTTTGCAGTTTCGACAAATGTTTTCAACTGGCCGGATTTAGACCGTAGCTTCTCCATCAACAGTTCCATTTGCCATTCCTTTGATTTATCTTCACTAGGCCCTAAAAATAAGGTGATATTATAGAAGGGATAGGCCTAGAAAGGTTTTTTTCCTGTGCGGAGAAGGGGCTTCTTTAGCCATTCTTATTTCTTGCTATCCAGTAAGTGGCAATTCAATTTTATTTGAATAGAAAAGTCTTAACAAGACATTGTCAATTCGATTGAAGTAGGCCTATAATGTAGCTGGGGATGCTTATGGAGTAGCGAGTGGGAATAATAGAACCCATGTATCTTGGAAACGTTAACCATAAGGCGAAAGGGAAAGGATCAGGGTAGAAGTCTAGAAGTCATATAAGGCTGTGAGAAATCCTTTAAAAAGTTCCTTAGTGATCGAAGAAGTCGTCGGTCCGGCAGAAAGACAACAAATGGATAAAAACTTACAAACGAAGCACTACCTAATAGCAAAAGTTTGATTTTCATGAGAAATATCTTTTGACCTTTTGATTGTTCCCAAAAATGTGGCTTTTGAAGGAGCCCGGAAATCTAATTGAGATTGAAGTAGGTTTTTGTTTAGCTTTAGTAGAGATCAAAAAATACCTACAAACAAACACCAGGTCTAGCCTAGCAAAAGTAAATTTAAATCTTCCTTGCTGCTTGCACTAGGCCTAAGCTTACTATAGGCCTACTCATCCAATAAGCCCTAAGTGGCATTTACAGCACTACAATTAAGTGATAAGACTAGGCTATTTTGAAATATACTCCCAAAAAATATTGTTATGACTTTGTTGTAATGTATTTTGTTGAAGGGCCTCGTTAAGCAGGCTGTTAACTAACTCAAATGAGGTGAACTTCCTCGGAAATGTGGATCCGGGACTATCAGATCACGCAGGTCAATTAATTGAAGTCAACTACATTGGCAAAACTGAAAAGAGTAAAAATTGCACTAAAAGTCGAAGGAAATTCACCCCTCAGAATTGTTCCAACTTCTCAGTGAAACTGGCAGACCTAGACTGGGATGACATTTACAATGCAGTAACAGTGGATATAAAATTTAATAACTTCCTTCGCAAGTTCCTACCTATGTTCTGGGAATGCTTTCCCAAAACCCTTACCAAACCATCCCAGCAAATAAATAACAAGGAATGGTTGTCTAATGACATCAGAGGAATGGCGAAGATGAAAAGAGACATCTGGTATTTAGCAAAGAGAAATCCAGAAGGACCAGCATCCTTGGAACACAAACGCCTAGCCAAGCTTCTCAGAAGAACGGTAATGTCAGCCAAGAAAGCCTATCATCAAGCAACAATTGCAAGAGCAGACAACAAATCAGCAGCAACCTGGAACATTGTCAATCAAATCACCGGGAAGACTAAAAAGGATGCTCCAGAAATTTCTCTTATAAATGAAAATGGGCAAAGAGTGGCAAACCAGCTAGAAGTAGCAAGACTCTTGAACAGTTTCTTTGCCAAAGCAGTTGAAGATGTTGTGAATTTACGCACGGACACAACGGATAAATGCCTCGAATTGTTGCAAAACTCACAACAGCAACCAGACATCCCCGCCTTGCAAATACCCACAGTAACACCCAATGACATACTGACAGCTATAAGAAATATAAAACCTAAAACATCAACAGGTTGGGACGAAGTACCAATGCTGGTAATAAAGAAATGTGCGCCCCAAATTGTGGAACCTCTTACGCACATTTTTAACCACTCGTTTACCACCAGTCAGTTCCCCGAAAGAATGAAGTATACTGTCATTAAGCCAATTTATAAAAAAGGTGAAAGAACGAACATGTCTAACTATCGCCCCATTGCACTGCCAACGGCGTTCTCTAAAATATTGGAGAAGCTTTTCCTTAACGTACTAGTTAAGCACTTTGAAAATAACAACTTATTGTGCGTTGAACAGCATGGCTTCAGAAAAGATCATTCAACAACATCTTCTGTCCTTCGCATTACAAATGCAGTGGAAGATGCTCTGGATCATAAACTTAGTGTAGGAGCGGTCTTTTTTGATCTAACCAAGGCCTTCGACACGATAAACCATGCCACTCTGATAGAAAAACTAAGTTTCTATGGAATCCCAGGTCCCGAAAACAATTGGGTCAAGTCCTTTCTAACGGGAAGGAAGCAAAGTGTGCGGTTAGGAGACGGTAGCGGAGAAGCGAACTGGGAAAATTCCATCTATGGAATTTCCCAGGGGTCTATCCTTAGCCCCACGCTCTTCAGCATCTATGTCAACGACATGCCAAAAAATATACAACTAGGAACCAAAACGCAGTTTGCTGATGACTTTAGTGCTGTTCTGACTGGCGGTACCACTGACGAGTTAAAGCAAGCAATGCATCAAACAGCTATGGAACTTGAACAATACTGTCATCCGAATAAAATTGCACTTAATATAAACAAGACTGTAGCCATTGCTTTTGCCACAAAGGGGGAGCAACCCCACCTGGAGGCCCCGGTCGAGATCTCCACGGACGCCAAGTTTTTGGTCTAATCATCGACTGCAGGCTAAAGTGGAGTAGCCACATCGACTCTTTATGTAAGAAGCTAAGCACAGCATGTTTCAGCATAAAAATCCTAATGAGACAATGCACAGTGAAAACGGTGAAAATAGCATACTTTGCTCTTCTCCAGTCCCATCTCCAATACGGAGTGCTGTTTTGGGGTGGTGCCTCCGAAAGTATAAGGGGTGTTCCGACTTCAAAAGCGAGCAATCCGATACATGGCTGCACTACAACCAACAGAATCTTGTCGAGCAGCCTTCAAAACTCTTGGTATCATGACACTCCCTGGTATTCATATTAAGGCCTTGGCCCTGTTCATTAGGGACAATCCCTCGCTGACGGTCGCGGACAGGAGCCGACGTTCATAACCATGATACAAGAACTGCAGGGAAAATATTCGTCGGGCGGCACAGGTTAAAGAAGCTGGACAAAACCCCACTCCACTTAGGTGTAAAAGTAACAAACTGTCTTCCAAGTGAGATCACACAGGCTCCGACGCGAGATGCTTTTAACAAAAGCTGAACGATTTTCTAGTTGACAAGGTCTTTTATAGTACCGTACCACTGAATTTATTTCAACATATTCTTAACAAACTTTTAATAATTGACATATTTTCAATATTCGGAAGCCTTGAGTGCTACCACATGAATCTGTATGAAATGCTTTTAAATAATAAAAAAAAAAAGTTGTTGAATGTAGGCATTATAGTAGTGAATGATGATGACATTGGGTCAACACATTTCAAACCGATTCCTCCATGGATAACTTCCGTAAGTTGATTATGTTACATACGTTATCTCTATGTTAGGCCTATATGTTGCACAATGCACAGTTTGTAGGTTTTCGTGCAAAGCTCGGTGGTTTTATCCTGTTTCGCTTGGGCCCATGCCGGTACTAAAATTAGATTCACTAATAATTAGAAGGAACAAACAAATATGGAATTTATAATAGTTTCTCGGTGAAAGTAGAATGCTTTAGTGATCAATTATGGGGAATGTTTAAATGTTCTTGCGTGCTGTGCGGAGTGTGTTAAAGGGGGTGAATAAAAATATATATTTCATTCCTGGCTAAATTGTTATGAATTTAGAAACTAACAGAAAAATTATTGGGTCCGCCATTGCCTGAAAAAAAATGGTCACAGTAATTTTAGAGCTAGGTCCTATCGGCAAAAATCTTCCATAAGAAAAAACACGGGGACGATCTTCATGCCCCGTAACCTTGGAGGATTTTGATCCAAAAATATTGGCCATTATTGACATACTTGGCAGCCTTTTCTGTGAATCCGCTATATTTTGTTTTGTAATTTGGGCAAGTAGTTCGGTCAAAATATACTGATTACCAAGAAAGTGTGTGATTTTGGAAGATATAGTTTTGAGTGTTTGAGTGTATATTTACGCACAGTTTCAAGACACAACTGTAATAAAGGCCATTTTAGATTGGTACGATGCTATAGTATCTGGGTTGAATAGCTGCTAATTAACGACATCATAAATGTAACCCTGTATTTTATTGTTCACTTTGTTTGAGTTTAACATATTATTGGATGAGCATAGAGAGCGAAGCGAAGATTCCATTTCACTACACTGGAGAAAAAAATCCGGAATGTTTTTCTTTTTTTTCTTTTCTTTCTGTATTTTTGTCTGTCTGTTAACACGATTCCGGCTAAACCGATACTCCGATTGCGATGAAATTTTATGGAGGCCTTCGAAATCTCTGAACTAAGAAAACTGCCACGTTTTTGAGCGCAATCGAAAAATTATTTCTCATGAAAATCGCAATTTTACGATTTTTTTCGATTTTTAAAATATTTCTTCGACTTATAACTCCTACATGCTTTATCCGATTATAATGATTTTTCACAGACCTTAATTTTAAGAATTAATATATTCGTGTAAAATTTGTGCGTAATCGAATAATTATTTCTTATGAAAATTTCAATATTACGATTTTTTCCTTTTTTAAAATTACGATTAATTTAAAAAAATAGGTTAATTTTTTTTTATATTGATTTAAATTTAAAAAAAAATTTCAACAAAGTTCTGATTTTTTCACAGAACAACAGAAAATCCACAAAACACATGGCAGCTCAATTCACCAATTACGCTCATCCAACAACGCGGCGGGACTTAAGCGTTTTCCTAGTAATAACAAATCTTCTTCATTGCTGATGTCTGAAGTTTCCAAAATCTCCAACAACAAAAACAAATGACGCACATCAATTGAATTGTCCGCCATATTGCACTAGCTGAGTCGCACTGCCTTCTAACCCAATGCGGCTCAGTGCAGCACTCGTTCCTAATGCACCGCCAATGGTGTCCGTGCACTGGCACTGAGTTCACACGTAGCGAAGATTCCATTTCACTACACTGGAGAAAAAATCTGTAATGCTTTTTTTTTTTGCCTGTTTGTTAACACGATTCCAGCTAAACTGATAGGCCTACTCCAATTGTGATGACATTTTCTGGAGGCCTTCGAAATCTCTGTACTTAGAACTGCCACCTTTTTGAGCGCAATCGAAAAATTATTTCTCATGAAAATCACAATTTTACGATTTTTTTAGATTTAGGCCTAAAAAAATGAAAAAACATTTCTTCGACTAATACATGCTTTATTCGATTGTAATTATTTTTTCAGTGCTTTATTCGATTGTAATTATTTTTTCACAGAACCTTAATTTTATGAATTAATATATTCGTGTGAAATTTGAGCGCAATAGAAAAATTATTTCTCATGAAAATCGCAATTTTACGTTTTTTTTCCGCTTAAAAAAAATTTCTTTGACATATAACACCTACATGGTTTACCCGATTGTACTGATTTTTTCACAGAACAACAGAAAATCTGCATATCACATGATGCACCAATTACGCTCATCCAACAAAGCAACAATGCGCCTGTAAAAGCGTTTGCGAAGCTTCCTAGTAAATAAAAATAAATAAATAAATTGTATTTAGAGTCTACCCACTCAGTTGTTTGTCTTGTTTTGTTGTTTGTCTGTTTGTTCGCGCTCTACTGGGCAAACGGTATATATGCAATCTTGATGAAAATTGGAGGGGACATTCGGAATCTCTGAACTTAGACATGCCACGCTTTTGGGTACAATCGATGAGATATTTCTCATGAATATTGTACTTTTACAAGTTTTTATTATTTTTAATGCAATATTTTTGTGATATTTGGTCCGATTCTGACCAAACGGGTGGGGCTACAACGTTCATTGGATGAGCGTAGCGAGCGAAGCCAAGATTCCATTTCACTACGCTGGAGAAAAAAATCCGGAGTGTTTTTTTTCTCTGTATTTTTGTGTGTTTGTCAACACGATTCCGGCTAAACAGATAGGCTAGGCCTACTCCAATAAAAATATTCCACTTCCGCCAAATACTGTACGAATAGATTTTTTAGAAGAAGTATTTCGTCCCGATTACAAATATGTACTTTGTTTTTCCGTGAAATAATAATCCAGTGATTTATAGCCGTTTTAAAAGCAGAACTTTTTTAAAGCGGCAAAAACGACTGTGACGTCAGAACTGTGTTGATCCAACGCCGTCTGGATAAACATACATCCAGACCAAAGATGTTGGAATAGTATTATAGTAGGATCGAGATATACATCAAGACGGCGGTGTTTTAAACAAAGCAGCGCCTAGCGTAGCCTACAGTAATGTAAACAGATGGCGGACATTTTACATTTAACGCCTAGCCAGAAAACGAGAACAGTTGACATTGCAATCAAAAAACAAAACTGAAACAGTCCTAGGTCTAGGCCTAGACGTAGAAAATTATTTATAATACAACAGTCTAGGCCAATCGTTCCTGTAGGATATAGGCATTGGTATGTGAATACTAAAATTACTCACTTGACAAGCCCTAGGCTTAACTTGCCAACCCTAGGCCTGCACGTTCATGTTCTGACACACATCCCGCACAAAAAACCTTACTTTGATGACTAATTGAGCGAGCGAAGCGAGCGTCTCCACTTGACTCTTATGGGTTGAATGTCTGTTTTTGGTTTTTGTTTGTTTTTTTTCTGTTACTGCTTCGATACAGGTCGCACCGTTTCTCTGATCGACCTGAAATTTTGCACACATGTACATACCACCTAGGCGGGTTGCTGTATAGTTTTGTGGCAAAATCGTTCAAAAAGTTAAAAAGTTACATTAAAGTTAATCGAAAGTTTTTTTTTCAAACTAAACGGCGACAAAATCTGAGGTGGCCAAATCATTCAGAATGTCCGTCCGATCAAGAATATGTTATTTTTATTTTGATCCGATAAGTAGTGTAGATAAAAATTACATTATAACAAAGTCCCGTTACCATGGCAACGGAAAGTCGCACAGCTTTTTTGGCTCATGATAGCGGTCAAACGGAGGCTCGGATCGAGTTGAAATTTTGACCATCCGCAAGTTTCGTTCCCGATTGAATGCCATTAGTTTTGTGGCAAAATCGTTCAAAAAGTTATAAAGTTACATTAAAGTTAACCTAAAGTTTTTTTAAAAACTAAACGGCGACAAAATCTGAGGTAGCCAAATCATTTAGAATGTCCGTCCGGTCACGAATATGTTAATTTTATTTTGATCCGATAAGTAGTGTAGAGAGGAATTACATTTTAACAAAAGTAACGTTACCATGGCAACGAAAAGTCGCATAAGAATTCTGGTCACTATGTACTGCCACCTAGAAGTAATCAAGAGTTAAAATAGTTTTCCCAAAGAAATGATGTCAAGGTCCTCTAGATGGCGGTGGATTTTATCCATTCGCTCCTATTTTACAAATTTTCAGCTAAATCGGTCAAGACCGAAAAGACTTATTGGTATGTAACATTATGGGAATGTCGTACTCGGGTCGTGTTGCACGTACCCGGTGCTCGCTCAACAACGCGTCCAACTGAGCGTTTTCCTAGTTAAAGCCTATTGTAGATAAAGAATACCATGATAGTCCTAGGCTATGCAAAAACAAGACAAAATGCTCGTTATTCTTTATCACAATGATCTCGCGAAATCTCCTGTCACATACGAAAAAAGAAAAACAACAGACGGTGAAAATGTACATCCTTGTGGAGTTGTTTGTGTTGAGCGGATGGGCGAGCACCGCCGTCTGTATGTAAATATGTACAAATATACGTACATTTAGTTTCCAATTGGCCTTGACTCAACACAGTTATGACGTAGTACCGTCCAAAGATGGCGCACGCTCGTTTTTGGCGCGCAAACTGGGGGACCCATTTAATTCTTGTTTAAATTACACAAAAAACATTTTTTTTAAATAAAAAAAGTGCAGTGACTATTAAGACATGAATAAGAATTAAAATAAAATATAAAATATTAAGTGGAATATTCCCTATTGCGATGAAATTTTCTGGAGGCCTTTAAAATCTCTGAACTTAGAACTGTTACGTTTTTGAGCGCAATCGAAAAATTATTTCTCATAAAAATCGCAATTTTACGATTTTTTTTTATTTTTAAAAAATTTCTTCGACTTAATAACATCTACATGCTTTATCCGATTGTAATGATTTTTTCACAGAACCTTTATTTTATGAATTAATATATTCGTGTGAAATTTCAGCGTAATCAAAAATTATTTCTAATGAAAATCGCAGTTTTACGATTTTTTTAATTTCTTCGGCTAATAACACCTACATGCTTTATCCGATTGTAATGATATTTTTACAGAACATTAAATTTATGAATTGATATATTCGTGTGAAATTTGAGCGGAATCGAAAAATTATTTCTCATGATAATTGTAATTTTACTATTTTGTAAATTTCTTAGACTTTTAACACCGATATGCTTTATCCAATTGAAATTATTTCTTTACAGAACCTTAATGTATGAATTGATATATTCGTGTGAAATTTGAGCGTAATCGACAAATTATTTCTCATGAAAATCGCAATTTTACCCTTTTTTCGTTTAAAAAAATTACGCTCATCCAACAACGCACCTGAAAAAGCGTTTGCGAAGCTTCCTAGTATTTTACATGGACATAAAGGTACCGGTAATGGTGATTAGACGAGTGAGCGCAGCGAAACGAAGTATTTATAACGCTACTCAATCGGGCCTTGGCCGTGAGCATTGTCTGTATGTTAAATGTTAAATACATGTATGTTTGTCTGTCCGGTCCCATACGGCCGAACGGCCAAATAGATTGAGCTGAAATTTTAAACAGACATCCGTGACCAGGTAACTGAGAACTGCTAACAAAATGAGCACAATCCATTTTGATTTAAACCTACAAGAAATAATAGACTGAAAAATAGGCCTATCATGAGTAGGAATTAGTTTAACGACAATGGTTTTGATTTAGAAAAAATATTTTTTGTTTGTTATTTACCTGGCTGTGAAATGTCGTGCCCATGCAAGGTCTATCGAATGTTGCACGTCAAGGTACGCCCAAATTCTGCTCGTAGATTGAGTAAACCTTGCAATATTTTTACAGTATTTCGTACTGGCTATGTTTTAGGGATGACATCGGGTACTCGGGTACCCGACTCCTACCCGACTCCTATCGGAGTCGACTCCATTTTCAAGGAGTCGACCCCCAATTTCTTTTTTTTTTTTTTTAATAATTTTTTTAATGATAAATTGAATGAGATTGCACTTGTTGTCTCGTTAGTCGTTATCTTATCTCAAAACGTAAACATAAAAAATCAGCGAGAGTCTTGGCCGGGCCAAGAGACAAGCAAGCTAGCGGGTGGAGTTAGTTATTGGGATTTTAGGGCACAAAACAGTAAAGTTAACAGTGCCCATCGAGGGTGGGGGGGGGGGGAACGGCCGGACAGCGTTGTGCAACTTAAGTAGTGGGCTAAAAATAACTTTTGCAAAAAAAATTCAAAAAAAAAAAAAAAAAAAAAAATTTTTGATTGCGGATCGGGGAGGCGACTCCTACCCGGTTCCAAAGGCTCCGGAGTCGACTCCAATATTTACTACCCGATGTCATCACTACTATGTTTCCATAGTATTGTCACAGATGATGGACTACACTGCGTTATATGCAATTCAAAACATGTTTAATAATTTTTAAAATACTAGGAAGCTTTGCAAACGCTTTTTCAGGCGCGTTGTTGGATGAGCGTAATTGGTGCATTGAGCTGCCATGTGTTATGCGGATTTTCTGTTGTTCTGTGAAAAAATCATTACTCAGTCGAAATTTATTTTTAAATTAAATTAAATAAAATAAAAATTTAACTTAAATTTTATAAATTTTAATTAATCGTAATTTTTAAAAAAAGATCGTAAAATTGCAATTTTCATAAGAAATAATTATTTGATTGCGCTCAAATTTAACACAAATTATTAATTCATAAAATTAAGGTTCTGTGAAAAAATCATTACAATAGGATAAAGCATGTAGGTGTTATAAGTCAAAAAACTGTTTTAAAAAAGAAAAACCCCGTAAAATTTTGATATTCATGACAAATAATTTTTCGATTGCGCTCAAATTTCACACGAATATCTTAATTCATAAAATTAAGGTTCTGTGAAAAAAATCATTAAAATCGGATAAAGCATGTAGGTGTTATAAGTCGATATTTTTTTTTTAAATCGGAAAAAAACGTAAAATTGCGATTCTCATGAAAAATAATTTTCCGATTGCGCCCAAAAACGTGGCAGTTCTAAGTTCAGAGATTTCGAAGGCCTCCAGAAAATTTCATCGCAATTAGAGTATCGGTTTAGCCGGAATCGTGCTGACAAACACACAAAAATAATAACAAAAAAAAACATTCCGGAATTTTCATCTTCCAGAAAGCCAATCCTGGCAATTTGCCGTGCGTAGACACATTAATGGTAGCAAGTTTCTTCACAAAGAAAGACAAGTTTGTTGGAGCTGAGCTGAAAGGAGTAAAAAGTGCAAGGTAAGTTCAACTTGTGCCTAGGGTAGCCTAGGCCTACGCCCACTAGGCTAGGCCTAGCCCTACGCCTATTCCCCATAACTGTTTCTTCTATTTGGCATACTAGTAATTCTTCTTAGGCTAGGCCTAGGCTACATTATTGATCATGATAATGGAGGGATTCAGTAATTTAACTGTTGGCATACAGGCGTAGGGACTAGCCCCATGGTTGGCAATGGACCCATAACCTAAAACGTAGGGCTAGTCCCTATCTGTTTATCTGCTGAGTCGAGTTATATAATAACTAGGAAAACGCTTAACCCTCTCCCGGCCAGAGCGTTCTAAAGCGTTGTGCGGGTCTGCGAGAACTCCAGTGTTTAATGTGACCAGGAGAGTGTTAAGTCCCGCCGCGTTGTTGGATGAGCGTAATTGGTGCATTGAGCTGCCATGTGTTATGCGGATTTTCTGTTGTTCTGTGGAAAAATCATTACTTAATTGAAGATTTTTTTAAAAATTAATTTAAATTAAATAAAAAATAAACTCTAATTTTTTTAAATTTTATTAATTAATCGTCGTTTAAAAAAGAAAAAAATCGTAAAATTTTTATTTTCATAAGAAATAATTATTCGATTGTGCTCAAATTTCACACGAATATATTAATTCATAAAATTAAGGTTTTGTGAAAAAATCATTACAATCGGATAAAGCATGTTGGTGTTATAAGTCAAGGAATTGTTTAAACAAAGAAAAAACCTGTAAACTTTCGATTTTCTTGAGAAATAATTTTTCAATCGCGCTCAAATTTCACATGAGTACCTAAATTCATAAAATTAAGGTTCTGTGAAAAAAGCATTAAAATCGGACAAAGCATGTAGGTGTTATAAGTCGAAGAAATTTTCAAAAAATCGAAAAAAAATCGTAAAATTGCGATTTTCATGAGAAATAATTTTCCGATTGCTCTCAAAAACGTGGCAGTTCTTCGTTCAGAGATTTCGAAGGTCTCCATAAAATTTAATTGCAATCGGATTATCGGTTTAGCCGGAATCGTGCTAACAGACAGACAAAAATACAAAAAAAAGAAAGAAAAAAAAAAAGAAAAAAATCCGGATTTTTTTCTCCAGTGTAGTGAAATGGAATCTTCGCTTCGCTCGCTACGCTCATCCAATAATAATATAATAATGTCTTTATTTATTAGCCTACACTACTGTAAGCCTAGCCTAGGGCTAGGCCTACTGTCATACATGCCCAGGTTCCACTTTCCTGGTATGTTTTACCACATATCAGGCTGCTTTCAAGCATGAATACTGAAAGTGTAATATGAAATTACTATTAAACAGACCCCTAGGCCTAGGCCACAAGCAGACATGTGACAGCTCACTAACAAAGATTAACGCTTATGCCCCGTCAGCATAGTCTTCGGCCTTTATGGATATATGCCATTCTTCTAACATAATTATGCCTTCTGGTTGACAAAATGTATTGCCCCCTAGAAGCTCGTTTTATAAATTGATTAGGCCCAGGGTACGGTGAGCCTACCAGTTGAAATGACCTGTTTTTTTATTTTTCTTTAGGCTTATTGTCTCAATTTGTATGCATCGATTTAAATCTATTCCTCACAACTTACACCTGTAGGCCTAACAACTTTACTAAATATTGGTAGGCCAAGAGGCCTACATATTTTCAGGGTATTAACTGGTCATAGATTGTATTTTGCATCATCTATATTTTTTATTATTACAGAGCTGGCAGAGAATCATATGGGCATATGGGGCATATGGGGTATCATATGAGGCTGTTCTTTTCTGGCAGTTACAAATGTGTGGGAGTGGGACAATGTGTGGTTTACATTTCAACTGGCCACCCATCATTTTAAACCTTGTGAAGTTTTCCATGTCATCTTCCATCTAAAACAAACACCATAACACCATGGTTAGGACTAGGTCTATGAAATAAGTTGTAGGCCTATAACTTAATATTTTTCCCAACTAAATTATGCCTACATATTGGGGGACTGAGTACGGTACTGAATCCAGTATTAAAACTCAGTACTCCATGTAAATACTGTAAAACCCGCACCGTACCGACTGGGTTCGGTCTCGCTAGAAAAGCAGACTGGATCGAAAAACCAAACTAAGTCCTGCCAAATCCATTTGTGAAATCTATTTCGGTTCCAGCCATGTAAACGGCAACAATAAAGTCAGTACTCGGACCCAATCTTGGTATGGTACTCAGTTCGGTTTGCCATGTAGGCCTAAACTAGGTAAATGACTCACATCATAGCCTAGGCCTATGTCCGGCAAACATATTATTCTTTGGACATGCCTTAGGCCCAGGCCTAAAGTGTTGTTCTGTGCCATCACAGCATGCCACAGGAGGCAGCTAAGGAATAATCCCTAATATGAATAGGTTATGTGTTTGATCGTATTTTGGGCTGTGGCAAGCTTTTGTTGGTGTTTAATGTGGCCTACCTACATGATACAGTAGGCCTATATCAACCGTCAGAAAGAATAATATAATAACTGTTTGTCTCAGCACAGAACTCTTAGATTGTGACAGGGGGCGTAGCTAGGCCTAGCCCCGGTTATGGTTTTGATTTCACTAGGTATCACTTTTTTATTATATTTAATATAAATACATTTATTTATTTAATTATATTAAAGAAACTGGGGTGTGAATCATTTTGGTTTTAAGGTAGGGACACAACTAACATTAAAATGATCTTGGCAACAAAACAGTGTTGAGGTAAGAGATAGTTTCTTTGCTGTTTCGTCTCTTCTCACAGCCTTAATCCATGTTTTTCTTCGGCCTCTTTCATTTGATGGTACGTTAATAAAAACCTTGTCTGGTGTGGAAATAGATGTGCTAGTACACATGGGTACAAAACACCACTTATTATATTTAATTTGCTTGGGAGCCGCACAGACTTCCATGGCTTCCATTGTAGAGACCACTCCTGTTAAATACAAATAGTGACGTAGCCGCTAGGAAAAATGTCGCCCACTCGTTTTTGCGCGCGCTTTAAAATTTGAATCTTGTTTTTATTTTCTACAAGTAAAAACTAAACTAAACTTAAAAAAAAGAATACAGGTGTTATTTATTTTTAAATCACAATCATATTTTAATATTTTTAGAATTCATGAGACTTCCTTATTCTAAAACATATTTTGGATAGAGCAAAATCCTACATAGCCTACAATAGAGAATTTGGTATCAATAATTATGCCTGAAAATACAGGTCACGGTCTCAAAAGTAATGCATCCTACTAATAGATTCGTGCTAATTTACATACAGGAGCATTCCGGAGCAACAGTTACCTAATTTTTACGTCCTGGGTGCCAAGGTGTGCAAAATGCGTTCACCTAGCCGAATTGAAGATTGTTTATGGCAATTTAAGCAAACACAATTCAACTGTAGGTAGGCATAGAATTGAAAGTACAAAACTTGTACGTAGCTCCGGTTAGCGGTCGTAAATCTTCCGTAGGTTTAGGCTAAACTCTACCGCCATTCCCTTAGTTGGGGATAAAAATACTCAGGTGTAAATTTACAGTAGGCCAAGTATAGTCGGTACTTCTGTACTTAGCGGGTCCCAACTTTTATACACTAACGGAAAGGATTTCGGGTGCGCTCTTTTCGAAAATATCCTAGAACTAGCGCGGCGCACTGTAGCCAGCGGAAAGTTCGGCTAACCTAACGAAAGTAGTTTTGTAACGTAAAGGATTTCGGGTGTGTATGTTTTCATTGAAAAAAAATGTTGGGACCCGCCACGTACAGAAGTGCCGTAAAGTCTACGGTTAAAATCCATCAAGTAATTTCTCCGTAGCTACGGTTAAATATCCACAGCGTACTTTATTTGATCTGTAGGTCCCCTTTATGATGCTCTTGATGCTAACAAAAATTCCATAGGCCTAGGCCTTTTCTTGTTTCTTATGACCACCGTACCAAAGCATTCGACACCATAGACCACAGCCTACTATGTCTTAATAAATTCATGTAATAATTTGGGAATCACAGGCCATCATCACTAAAAAGTGGAGTTTTTCCAGAGAAACTAAAATATTCACCTCTGAATATAAAAATAGTGACAAGTCAAATATAGCTAACAACAGACCCATCTCAATACTACCTACACCGGCGTAACTAGGCATCGGTAACCCGGGTAAATACCCGGGTAAAAAATTCCCTAAGTAACTAGCCTACAATACAATGATTACAATATTTCACCAGGACCAACCCATGATCTAACAATGTAACGAGATATATTGTTAGATCATGGGACCAACCGCAAAAATGTCGCAAAAAATCAACCGAGGACTTTTTTGTTTGTTCTCGACAACTCAAAAGCGATGGGTTGGTGTCTGAAGGTATAGGATCGCACGTGGTGTGCAGGTGTCATGGGCGGGGGGTGGTTGATTGGTCAATGGTCAGTGCATGCCATTCATCTCAAACAAGCTCGATTCCTAGAAATACAGACACTCACTAGACAATATGGGGTTGACGACCGTTATTTTGCTCATTTTCGCTTCGTTTCAGTCTTGTCTTGACCTTACAAGGGTTGACAGTGTCGGAAGTCTAGCTACATTATGTAGAAGTTCAACAGTGAGTGTGTTTCATATCGAATTATTTCGTTTCAACGTATGTGAATTAAGTGACTGTTTTGTGAAATACTTTACGTGTGTGGGCTCATGGCTACGTATTGAAATACTACAGTTTGTGGATGTTCAATTTTAATTGTGTTGTTAGCGCAGTTTTTTTCCCATTAGTAAGGTTACGTACAATCACGAGTGCTACAAACTAAACAATATAGTGATTAAAACAAGTAGGTCCTAACGACTTTTTTGCGCTTTTCGGTTTTTGTTTATATGTTAATGTGTAATTTGTGTCCACTTTTTTATAGTACATAAAAGATAAACATGAAGAGACAAAAAACTCAAAGTTTTCTAGACTCATTTGTTATTAAAAAATCATGTGCAAAGTTTACTAGTGATACAGTCTCAAAATAATCGCCACGATGAAACTCAAGATAGGACAACAAAAGTACAAGAACAAGGAGAAATCGCAAACAAACCGGAAATCTCGTTTGAATCTACATGTGTTCCTACGTTTATTCCTAATTCACACACTCTAAAACACATCACACACATCACACCACACACACACACCCACTAATAACCTTAGTGGTGTGTGCCCTTAAACCCTAATAACTAACTAACTAAATCAAACTCAGAACGTCATCAGAACGTAAGTCAGACCATGCATTTTAATTCATAATCACTAACTATACATTTTTTTCATCAACAACATTTTTTAGAGTTCAAGGCAAGCATGGCTTATCTTGTACCTAATAGTAATACGTATATTTATTTGTAAGTACTTTAAATTATTTTTAACTATTTTCATTCAAAGTATACGTTTAGTTTGTTTTGATAATAACAATAAATTAAAGTTAAACTATAACTTATCCTAGATGAAATATTAATCTTCGCCTACTAAAGTTGTTAAAAATTAAAAATTATTTTTCAAGGTTTGATTTTAACGATTTGTTAATTATTTGGTAAGTAAAAAGACTGACTATTTGTTTGTCCCAGAACCCCCTACTGACATCGAAGATTTGGGTGTTTTCTGTTTTTTGCACTACATAAACGAAATTATTTCACTTTTGCATTCAGTCCGGTAATTTATCTGAAACGCTCAAAAATCACTCTAAAAACCCAAATTTTCAAAAAATCGCCTGCGGCGCTGTAGTTGGGGGGCTCGCCCCCCAAGCCCCCCTGCTACTTTCCTTGAAGCCCCTTCCACCGCATCTTACCCGGGTAATATTAGTACCCTAGTTACGCCCCTGACTACCTACCTTCTCAAAAGCGCCTGAAAGCATCGTAAAAAAATCCGCTAATGGTCTTCCTTACAGAAAATAAAATCATAACTGGTGCCCAGCATTATTTTATGGCCGACAGATCTACAAACACGGCGTTCTTTGATTTTGTAAAATATGTAGGCCCTACTAAATTCTCTAGACGTGGGTAAATAATAAATATACTTTGGGCATATTCTGTGACCTGTCCCAAGGCCTTTGATTGTGTAGATTTTGACATTCTTTTAGATAAACTAAGGCTAATAGGTTTCAATGATAAAATCTAATGATAAATTGGTTTAAGAAATCATAGGCCTACTTAACCTTTTCAGGAGTGGGTATTTTTAAACATTTTTTTACAGATTATTTAACTTTGCCTATAAAACTAGGAATGTAGGCTACATTTTTCTTCTAAAGATGACTTCATTGATGAAGAGTTTGATATTCAAGCAAAAAAAATGTAGGCCCAAAAAAAATGTAAAAAAAGTTTTTTGATTTTTTTTTTAATGCATAGTGCGCGGACGTAATTACGTCCGTACTCTAGAAAAGAAAAAGAGAAAACAACAAGTAAAATTTGTGTTTGAATATGAGAAGCGAGTGCTGTGCTCAATTGGCATCTGCCTGATATGCCCTGAAAATAATAAACAACTCCATTGGTAGGAAAACCGCAAAAATTGCATAGGCCTTTATCACAGTGCATATTTTGAAGCACGACTCTGATATATGCTATCCCCATATGGGGTAACTCGGCAAATTCTGAAGATGCTTTTATACTGCAAAACATAGCCATCAGGACCATTGCGGCCTAAAGAACATGGAATCATGTAGAGAATTCTTTAAAGATCTTCAAATCATGATTCAGATTATGTTAATGTTGACGTTGTGAGAGAGTGTTGTATGTCGACTGGAGTGACAGCAAGGTAGGGGAATGACGTATTGCAGTGCTGGCAACTAAATCCTTTGTATTTGGAACAAGGGTAGTATGACGGAATGGCTAATTTTGCACCAATTTTTTTTGTTGTTGTTCAAAACCATGCAAAATCACTAATAAATTAAAAATAAACACTAACAATTTCCAAAAAAACAAACATGAAACCCTCGTAGCTACTAGCTAGGAGTGACGCGGCCTAGGCCTACCTGCTGAGATGTTGTGCTCACTGCAAATAACCTTACAAGAACATAATAAAAAAATCCAAAATAGAACCATCACGTTTTTGCTGTTATAGTAACAAAAGAAAACATCAAAACCTTTAACGTCGCTATTTTAAACGAAAGTCCTTTTGTGGTGAAAGTCATTTATAGGCTATTTAAAAATGTAGGTGAAGTATTTTAGTGAAAAAGGTTGGTAGGCCTAGTAAGGAAAATCAAGACATTAGCAAACTTGGCGACCAAATGACAGTGAAATGACTAATGAGCGAGTGTTTGTGTTCAATCTGTGTTCACTTTATTATTCTATTTAATTGGTAGGCCTATATTTTCAGAATGATAAGTGAAAATAAATCGTTAATAATGTGTTCTTCATTTATTTCTCATTTGAAGTTGTTTTTGTATTGTTTTCTTTGAAAAAAAAAAACAGTGTTGAAAAGTTGGACCGCAGCAACTGAACTAGTGCCAAAACGACCGATTCAAGCAAACTAAAAGTGATTAAATAAGTCCAAAATCTACTTTCCGCGACCCTAAACCAAGTAAATTCATAATAATAGTCAGTTAGGAAAAGGAAAATCATAAATTTAATGCAAAATAACATTTCCGTCAAATTACCCTTAATATATCTTTGTATTTTATGGGATTGACTGGTTTTCCTGAGTTAGCATTTCATCGGAATGAGGTGTGTTTGTGGTTTTGTTGGTGGGTATGAGTTGGGGTCCAGGGGCAGAGCCCCGGTGGGGGTTGGGGGGCAACGCCCCCCATTCAGTTGTGCATCGAATTTCATTTTTTATCTCATAAGTTGATAGCACTGGTTTAGACTGGATTTGAGTTCGAAGATGGCGACATGTGGATGTCGGTGGCGGTGGCTTGTTATGTGTTGTTTGTGTATGTTGTTTCGTGTTTTATTTTGTAAACATTTGTGGGAAGGGCCTACTCTTTCGGTTGGTGCCGAGATGAGATGGGTATCCAGAGGTAGGGAAAACAGTACTTGTGTAGTTGGTGTGACCCAACTTTTCAATTTTTTTTTTTTTTTACTTAACCTACAAAACCTTTAACGTCGCTATTTAAAACAGAAAATGACTTTTAATGGAAAAGTACTTTCGTTTAAAATAGCGAGGTTAAAGGTTTTGAAGTTTTTTTTGTTACTGTTACACCAAAAACGTGATGATTCTATTTTAGATTTTTGGTGCTGGAATGTAGGTAATAAAATAGTACACAATGAGTTGTTCTTGACTTATTTCATCAATGGTGAGTGTTTATGTTGATTTTAGTTGAAAAAAACGGTATTGAAAAGTTGGGTCACACCAACTACACAAGTAGGCCTACCGGGAAAACATAGCCAGGGCCCCTATTCAGTAACTTCACGGGTTCAACTCTGTCACGGAAGTCGGAACCGACTCTGTTGTTGTTGGTTGAGGTCGAAAGGTATGATTTACATGGCAGTGGACGGTCAAATGTGAACAAATGATTCGCAGTCGAAAGGTATGATTTACATGGCAGTGGACGGTCAAATGTGAACAAATGATTCGCAGTCAGTTGTCAAATATTCGAAATGACATAGATGTGTGGGTTATTTCTCTATGGATGTGTGTATTATTTCCAATCGGGGAGAAATTGGATTTAAATGGTACATAATTTCATGAGAAAAGGGAACGCACGGGACTTTTAGGGGTAGGCCCTTACTAGAGGTAGGTTTTCTTTGAGCATACTATTGTTATTCGTTTGAGAAAGTTAATAATCTGGTTGTGTTTACGTGTAGGCGTAGGCTTATCATCCACCATTTTATACAAATATAACCGAGTCGGACTCGGTTGTCACGGATTATATCGCAACGATATCGACCTCAACTGGGTCGATCACTTACAACCGAGTCGATTACGGTAGAAAACGCCCGGGTCCAACTCCGTCAGAGTTATAGAATCGCAGTCCAGGGATGAAATTACCAGAGGGGGAATCCTCCCATTCCCCTATCAATTCACACCCTGAAGCCTACTTTTCAGTAAAACAGAGCCAGGGATGAAATTACCAGAGGGGGGAAATCCCCCATTCCCCCATCAATTCACACCCTGAAGCCTATAGAACTAGACCCTAGCCCTTCAGCATCTAGGGCTCCTATGCCAATGTATAAGAAATAGGATCCCATACACAAAAAACACACGCACTGGCCAGGGCCTAGCCCCTACCGTATGTATGGATTGCTTGATGAACTCGTATGGGCACTTCTATACCTGGGGGGTCCAACTTTCAACAACGATTTTTTGCTGTTAAATTAACAAAAAAAACTTCAAAACCTTTAACGTCGCTATTTTAAACGAAAGTCCTTTGGCGTTTAAAGTACTTCATATTTAAAATAGCAACGTTAAAGGTTTGGTAGGTAGAGTATTTTTTTGAAAACGTTGCAAAAAATCGTTGTTGAAAAGTTGGACCCCCCCAGGTATAGAAGTGCCCTCGTATGAACTTACCAGCAAGGGAGTTGCCAGAGCCATCAGCGGAACTTTTGGCAGCGAAGATTGCAGCCATTATATTCAATTTGTTCGACAATTTTAAACTAAACTAGGCACTTTGTCTAGATAAAGATGTGAGAAAGATCATTTTTCAATTAAAGTAACAAGTAGGGCATAATAATTATATTATTTTTCTAGGCTTCTTACGACGCTAACTACAACGTTCACTCGCCATCTTCGATCTTGGTTGGTTTTGACCAGCGTTGCCAACATAGGAAATAAGAAAGTCCCCATCCAATCTTCAAAAGTCTCCATTTTTGGGAGAAGATCCCCCAAATTTTAAATAATTAATATTTACATTTTTTTTTTAAAATGGTCAATGAAAATGAAAATAATGACACATTAGCTATTTAAATTCATACGTATTTAAGGCCCAGAGAGGACCTACGGTTAATAATAAATACCGTACCATAACATGTTCTTTTTTTAATACTTATACCGATACTGATTACTTCTATTGGTAATTACTTCAAAAAAAAGATTGCAAAAAACGATTGATTTGCTTTCCTGACTAGTTTCACAGCGAAGTGCGAGCGAGGGAAGGGGGGGGGGGGTCGCGTCGGTTACTTTTCAGTCTTTACTGTGTTGTGCTAGCGGCACTTGACATCTAGCAATTTGAAAAGGCCAAGGAAAATATACAAACACACAATGAAAAAGTTGATTTATTTACGTTTTCAACATTTATCTTAAAACGCAAATTTCTCCAGAAAATATCTTCTGAAGGGCAAAAATCCCCCAAAAAAGTCGCTAATCCCAAAATGAAAATATTGTCGCTAAAGGCACTTTGAAATCCCCTATATTTAGCGACAAATCCCCCAAGTTGGCAACACTGGTTTTGACGTCATAAGTTTGACAATCAGTGATACCACTACAGCTTGCATGCTTACAACTTAAAAACTCCCACATTCGTTGTTGTTGTTGTTGTTGTTGTTGTTTCTTCTGTTGTATGGACCTTCCGCCAAGGTCCGCTTGATCTCCGCTCTTGCGGAGGTTCGTCTAACTCACTAAGGTAGGTCGTCGCAAGGTGGATTTAGAAGCCATTGTGGAGCCAAATATCCAGCGCTTTGAAAGGTGAACCATGTTAAACATGCCGTACTACAGACTACGTTACTAGCTTTTACCAGCAAACCATGACGGGGGGCGCAGCTGTTAAGTTCTAGACATTCTTGAAATGGAACTAGAATTTTTAGATTTCCGAAATCTCCTCGCAGAAAAGCCAAATGACTACGAAACTCGAGGCGAGATCAGTGGGCGCCAACGTTTATATTCAAATGTAGGCCTACCCAGTTGGGGAGAAAGTACCCTACTATCAACATAAATGTAGGTATTCATATAGTTTCTGATTTAAACTGGGAACCCAATATTTAAGAGTATGATACAAATTTTATGTTTCAAAAATAAATACTAGGTTTCAAATGCCCAAACGTAGCATATAGTGCCCAATTGTTCAATTTATATTGCTATAATATAAAATATTAGTGCACAATAATTTAATTAGGGGTGGACTGGTATTTAAAACAACATTTTAACAATGCTAAATTATTCATGGTGTTATATGCCACTGTAATAAATCTTTAATTAATACAATTTGGATTAAAATCCTTTTGGTATAATTTCCCTCTTTTTCTCAGGTCTTCTACAATTGGTACCCTACATATCTCGGTCAGTGTCGTATTTAGGCCTAGGCAACCTAGGCAGCTGCCTAGGGCGGCAAAGTTTAGGGGGGCGGCTTTTCGCCACTTAGGTCCTAGGGCAAATTTCGACAGTTTTTCACAGAACTAAAAATTAAAAAATTAAAATACTTTTTGCATGAAAATAAGTTAGTAACAATTTTCTCGGCAGTTTATATTTTAAAGCGTGTTTTGGAGCTTTTAAAAGTAAAAAATTTGCAAAAAATTCACCTGCCAGTCCTTCGCACGGCTTAATATTAGTCTTTTTTAGTTTTTATCCCGATCCCGTACTAGTTTTGTTAGGGGTTCGTAAATTAGGAATCTTGCTGCTGCAGCTCCTGAGACAGACAACTTTGTTGCAGAGAAGGTGCTACTTGTCCAGTGATAGGTCTCTAAAGAAAATTAAAAGTGAAAACTGTTACCTAAACTTTATTTAAGTGTATAAAGTTGGGGGGGGGGGGGGGCGTCGGAAAAAATTTAATTGCCTAGAGGCGGTTCACTACCTAAACACGGCCCTGATCAGGGTTGTAAAAAATCCAGGTTTTATAGAAGAAGCCCTGCCCGGGTGGGTTTAATCGAAAAAAAAAAAACGGATTTATGTGGGTTTATTTATTTTTAATTAATATTATTTTTATAGCTCAAATATGAAGTGAAATATTCCAAAACAGCCTATTAGAATTTACCCATTATCCTACTCCAAGCCAAAGAAGATTATATTATATTGAAATGAAAAACAGATATAACTGAGTGGGTACTCTAAATACAATTTATTTATTTATTTATTTATTTATTTATTTATTTATTTATTTATTTATTTATTTATTTATTTATTTATTTATTTATTTATTTATTTATTTTAGTAGGTAGATATCAAAATGAACTTAATTCGAAGTTTGGTCAAGTAGTGTGATTAAATTAATATTTCATCAACAAGTAGACCATATTATTTATATTTCTAAGTATAGGCCTACGCCTACCTATGTCTTTTACCTAGATCCAAAATCATACCTTGTTTCCTTGATTCCTAACTCTAATTGGAGAATATTTCTGAAAAAACAGCCCTGGGATCCATCGTAACAACCCTGGTATATATTGCATAATAATCTCTCTCCTTGCAAATTAGATGTTAAGTTTGACAATGAATACATGTTTATTTTAAATTAATAAAAATATAATATTTAGAGTTATTTAAATTTAAATGAATGCTTTCTTATATAATCTCTAATTAATTAATTCTAACGACAAATCACTGATTCACTTTTGATTCAGCCATATGTTCACTTCTTACACTGTTTTTTATGAATTTAGATTTGCATATTATTCTGTGAAAAAGTTTTGATAATTTTTCATAATATTATATTATATTATAATAACAATAATAATAAATAATAATAATAATAATAATAATAATAATAATAATAATAATAATAATAATAATAATAATAATAATAATAATAATAAAAATAATAATAATAATAATAAAGTTTTATAATCCTAATTTGGATTCAAATTATTAATAATAAATCAATAATATGATCGCATGTCTTTGGGATGTGCATAATATGACTGATTCACGGCGCTCGAAGACCGTGCATTGTGTTTGAATTCGCGCCGAAATTGCTCTAGCCGGGAGACAACATGGCCGCCCCATTAGAAACGTGATTGGAACGGACTGCGATGACCTAACCTTCTAGGTTCGTCGGTACACCGACTCTCCGCTAGGAGAATCAAGCAGACCTTGCCTTCCGCTGGTTAACCCGTTATAAGGCTGTGGAATATATATTTCCCACCACTTTTCAAAATAATCATACACATCTGCCAGTTTTTCATACTTTTCCCGGGTAAAAAGCGCCTTTGTTTTGTTCGGAATTGGTAGAATTTTTCCTAATTGATGGTTCAAGAATCAAATTGTTTATATCTAGGAAGCTTCGCTAACGCTTTTTTTAGTCGCGTTGATGGATGAGTTTTTTTTCTAGTTTTTAGTTTGCGTGGGATATCTTTACTTTTGCAAGTGCTTTGATTTTCTGCCTAAGCATTGTAGGTGATTGTTGTCAAGTTTATATTGTTACTTGTCAATTATTGTTATTATATACCGTAAAAAACTTATATTAAAAGCTATATTTCTATGGATTCTGGCTAACTTTTTCAACTTTCTCTTTCAAAAGGTACTACATCACCATAACCTTAATGTCCATGTATAATATGAACGTTGTAGCCCCACCCGTTTGGTCAGAATCAGCCCAAATGGCACAAAAATATCGCACAAAAAACGGGGAAAAATCGTAAAAGTACGATATTCATGAGAAATATTTCTTCGATTGTACCCAAAAAAAATACACCTCTAAGTTCAGAGATTTTGAAGGTCCCCTCCAATTTTCATCGAGATCGGATATGCCGTTTGCCCGGTAGAGAGCGAACAAACACAAACAAAAAAAAAAAAAAAAAAAACACACGAGCTAAATTTTTTGGGGGTCAGTGAAACTGAAGTCTTCGCTTCGTTCATCCAAAAACACAAAACATACATTTCTGGGATGTCCCGGATATTTTGTTTGCCTGTAATAGGCCTAGATATTTTGAACATAGAAAAAACATGGAAAAATAAAAATTGCCAAAAATTTTATATTTTGAAAATAAACTAAAATTTTGGATTTTTGAATACTTTGTCAATTTGGAATCCAAAATCATTTTTAACTTATCCAGAATCCCACACTCTTTCCTATGGCCCCCACTTCAGAATGTTAAACATTTAGAAATCACCACGGCTACAACTTGAACAACTAGTTGAAAATTGTGTTGACTTATGTCAAGCATGCAAAAACTAAAAAAAAATCTCCCACCCCCCTCCCCCTCTATTAAAAAACAATTCTACGTGCTGCTCACTAATCTTCCATACTTGCCTCCTCCTCGCTCTGCTGTAGCCTTTTCTGAACAGCCCATCAGGTTTCCCTCTTTTGTATCGCCTTCAATTCCATCACCCATCACTGCCCACCAGTATCAAGAACCAACTCCAACCTACTACAATCTGATTCTCACCTGCGTTTTGTAGGAATGTCCCATATTTTTAAAGGCATTTGACAGCATTGCTCGTGGGAGTCCCAGGTACAATGCAAACTGTCTAACTAGGTAATTTGGGAGTTTCGACAAATTGTCAAGGGAATGTAGTCCCTTCTATTCGCCTAACCCTAAACGAATGAAGGAAATCTCGAAAAAAAATTCAGTCCGGATTGTCGAGGGTGGGTATCGAACGCGAGACCTTCCGAACAGAGTCTCACTTAAACTACATTATGTTTACATTCATTCTGGCGCCTATACAGGGTTGGCTTAGTCGGCTTTAAATTTAATGACCCCCACTGAAAATCAGTTCTGTGACTGAGTAGGTAGACTAAAAATACGAATTTATTTGTGAATTTCTTTGTCGGTGATTAAAATGTGAAAACAATCATGCTAAGAATCTGAAGACCCCCCCCCCCCCCATGCGTTGTCTTTGTTGGTGATGTTGAGCCTTGTTGGTCCCGAGTATTGTCTTATTTTGGCCAGCAAATTTGAAGAAAGAAGGAAGGAAATTTGGGGACAGATATTTAAAAAAATAATTAACATGAAAATGGGAAACCTGCCAATCTATATGCCAATGCCAATCCACTGTCGGTAGCCGGGTAGCCCTAGATTATTAACATTACGATGATTGCAATTAACTGATAGTGATAGCTACGGCTTAAAGTGCGAAACTCTGATTCTCTTCCCCTTAACGACCGCCCCTTGACGACGACGATGACCGACATCACGAACAATGACAAAGACGATGTCGACCACGAAGTGAGGGAACTTCTTCGGTTGGGGGGGGGGGGGGGGGGGGGTTAAAATAAAATCATCATTGTGTGTTCACTAAAATACTTCAAAGTACAAAACAACAAAACCAAAGGACTTTCAACCGAAAAGGAGTAGCGGGATGGAAGAGTTCTGACTAGCAATGGAGCTTTCCTCCCCATATCCCCTAGGCTAGGAAGGCGCATTATGACCTGACGCCTACGCGGTTGACGCGCCCTTAAACTTAATGAATCCAAATTATGTTCTTCGTCAAAGAACCCATATTCTACTTCCACGATAACAAACGCTATGAGATAATATTCTCCATAAACAGCGTGAACCTAATTTTTTTAGGTAAACTGTGAAAAAAGTGTACTTTGAATACGCGCGCTTACCCTGAGTCAAAAACTAGACACAACACGAATAACAAATACAAATATGGAACCATTTATTATTTTACTAATATAAATTATTAATAACATTGTTTTTAAATCTGTAAAGTGGATAGATTTTTAACATTTCATAATAAACTAATTGCACCAATTAAACAATATAATGACTCATATCAATTTGGAACAAACGCCATATTTAATTTAATTATGATAAGCATATTTAAGGCGGCGGTGAAACTGCTTCCGGTCTCTTAACACCTTCTAGAATACACCTTCCACTTGTTGGATGCTTCTGCGAAATCGCCTGCCAATTTAAAGGTATGCATTATAATCCGATATTGTTCAGTTGATATAACATGTTACTTATAATGTTTAAATATTATTATAATTACTTAGATTTG